>SJXQ01012367.1:603370-668965 GCA_006408695.1 Aepyceros melampus
GAGACAGGGGATGGGGTGGCGGACGGGAGGGAGGCATCATACGCATGCCTGTGGCTGACCCATGCTGATGTATGGCAGAAGCCAGAGCACTGTTGTAAATTAATTATCCTGCAATAAAAGGTTTTTTTTTAATTACTGTAAGTTCCAAGTTTTATTACAGCTTAAGTAATGAGAAAAAACACCTAAATTGTTAGAATCATTAGAAATCTAAGAAGTAATATGCTAAATCCAAACCTTACTCATAATAAAAGTAAAACAAAGGAAGATAAGGTATCACATGAATCTAAATTTTTCACATTTTACATTTGTAGATAAGAGTCAATGAAATAAAAAGTCAAAAAAAATAGAAAAAAATTAATGAAATTAAAAGCTGGATTTCTGTTAAGTTCAATAAAATTGATGAAATCTAGACAGAATTATTTTTTAAAAGAGAAAGCCATAGATTATCAATATCAAAAATGAGATAAGGGACATCTCTATAGATTTTAAAAATATTAAAATGATATGGAAAAACTGTATACTGATACATTTCACAACTGATAAGAAATGAGCAATTTCCTTAAAAGATGCAAACTGAGTATACTAAGCATGCTACTGCTGCTACTGCTGCTAAGTCGCTTCAGTCGTGTCTGACTCTGTGCGACCCCATAGACGGCAGCCCATCAGGCTCCCCCATCCCGGGGATTCTCCAGGCAAGAACACTGGAGTGGGTTGCCATTTCCTTCTCCAATACTAAGTATACAAACAAGCAAACAAAGAAGATAACCTGAAGAGTCGTGTATTTATTAAAGAAAAATAATTCATACTATCAAAACCTATTGACAAAAACAATCCCAGGTTTCGCTGGAAAATTGGTAAATTCTATCAAATATTTAAGGATTTAAAGAATACCAATACTACAAAAGTTCTTCCAGAAAAGATAAGCAAAAAAGCTACTCCCCAAGTCACTTTATGAGGGCTGTGTTATCCTGATAACAAAACCAAGTGAAGGCATTCAAATATAGAACACTTCATCAAGGTGTAGGCTGATAATATTTTGAATATCCTTCATCAACATAATAGCTGTGGGAAAAGTTTTTAAAAATTTTAGCAAGTGAAATCCAGTGTATATAAAGAGTTTAATACTTAAATGTAAGAGCAAAGACTATAAAACACTAGAAGAGAATATAAGAGAAAATCTTTGTGAGTTTTGGTTTGGCAAAAATTCTTAGGTAAGACTTAAAAGAAAAATTTACAAAGTTCCTCCAAATTAAATATTTTCTCTTAAAAGAACATTTTTAAGAAAATGAAAAGACAAACCAGAGATTAGGAGAAAATATTAGCCAAACATATAACAGATAAAAGATTTGCATCCAAATTATATAAATAAATCTTACAAACCAATTATAAGACAAACCACCCTGTTAAAAAGCACACTACATATTTGAATATTCACATCACCAAAGATATACATGAATGCCAAATAAACACGAGATCTGTTCCATTTCAATAGTCATTAATGATATGTAAACTAAAAGCAATATCAGTAAGCAACTGGGCTAAAATTCTTTTAAATGACACTAATGTTGGTGAGGGTGTATCTTGGGACTGCAAAATGGTACACTTATGTTGCAGGAAGGGGAAAGAGTGGGCTGTTGTCTAACACTCAGAAATGAATTGTCTGAAGCAACACACATACAGACAAAGCAAGAGATTTTCTTGGGAAGGAGTACCAGAGCAGAGGGTAGGAGAGTAAAGGAACTCAGGAAAGCTGCTCTGCCATGTGGCTCAGAGTCTCGAGTTTTATGATGATGGGACTAGTTTCTGGGTTGTCTCTTATGAATCATTTTAACTCAGGTTCCTTCCTGGTGATGCATATACCTCACTCAACCAAGATGGATTCCATAGAGGAGGATTCTGCGAGGTGGTGGGACACATGGAATCTCCTTTTGACCTTTCTCAAATTCTTCTGATTAGTGGTGACTTGTTAGTTCTGTATTTCTTACCAGGACTTCCTGTCATAAAATAACTTACGCAAATGGTTACTATGGTGCCTGGCCAGGGTTGTGGTTTCAGTCAGCATTTCCCCTAACACTTAACACATGATATATAACCCAGTAATCTCACTCTTACATTTATGAGGAATGAAAACATATGGTCACACAAATACTTGTATGCAAATGTTCATGATGGCTTTATTCCTATTATCCTAAAACAACCTAAATGTTCATCAACTGGTAAATGAATAAGCAAACTGTGGTATTTCGCTACAACTTAATATTGCTCAGCCATAAAAGGGCATGACTTACCTGTGCGTGCAACAAAATATATTAATCTTAAGAGTATTATGTAAGTGAAGGAAGACAGACATGAAAGACTATATACTGTATCATTCCATTTATATGAAACTTTCAAAAAAGCAAAATTATAGTGATAGAACCAAGATCAAAGATTGAAAGAACTGGTTGGAGGCAGAGGATTCATTGTTGAGGGTCAACAGGCAAGTTTCTTGGTTGATGGGCATGTTTTATATCTTAACTAGTGATTACCTATGCTAAACTCGTCTAATTATACACTTAAAGTTGCTGAAGTTTATTTTGTGTAAATTATACTTCAATGAAGCTGACCCCAAGAAGAATAAATGTTCTACCTAGGGGTCCATGAAGTTGTCTCAGGTGAAATGTTAGGTTGACGATATTTAAAAGAATGTTAAGAGGGCTCCAAAAAACTTGGAGAAATTATAAAGAGCAGTTGATAAAAATGAAAATAAAGAGAAATTGCACAGAATCGAAAAGTTACAACTGGAAAATCAAGCCAGTGGTAATATTGTCAGTAGGAAAATGTAAAGATAAAGAGAGAAAAATGAGGGAGAAGACTGAGCAATACAAATGGGAAAAAACAGGAGAAAGGAAGAGAAGAGGAATATAAGCGATCTCAATATTATCCCATAGTGAGGTTTGCAAAGTTGCTTTTAAAGCCATTTTCTTGCATATTAATAATGTATTGATTCTAGCTGCAGGATATTGATTCGTTGGTGTGGGCATTTCTTGTGCTTTCCTGCAAGATAAGGGGAACTCTCAGAGTTTCGAGGACACCTCTTCTCTCTGCCAGAGTCAAATGAGGGCAAGGTTTGAACAATCCTTGACTGTTTCGCATTTGAATGAGTTTAGGGGAATGTTTTGGAATTAAATACAAGAAATGTTCATAGAAATTTCTAGTTCCACCTGCCCATGTTAAAGGACTGGAGAAAAGAAATGCTTTGCTGAAGAAAAAAAGATGCTCAAAAATGGAAGCAAGCAATTTCAAAATAGAATGTGATGAAAGAAATGATAGGATGAATGACATCAAAAAGTTTTCAAAGGAAAACAGAAAAATGTTTTTGTAAAGCAATTTCAAAGAAGGCCTATATTTCCAAAATAAAATAATTGGTCTCGAGGATGAGCTCATTAAAGATCCTTAACTAGCTTCTGGAAATAGAAACCTCAAGACAAGCAAAACAGTCATGAGGAATGTCTCACAAAGCAGGAAGCTAGTGGGAGGTAACATAACCTTTCAGGGCAGAGTTGAGTGAAGAACCCAGAAGAGGGATGGGGGTAGTTAGGGCCGGAGGAAAGGAATGCAGGGAGGAGGAGCAGGAGGAGGCAATAACGTCTTATCTTCTAATGACCACAGTAAAAGCCTTGGAAATATTTGTCACGAGTTACAGGTGGCAACCTAGAGTAGAGGAAGCGAGTGGAAGACAGCCAAACAGCTATAGTTGTAAGGAAAGAGTCCATAAGTTCAACATTTTTAACTCTGGCACATAAACCTCATGCTCTGCCCGACCCAGTGTTCACACTTTCACATCTTGCTTCTCCCCACTTGTATGTGTTATGTGGCCAGAGGCATCCAAACACATTTTCCCTCTTCCCATACAGCATTTCTGGCCTTTACCTTGAATACACTTCCTTCTCAACTGTCACCTTTTTAGAAAAAATTTTCCAGCTGTATCCTCACTCCAAACTGAATTATTTTTTGAGTCATCCAATAACCATCATAATATAATAAATAACACTATCTCTATTGACCATGTATTATGTTCCAAAACTGTAGTTGTTGTTTTATACATGTATTCCTAATTCTCATGAAAACCAATAAAGTAGGTATAATAATCTTCAGAGATAAGCAAGGTGGGGCAGAGAGAACTTTTATAAAGTGCTTGAGGTCACACACCTGGCAATTGTTGAGATCTGAACCCAAATCTGTCTGCTCTGCTGCTGCTCTAAGTCACTTCAATTGTGCCCAACTCTGTGCGACCCCATAGACGGCAGCCCACCAGGCTCCCCCGTCCCTGGGATTCTCCAGGCAAGAACACTGGAGTGGGTTGCCATTTCCTCCTCCAGTGCATGAAAGTGAAAAGTGAAAGGGAAGTCGCTCAGTCAACACTTTTTTTTTTCCATTTCACCAAGCTACCTTGTGTACTAGTCTTTCATATTGTAATTCTTTTTTCACATGTCTCTGTTCCTTATTAGACTGTGAGTTCTTCCAGGCTGGGAAATGATTGTTCATCTTTGTCTCTCTAATGCTAAATACTAAGCCTACTCAGGGTTAAATGAATGTTTGATAATATATGAATGAATGAATGAATGAATGATAAGTGAATGAACAACTGAGAAGTTCCCATGGTGAGCATGAAAACAAAGTAGGGCTTATGAGTTATGTAATTTAAATATGTAATGGTACCAAGTTCTAAAAATGGAATTCAGTGTTCAACTCTTTTAAAAAACTAAAATAGCACACACATGTGTTCTATACTGAACTCCAAGTCAGCTTAAACCGTTTTCATATAAACATATGCTGCCATCCTGACTTCTTTTGACTCAGACTTTAGCAAAAAATTTCTCCGGCCACCTCTGTGCCTATGTTTGAACTTCCCTGTAAATGTTATCATTTGGTTCTGAAGATGACTGCTTGGCATATTGACTTGATATTTCTACTTTTAGGAAAATCCTGATTGCTTACACACATAGCTCTGAAGGACAGCAAAAGTAAAATCACTGGGGCAGTGAATCAGCCTTTGGGAAAAATACAGTAACATGATTTATCCAGATAAACCAGCATAGTTCTTCACTTTGTCTATGTGGATGAGGGCAGGCTTTTTCAAATGAGTAGCAAACAGCAGCATGTGGTGGGTTGTATTATTTTTGCGATATTCGCCTCCTCTTTCCCTGTAAAAGGATTGTATATCTCAGTTCATTGCTGCCTTCCTTATGGTTGTTACACATTCCCCTGCCTTTTGACTTCAGGCCCAGCTCTTAGACGTGCTCTGGCCAATGGCCTGTGAGAAGACTCAGATGTTTGCCGCATCTGAGCAGATATGGGAGAGGCCACCTGTCTCCCTCAGTTTTGCTGCTCTTCCCCCACTGCTCTGTAAATGGTGTCCCATACGGGGACTGAAAGAGGAAGACACAGGGGACTGAGCCACACAGAGCCACACAGAGCCACGGCAACTACAGCTCTCTCACAATTGCAGATGCATCACTTGAGCAAGAAATAAACGTCTGTTTTTGTGAACCACTGAGATCTGGAGGCTGTTTATTATCCTGCAAATCTGATTTGATAGATTGAAATATAATGGAAATGAAAAAGCAATGTTATGTGCTTTACAAAAATGGAAAGAATAGCCCTTTCCTCAGTGATATATAGATGTTTGTTTCTGAGTTTCAAAGGGGGACTGTCTATACCCAGAATCTCAAAGAAATCACTCAATCCTCTACCAGGACTTCATGCAAATTCAAGGGGACACTGACTTTCAGCTCCTTCCTTGTTCTCAAATGACAAATCTCAAAATCAAAACAAACAACAGCAAACCTCCTCCCTTACCACTTGCCAGAAAATACCAATGCCTATCAATTTATGCAAGTAGGAAATAGAAGTGTTCGTCAGCCCACTAGTCCTTCTGTCGATTCTGAAATCCATCCAGACGTAATCCAGGGCACTCTGCTCTTTCTCTTTTCTACACATAAGGAAACTGAATTATCATAAGGAAGCGTGATTACCATGTTGAGTTTCCAAGGTTACTATTATGGGCTGAAATTGTGTCTCCACAAATTCTTATGTTGTAGCCCTAACCCTGGCATCTCAGAATATGACTGTGTGGGAGATAAGGTTTTTAAGAGCTGACTATGCTAAAGAGATGAATGCTCAATATGGTAAAGAGGTGATTTACTCAAGACCTATTGAGACTGTTAAGATGGGCCCTAATCCTATTTGGTATCCTTGTAAGAGGACTTCCCAGGTGGTGCTAGTGGTAAAAAAAAAAAAAATGTTCCTGCCAATGCCATAACATAAGAGAAAAGAAATTACATAAGACATAAGAGCTTTGCATTTGAGCTGTGGGTTGGGAAGATCCACTGGAGAAGGAAATGGCAACCCACTCCAAAACTCTTGCCTGGAGAATCCTATGGACAGAGGATCCTAGCAGGCAGCAACCCATAGGGTGCACAGAGTTCGACATGACTGAAGTGACTTAGCACACACACGTGCATCCCTAGGAGAAGAGGACATTTGGACACGTAAAGAAATACCATGCAAAGACCAGGTGAGGACACAGCAGGAAGGTGAGCATCTGCAAGCCAAGCAGAGAGGCCTCAGAAAAGACAAAACTCTGAAACTTCATCTTGGATTTTTCAGCACTCAGAAAATAAATTGCTGTTGTTTTAGCCACCTTGTCATTTTTGTCATGACAGCCCTAGTAAACAATACTGTCACAAAATGAATCTATAGCTGATGTCCTGCCTATTCCTAACCAATGTTAGTTTATTACTTGTGTATATCTATAGAGATAGGAGTCTGCAGCTAATGATAGCTAAGTCAGTGGGAATCAAACATTTCCTGTGTGTGGCTGTGTAGAGAGCTATGCATGCACATGGGCTGGATCATACTGTGAGAAGCAGGTAAACTGCTAAGTAAGGGAGACCAGTCATCTTCCCAAATCCTACTCACCATGCTAGATTCAGTTACACTCCACTTCCTGTTGAAAAGATTCAGACTCTAAAGTGTATATGCCTTTGAAGATTTCCTATGGAGCCTTGTGTTTATTTTTATCATGATTCTTATCAAAGTTTTGAATTGCTTATATTTGTCCCCGTTCTGGATACTGATTTCTTAGGTATCCAAAACTGTGTTTTCATTTATTAGTCTCACTCTTTACATAGTACCTGACACATTGTAAGAACTAAGTATTTTTTGTTTTTCTTGCAATGAGATTTCATAGCTGTTTATTACAGTTCTTACCAAAGATAACTGACTAGGTAAAAGATGATCTAACTAACTTGAAATAGTTCTTCATTAAATGTATCATCCCAGAGTAAGCAGAATTCTCCTCTTTCCTTGGAAGAAGCAGGTCTACCTCAATGTGTACCAAGCATTTTGGGGCAATTTGGGGGGTGGTATTTTGCAGAAATACAAAATGTGATGAGTCAGACAGATGACATGATCTTTTTTTTTTTTTAACACATCTTTGCCACCTTCCCTTATACTATTTTATTTTCATTTAAAAGCCTACCATCATGCTAACAAATACATGAAAAGATGCTCAACATCACTCATTATCAGAGAAATGCAAATCAAAACCACAGTGAGGTACCATCTCACGCCAGTCAGAATGGCTGCTATTAAAAAGTCTACAAACAATAAATGCTGGAGAGGGTGTGGAGAAAAGGGAACCCTCTTACTCTGTTGGTGGGAATGCAAACTAGTCCAGCCACTATGGAGAACAGTGTGGAGATTCCTTAAAAAACTGGAAATAGAACTGCCATATGACCCAGCAATCCCACTGCTGGGCATACACACCAAGGAAACCAGAATTGAAAGAGACATGTGTACCCCAATGTTCATCGCAGCACTGTTTATAATAGCCAGGACATGGAAGCAACCTAGATGTCCATCAGCAGACGAATGGATAAGAAAGCTGTGGTACATATACACAATGGAGTATTACTCAGCCATTAAAAAGAATACATTTGAATCAGTGATGAGGTGGATGAAACTGGACCTATTGTACAGAGTGAAGTAAGTCAGAAAGAAAAGCACCAATACAGTATATTAATGCATATATATAGAATTCATAAAAATGGTAATGATGACCCTATATGCGAAACAGCAAAAGAGACACAGATGTAAAGAACAGACTTTTGAACTCTGTGGGAGAAGGCGAGGTGGGATGATTTGAGAGAATAGCATTGAAACATGTATATTATCATATGTGAAACAGATCGCCAGTCCAGTTTTGATGCATGAGACAGGGTGCTCAGGGCCAGTGCACTGGGATGATGCTGAGGGATGACATGGGGAAGGAGGTGAGAGGGAGGTTCAGGATGGGAGACACATGTATACCCATGGCTGATTCATGTCAATGTATGGCAAAAACCACTACATATTGTAAAGTAATTAGCCTCCGATTAAAATAAATAAATTAATTTAAAAAATAGCCTATGATCATCACTCCTAGTGCAAGGGATGGTAATGGTAGATTTTTAAAAATGTCTCTAGGTCTAAGATACCTTAACACATAGTGGTTGTACAGTCGCTAAGTTGTGTCTGACTCTGAGACCGCATGAACTGTGGCATGCCAGGCTTCCCTGTCCTTCGCTGTCTCCTGGAGTTTGCTCAGACTCCTGTCCATTGAGTCAGTGATGCCATCCAGCCATCTCATCCTCTGTCCCCTCCTGCCCCCAATCAGTCCCAGCATCAGAGTCCTTTGATAAATATTTGATAAAAGAATGACCAGAGGTAAATAGCAGATTTTCCTTGCTTCTCCTTTGGTACCATACTTCAGCAGTAACTTTGCTTCTTTACCTGATAGAAAGTTTTCAGCAAGTTGCCTCCTTCACTGTCTTTACCTAACCACCTAACCACCTCGAATGTTTCTTTTTTCCACTCCATATAGACTTCCAGTCTGCATACTACACTAACACCTTAGTAACTCTACATTGCTAAATCAGATGAATGCATCTCATCTTTTTCAACTGTCAATGACTTTTCACGTAATTGACTAATTCACTCTTTTTGAAACACTTCCTCTCATAGGCATCTATAATAGTCAACTCTTCTGGTTGCAAGTAATAGGAACACAACTCAAACCAATTTTTTTAAACACAAAAGGAATTTATTGGCTTCTTTATCAAGGAAATTCAAGGAATGGTGCTAGCTTAAGGGACCGTAGACAATATTATCAGAATCTATTTATTTTTCTCTTTCAGCTTACATTTCTGCTGTTATCTTGTTTGTTAGGCAGTTTCACCTCATGTGGCAACAAAGAAGGCTATTAGGAGTTCTAGACTTATCTCAATCATCCTTCTCTTTACTGGTCTTAATTAGAGGGGGAAATGCCTCTTCCCCCATGAGTACTGGCAGAATATAATAGCCAAGGAATACTTAGTCTCTCAGTCGTGTGCAACTGTTTGCAAGTCTATGGACTGTAGCCCACCAGGCTCCTCTGTTCATGGGATTTTTCAGGCAAGAATCCTAGAGTGGGTTGCCATTTCCTCCTCCAGGGGATTTTCCCAATCCAGGGATGGAACCTACACCCTCTGTGTCTCCTGCATTGCGGGCAGATTCTTTACCCAGTGAGCCCTCTGGGAAGCCCCAGCAGAAGTCATAATAAAACCTTAATTGAGCAAACGTGGTGCCATATCCAACCTGGAGTTGATGAGGAGGGTCCGGTATAAGGAGAACCAGCCCCACATGAACTGAATGGATGGTGATGGAGGGGAAACCATTCAACCTACCAAAAAAACATGTGTGCTATAGCTTCTGTAGCAAGCCCCTCTCACTTGTTCTTACAGCTCTGCCTGTTTTTTCTCAGTTTCCATTGTTGGCTTTAACTCCCAGTGTCCAACTCTGAGCTTTGTTATGAGTCTTCTTTACTTCTCTCTTCATCCTCTTTTTAGGTCTTCTTCTATATCCACAGTTTTTTTTTTTTAATTTTTTTAAACTTTCTACTTTATATTGGGGAATAGCCAATTAACAATGTTGTGACAGTTTCAGGTGAACTATATGACAGAGAAGGAACTCAGTCATACATATATGTGTATCCATTCTCCCCCAAGTTCCCCTCCCATCCAGGCCACCACATAACATTGAGCAGAGTTCCATGCACTATGCAGTAAAGCTTCGTTGGTTATCCATTTTAAATGTATCAGTGCGTACATTTTAACTGCAAACGCCATAACTATCCCTTGCCTCCACCCCCAGCAACCTAAATTCTTTCTCTAAGTCTGGGAGTCTCTTCTTTCTGTTTTGTAAGCTCGTTTGTATCATTTCTTTTTAGATTCCACCTATAAGGGATGTCATACGATATTTCTCCTTCACAGTTTAAATTTGTTTATGAAGTTAATGTTTCCTCTAATGTATATGTCCAGAAGAAATCACTCCTCTGAATAACAAACACAGATTTCTAATTGCTTACTGAAATTTCTGCATACATCTATATGAATGTCACGATGGTATTCTTGATTTTTTTCCCCTCAAAATCTATTATTTTCCCCAGTCTGTAACATCTCATCACATGGCATCAGCATCCATTAGTCTAAAATGTCAAAAAATGTAGAAAATGCCCTTGTCACCTATCTTTCCTTCAACTCTCATAGCTAATTCATCACCAAGTCTCACAATAAATAGTGTCAAAATACATTCAAATGCATCTGACTCTATCTAAGTCATCCTGATTTCTCATTAGACAGCAGCAGCAGCCTGCTAAATGAAATTGTCCTCTTAATTCTACTCTTTCCCTTCTCTAATCCAGTTTTCTACTTGGCAGTTGCAGTGATCTTTTTAGCGTCTCTTACCTCATCTTGCTAAACTTTCTATCTCCTTCACTATATCAGAGCCATGCTGGTCTCTTTTCTGTTCCTCCAGTCACTAAGCCATTTCCTGCCTCAAAACCTTTGCATCTGCTCTCTCCACCACCTGGAATGTTCTTCCTCCTGCTTTTGAATTTTTCATTTCTTCAGCTAAAATAGCCTCTTTGTAGAGGAACCTTCTATTACCTCCTTATCTAAGTTTACTTCCTCCTTAACTCTTAATTCCTCACTCACTAGAAAGAGTTAAAGGTCAATGCGCATGTGAAACTTGCCCATTTCATGAACCACTGAGTTGCCGGAACCTAGCACAGGGCTTAGGCTTTCAAAATCTATTTATTTGCCTCATAGAATTTATTAAAATTCCTTTCTTTCTTACATTTTCTAACTTGTTCAAGGACTATTTTCTCCTCTAGAATGTATCTTCATAAAGAGGTGGCAGTTTCACCATATGTTCAGTGCCTTGTACTTAGTAAGCACTTTAGTATGTATTTGTCAAATGAATTACAGATATCATGCTTATTAGCAATTGCTTCCTGCAGTTAAGCAGAGACTATCACTAACAAAGCGTTCATGCTGACTATCCTACCTGAAAAGATAAAATTCTACAAATTATGATATAAAAGCGATACCTAGGTCTTGGCCAACGTTTGCCATTTTAAATCAGGGATTGGAAATGTTAATCATGAATAATACATTAAAATATACATACATACAAGTGTTAGTCACTCGGTCATGTCTGACTTTTTACAACCCCATGGACTGTATCCTGCCAGACTTCTCTGTCTATGGAATTCTCCAAGCAAGAATACTGGAGTGGGTAGCTATTCCCTTCTCTAGCGGATCTTCCTGACCTAGGGATTAAACCCAGGTCTCCTGCATTGCAGGCAGGTTCTTTACCATCTGAGCAACCAGAGAAGCTCCAAATTAAAATATCAATTCAGTACAGTTCAGTCCTCAGTTGTATCCAACTCTTTGTGACCCCATGGACTGCAGCACGCCAGGCTTCCCTGTCCCTCACCAACTTGCGGAACTTATTCAGACTCATGTATATTGAGTCAGTGATGCCATCCAACCATCTCATCCTCTATCATCCCCTTTTCCTCCTGCCTTCAATCTTTCCCAGCATCAGGGTATTTTCCAATGAGTCAGTTCTTCACATCAGGTGGCCAAAGTATTGGAGCTTCAGCATTAGTCCTTCCAATGAATATACAGGACTGATTTCCTTTAAGATTGACTGGTAAGCTCTCCTTGCAGTCCAAGGGGCTCTCAAGAGTTTTCTCCAACACCACAGTTCAAAAGCATCAATACGTCCGTGCTTAGCTTTCTTTATAGTCCAACTCTCACATTCATCCGTGACTACTAGAAAAACCATAGCTTTGACTAGACGGACCTTTGTTGGCGAAGTAATGTCCCTGCTGTCTAGGTTGGTCATAGCTTTTCTCCAAGGAGCAAGTGTCTTTTAATTTCATGGCTGCAGTCACCATCTGCAGTGATTTTGGAGACCCCCAAAATAAAGTCTGTCACTGTTTCCCCATCTATTTGCCATGAAGTTATGGGACTGGGTGCGATGATCTTAGTTTTCTAAGTGTTCAGTTTTAAGCCAGCTTTTTCACTCTCTTCTTTCACTTTCATTAAGAGGCTCTTTAGTTCTTCACTTTCTGCCATAAGGGTGGTGTCATCTGCATATCGGACGTTACTGATATTTCTCCCGGCAATCTTGATTTCAGCTTGTGCTTCATCCAGCCCAGCATTTCTCATGATGTACTCTACTCATAGGTTAAGTAAGCAGGGTGACAATATATAGCCTTGACCTACTCCTTTCCCAGTTTGGAACCAGTCTGTTGTTCCATGTCCAGTTCTAACTGTTGCTTCCTGACCTGCATACAGATTTCTCAGGAGGCAGATCAGATGGTCTGGTATTCCCATCTCTTGAAGAATTTTCCACAGTTTCTTGTGATCCACACAGTCAAAGGCTTTGGCGTAGTCCATAAAGCAGAAGTAGATGTTTTTCTGGAACTCTCTTGTTTTTTTTGATGATCTAACAGATGTTAGCAATTTGATCTCTGGTTCCACTGCCTTTTCTCAACCCAGCTTGAACATCTGGAAGTTTGTGGTTCATGTATTGCTGAACCCTGGCTTGGAGAATTTTGAGCATTACTTTGCTAGTGTGTGAGATGAGTGCAATTGTGTGGTAGTTTGAACATTTTTTGGCATTGCCTTTCTTTGGGATTGAAATGAAAACTGACCTTTTCCAGTCCTGTGGCCACTGCTGAGTTTTCCAAATTTGCTGGCATATTGAGTGGAGCTCTTTCACAGCATCATCTTTCAGGATTTGGAATAGCTTAACTGGGATTCCATCACCTACACTAGCTTTGTTCGTAGTGATGCTTCCTAAGGCCCAATTGACTTCGCATTCCAGGATGTCTTGCTCTAGGTAACTGATCACACCATCGTGGTTATCTGGTCATGAAGATCTTTGTTGGATAGTTCTTCTGTGTATTCTTGCCACCTCTTCTTAATATCTTCTGCTTCTGTTAAGTCCATACCATTTCTGTCCTTTATTGTGCCGATCTTTGCATGAAATGTTCTCTTGGTATCTCTAATTTTCTTAAAGAGATCTCTATTCTTTCCCATTCTATTGTTTTCCTCTATTTCTTTGCATTGATCACTGAGGAAGGCTTTCTTATCTTTCCTTGCTGTTCTTTGGAACTCTGTATTCAAATGAGTATATCTTTCCTTTTCTCCTTTGCCTTTAGTTTCTCTTCTTTTCACAGCTATTTGTAAGGCCTCCTCAGACAACCATTTTGCTTTTTTTTTCCTTGGGGATGTCTTGATCACTGCCTCCTATAAAATGTCACAATCCTCCATCCATAGTTTTCAGACACTCTACCAGTCTAATCCCTTGAAACTATTTGTCACTTCCACTGTATAATCATAAGGGATTTGATTTAGGTCATACCTGAATGGTCTAGTGGTTTTCCCTATTTTCTCCAATTTAAGTCTGAATTTGGCAATAAGGAGTTCATGATCTGAGCCAAAGTCAGCTCCCAGTCTTATTTTTGATGACTGTATATTGCTTCTCCATCCCTGGCTGCAAAGAATGTAATCAACCTGATTTCAGTGTTGACCATCTGTTGATGTCCATGTGTAGAGTCTTCTCTTGTGTTGTTGGAAGAGGATATTTGCTATGACCAGTGAGTTCTCTTGGCAAAACTCTCTCAGCCTTTGCCCTGCTCCATTTTGTACTTCAAGGCCAAATTTGCCTATTACTCCAGGTATCTCTTGACTTCCTACTTTTGCATTCCAGTCCCCTGTAATGAAGAGAATATCTTTTTTGGGTGTTAGTTCTAGAAGGTCTTATAGGTCTTCATAGAACAGGTCAACTTCAACTTCTTCAGCATTACTGGTTGGGCCATAGACCTGCATTACTGTAATACTGAATGGTTTGCCTTAGAAACAGAGATCATTCTGTCGTTTTGAGATTGACCCAAGTACTACATTGAGGAGTCTTTTGTTTACTATGATGTCTACTGCATTTCTTTTAAGGGATTCTTGCCCACAGTAGTAGATATAATAGTCATCTGAGTTAAATGCACCCATCCCAGTCCATTTTAGTTTGCTGGTTCCTAAAATGTAGATGTTCACTCCTGCCATCTCCTGTTTGACCACTTCCAATTTATGTTGATTCATGGACCTAACAGTCCAGGTTCCTATGCCATATTGTTTTTTACCCTATTGGACTTTGTTTCCATCACCAGTCACATCCACAACTGGGTGTTGTTTTTGCTTGACTCCATCTCTTTATTCTTTCTCCAGTGTTCTCTAGTAGCGTATGGGGCACCTACCAACTGGGAGAGTTCACGTTTCAGTGTCTTATCTTTTTGCCTTTTCATACTGTTGATGGGATTCTCAAGGCAAGAATACTGAAGTGGTCTGCCATTTCCTTCTCCAGTGGACCACATTTTGTCAGAACTCTCCACCATGACCCGTCCATCCTGGGTGGCCCCACACAGCATGGCTCATAGTTTCATTGAGTTAGACAAGGCTGTGGTCCATCTGATCAGTTTGGTTAGTTTTTTGGACTGTGGTTTTCATTTTGTCTTTCCTCTGATGGATAAGGATTAGAGACTTATGCAGCTTCCTGATGGGAGAAACCAGGTCTTGTTCTGATGAATGGGGCCATGCTCAGTAAATCTTTAATCCAATTTTCTGTTGATGGGAGGAGTTGTGTCCCCTCCCTCTTGTTTGAAAGTGAAAGTGAAGTCGCTCAGTCATGTCCGACTCTTTGCGACCCAAAGTAGCCCACCAAGCTCCTCCGTCCATGGGATTCTCCAGGCAAGAATACTGGAGTGGGTTGCCGTTTCCTTCTCCAGGGGATCTTCCCGACCCAGGGATCGAACCCAGGTCTCCCGCATTGCATTGACTTGGGGCCGAAATGTGGTGGAGGTAATGAAGATAATGGCGACCTCCTTCAAAAGGTCCAGAGCGTGCACTGCTGCACTTTGTGCCCCAACCCTGCAGCAGGCCACCACCAAACCAAGCCTCCGCCGGAGACTCCTGGACACTCACAGGCAATCTGGGTCAGTCTCCTGTGGGGTCACTGCTCCTTTCTCCTGGGTCCTGGTGCACACAGGGTTTTGATTGAGCCCTAAAATATGGTTGGGTGTAAATTCTGTGAAAGTACACACAAGGACCTTTACAACCAAGATTCTGCTTTCTTGGTCTCTATACTCTATAGGCACCATGTTTCAACACCACCAGTCTTTCATATTTCTTGGTCTTTCACATCTCAGTGCTTTTTCGCATTTTGTTCCATCCATTCTTATAGTGTTACTCCCCTCCTTTCTTTACATAGTGAATTCTATGGATGCTCTCCCCAAATTTTTGCTCTTCCCTTTTCTTTTTTACCCACAATATTTTTACATGTTATTATTTGTTGTTTTGTTGTTGTTTAGTTGCTTAGTCTGACTCTTTGTGACTCCATGGACTGGAGCTCAAGTGTGTATGTATGAATGCAATTTAATATTTGTGTTTAATATTCTTATGATAATGCTTATTAAATTGTACTCATATGCACACACTTATGTGTCTGTCTGTCTGTCTTTTAATTTTTATTATCTTTCTTACCTCTTAGACTCTCAGTTCTCAAGTTCTGGGATCCTGACTCACGTTTTTGTTTTTTTTTTTTTTCCTTCAGTAACTATTGTGCCACTGGCAGGTAGTTGGTACCAACAAATGTAAGCAATAGTAGAATTAATGTGGCTGACAAATTTTATCCCAAATAGGCCAGTGATATTTTTTGTAGTCAACTCATTGAAGAGGCAAAAATAAAATCAAGCTATATTCTGTCATTTCTAATTTTTGTTCCAATCACTTAATGCATCAATTCTCTCATTTAACCCTCATGACATCTGTAATAACAAATCATTCCCCATATTCTGCTCGGGCAAAGACAGGTTAAGTCATTGGTCTGTGGTTAACAGCTAGTAACTGGCATTAAAGAAAAAAACTTTCATCTCCTGACTCCCACTGCACATTCTTTCAACTGCACGGGACATTCATTTTTAACCTTGACTCCTCACAGAATCATTAGGACTTGTACTGATATTATAGTGATCCTAAAAAAGACAATAATATTTGAAAAATAATATTCAATTTGAATAGTAACCAAAGAAAAATGCTATAGTTTTCTTTATTAAATTAACATTAAAATAACACTGTTGGAAGGGATGTGGTAAGATGAGTATTTTTTTATTGGTAGCAATAAAATTGATTTTAAACTATCCTTTGGAAAGTCATTTGGCTATATTTTGTAAGAAGCCTAAACCATTTAAACACCTCATAAATCTACTTCTTAGAATGTATATTACAATAATTTGAGACATAGCTTTAAGTACAATAATGTTGATTATAGATAATACAGTATTGCTTACAACAGTAGTAAAAATTGAAACAGCCTAAATATACAACAATGAGAAGTGACTAAGTGATTTGAAGTATGAGGGAATGTTATGATGGCAATAATTACATTTCAAATCAATTTTAGTAACAGGAGAATCCTTATAATGCTAATTTGACCATACATAAAATAATGTTTTCATAATCCATACTTGCTTTTGAATATACTAAAACTAAGAGTAACTTCCATCTGGAGGTGTTAAGTGAGGAAGCCCAAGGAGGAAATCCACTGGAGTTTGCCAAAAAAGAAGAGAGATCTTAGCAGAAAACCTCACAGATTGCTCAAATTATGGTTTTTGAAGAGTCATTTTCTTCTATTTTTCTGAACTTTCCATATTTTCTGCAGCAATCATGTCATTTCTTTTACAAATGGGAAGAATATTTACTTTTAAATCTCATTTGATTTTTACCAAATACATTATCTAGAGCAGTATACCTAAAAGTATAATCTAAATCTCAGGGCTAGCTAATTCAAATAATTATTTGTTGGTTCCAAGCCTAATGAATCAAAGATCTCAGTGGTTGGTACCTCACTCATTGGGGCAGGAATCTGCATTTTAAACAAGCTTCCCAGGGGACTCTCATGCACCCTGAGTCTGAGAAACCAGTGACCCAGAACTCAGCAGCACAGAACTCAGGAACATTTCCTTATCTCTTTTGGCACTGATTCTAATCAGTGTGCTTTGCTTCTGTTTGGAGCCTGGGGTCTGGCTCAGCTTCACTGAGCACAGAGCTTTCCTGAACTCCCAAATTCTATTCAGAATTTCTGCTATGCCCTTGCTTGAGAGAGATTACTCAGTAAACTACTTTGGTTAATGTGTTCCAGGTAGACTTAGGTAAGTCAACTGGCCCATTAAAATCCTTTGCCCTCTTCAAGGGATAGAATTTTAAGGATTTTTTTCTTGACCTGCTATCCTTTTAAAGTCTCACCTTGATACAAAGTGACTCCTTTAGTCTTTGATTTTCTCTATTGATAATAGTCATAAAAGATGCACAAAGGAGCCTGGTATAAAAGATGCATCATCACAAACAATGAGATGACCTCGCAGTTGGAAGAGGTCTGCCTGCCTTTGAGAAAAAATGAGCAATCAGAGTTTAATGACTATTTACACACACACACACACACACACACGCACACACTGTGCACAGTCTTTATCTAAGATCTATTATCTCTCATACTAACCTACGGGAAAATATTAAAAAGATAATAAGGACATTTCTTTCTAAAAGTTGTGGTAAATCATTAAAACATGTGTAACTTCTGTTTGGATAAAAAGGTTTAAATAAGGATTTTTTGAGAGTCATTAAAATGTGCAAAGCCATTCTTACTGGGAAAGGTATTTTTTGCTATCTAGGTTTCCCATTTATCTCCACTCAAATGGAGATGCTGTCTTGAAGGTTAAAACACTTTTTGAAATTGTATAATAGGAAACAAAAGGACAGTAGTGAGATTGCCTACTGAGCCATGCCAGCAAATGGCACTAAGGGTTATCTTCTGACATGGATACCCTCTAGCAAGATCAGAAACAAGGTTATATATCCCCGAACAGAACCAGTTAGCTGCGGTTTCCAGTGTGTGGTGCTAATGAGGAGAATGTCATGGTTCAGTTCCAAAAAGCTGGTAGTATGACAAGAGCGATGGCCTCCCCAACCTGACTGTACAAAGCATTAGTCACCTAGGGATTTTTTTAAAAATCTGTTCATATTATAAATTTTTTGCCTTATTCCAGACCAACAGAATCCAAATTTCTCGGAGTGGGGCAAGAATCCTATACTTTTAATAAATTTCCTAAGTAATTTTTACACCAGTTAGGATTTGAGAATCAATAAACTGTGAAAAATTCTGAAAGAGATGGGAACATCAGACCACCTGACCTGCCTCTTGCGAAACCTATATGCAGTCAGGAAGCAATAGTTAGAACTGGACATGGAACAATAGACTGGCTCCAAATAGGAAACGGAGTATGTCAAGGCTGTATTTGTCACCCTGCTTATTTAACCTCTATGCAGAGTACATCAGGAGAAATGCTGGGCTGGAAGAGCACAAGCTGGAATCAAGATTGCTGGGAGAAATATCAATAACCTCAGATATGCAGATGACACCACCCTTATGGCAGAAAGTGAAGAGGAGCTAAGAAGCTTCTTGATGAAAGTGAAAGAGGAGAGTGAAAAAGCTGGCTTAAAGCTCAACATTCAGAAAACGAAGATCACGGCATCTGGTCCCATCACTTCATGGGAAATAGATGGGGAAACAGTAGATACAGTGTCAGATTTTATTTTTTGGGCTCCAAAATCACTGCAGATGGTGATTGCAGCCATGAAATTAAAAGACGCTTACTCCTTGGAAACTTTCCTTGGAAGGAAAGTTATGACCAACCTAGACAGCATATTCAAAAGCAGAGACATTACTTTGCCAACAAAGGTCTGTCTAGTCAAGGCTATGGTTTTTCCAGTGGTCATGTATGGATGTGAGAGTTGGACTGTGAAGAAAGCTGAACGCTGAAGTATTGATGCTTTTGAACTGTGGTGTTGGAGAAGACTCTTGAGAGTCCCTTGGACTGCAAGGAGATCCAACCAGTCCATTCTAAAGGAGATCAGTCTTGGGTGTTCTTTGGAAGGACTGATGGTAAAGCTGAAACTCCAGTACTTTGGCCACCTCATGCGAAGAGTTGACTCATTGGAAAAGACTCTGATGCTGGGAGGGATTGGGGGCAGGAGGAGAAGGGGACAACAGAGGATGAGATGGCTGGTACTGTGCACAGTCTTTATCTAAGATCTATTATCTCTCATACTAACCTACGGGAAAATATTAAAAAGATAATAAGGACATTTCTTTCTAAAAGTTGTGGTAAATCATTAAAACATGTGTAACTTCTGTTTGGATAAAAAGGTTTAAATAAGGATTTTTTGAGAGTCATTAAAATGTGCAAAGCCATTCTTACTGGGAAAGGTATTTTTTGCTATCTAGGTTTCCCATTTATCTCCACTCAAATGGAGATGCTGTCTTGAAGGTTAAAACACTTTTTGAAATTGTATAATAGGAAACAAAAGGACAGTAGTGAGATTGCCTACTGAGCCATGCCAGCAAATGGCACTAAGGGTTATCTTCTGACATGGATACCCTCTAGCAAGATCAGAAACAAGGTTATATATCCCCGAACAGAACCAGTTAGCTGCGGTTTCCAGTGTGTGGTGCTAATGAGGAGAATGTCATGGTTCAGTTCCAAAAAAGCTGGTAGTATGACAAGAGCGATGGCCTCCCCAACCTGACTGTACAAAGCATTAGTCACCTAGGGATTTTTTTAAAAATCTGTTCATATTATAAATTTTTTGCCTTATTCCAGACCAACAGAATCCAAATTTCTCGGAGTGGGGCAAGAATCCTATACTTTTAATAAATTTCCTAAGTAATTTTTACACCAGTTAGGATTTGAGAATCAATAAACTGTGAAAAATTCTGAAAGAGATGGGAACATCAGACCACCTGACCTGCCTCTTGCGAAACCTATATGCAGTCAGGAAGCAATAGTTAGAACTGGACATGGAACAATAGACTGGCTCCAAATAGGAAACGGAGTATGTCAAGGCTGTATTTGTCACCCTGCTTATTTAACTTCTATGCAGAGTACATCAGGAGAAATGCTGGGCTGGAAGAGCACAAGCTGGAATCAAGATTGCTGGGAGAAATATCAATAACCTCAGATATGCAGATGACACCACCCTTATGGCAGAAAGTGAAGAGGAGCTAAGAAGCTTCTTGATGAAAGTGAAAGAGGAGAGTGAAAAAGCTGGCTTAAAGCTCAACATTCAGAAAACGAAGATCACGGCATCTGGTCCCATCACTTCATGGGAAATAGATGGGGAAACAGTAGATACAGTGTCAGATTTTATTTTTTGGGCTCCAAAATCACTGCAGATGGTGATTGCAGCCATGAAATTAAAAGACGCTTACTCCTTGGAAACTTTCCTTGGAAGGAAAGTTATGACCAACCTAGACAGCATATTCAAAAGCAGAGACATTACTTTGCCAACAAAGGTCTGTCTAGTCAAGGCTATGGTTTTTCCAGTGGTCATGTATGGATGTGAGAGTTGGACTGTGAAGAAAGCTGAACGCTGAAGTATTGATGCTTTTGAACTGTGGTGTTGGAGAAGACTCTTGAGAGTCCCTTGGACTGCAAGGAGATCCAACCAGTCCATTCTAAAGGAGATCAGTCTTGGGTGTTCTTTGGAAGGACTGATGGTAAAGCTGAAACTCCAGTACTTAGGCCACCTCATGCGAAGAGTTGACTCATTGGAAAAGACTCTGATGCTGGGAGGGATTGGGGGCAGGAGGAGAAGGGGACAACAGAGGATGAGATGGCTGGATGGCATCACTGACTTGATGGACATGAGTTTGAACTCTGGGAATTGGTGATGGACAGGGAGGCATGGCGGGTGTGATTCATGGGGTCACAAAGAGTCGGACACGACTGAGCGACTGAACTGAACTCCCAGTGGGGGTTTCTCTTAGGCTGTAAAGAATCTGCCTGCAGTGCAGGAGACCCAGGTTTGATCCCTAAATTAGGAAGATCCCCTAGAGAAAGAAATGGTAACCCATTCCAGTATTCTTGCCTGGAGAATTCTGTGGACAAGGAGTGAGCCCGCTCAAGCAAGTAATTAAGGGTGACTGCTTGTGTGTGCTACAGTGTGCTTAGTCTCTCAGTCCTGTTGAACTCTTTGCAACGCTATGGACTGTAGCCCCCCAGGCTCTTCTGTCCATGGGATTTCCCAGGCAAGAATACCTGCCTGGTGGTCTGTAATTTAAAACTACAAATTCTAAAACTGTATTGAGGGAGAACCCTCAAAATAGCCTTCGTGAATTTCTCTTTTCACAGACACTTCACTGAGCTTTTAAATGCCAGCTGATAGAACTCACTTTTCCTCACAAAACCTAGTATACAAAATCTAAGCGAAACCCCTTCCTGCTCTAGGAAATGGACATCAATTTCAATCCTTAGAGTAGAGATGGCTTCTCTTGAGCTTCCCCAGATTATGTCTTGGAGGAAAGAGAGAGGGGATATATTATGTTGAGACTGTGGAAGATTTTTTTCACTGCTGAAGTATTTCCAAATGCAAAATTAAATCCTTGATCAAGACCAGAAAAATACAGAAAGATCTTGAGGGTAATTGTGAGACTGAACCAAATAATAAATCTGTGTCTCTTTCAAGAATTTGTGTTGGAACAGAGGAGAGGGGCTCAGAGGCAGTGAGTGCTGAGTAGGGCAACAGTAGGTGGGTCAAATGAAAAGCTAGAAAAATTGGTAAAAGGAGTAGAAAACAAAACATCAACAGAGGTCCTAAATTTTTCACTTTTTGATCAGCTGTGCTGAGGTAAAGTATATATAATCTGACTGTATTTGTTATATTTTTCAAGTCAGCTAGATTAAAAAATAGGTCCCAGAGTTACCCAAATGGAAACCATGGTGAGGAAATTCAGTTTATCTTTAAGCACAAAATAAAATTCATCTCTTTTCTTTTTGATAGTTTTAAGGCTTTTTTTTTTTTTTTTTTTTTTAGTTTAGGTTTGGAAATCTCAGTTTTACATGGTTCTGCCCTCCTTTGAAGCTGGTATTAATTCCCTTTCTGTCAGAAATTGTACATGTTAGCTCTTTACCAAAAGAATCTTCAGACCTAACCCAACCGCCTCTGCAAATTCTCCCTTAAACACCAGTAACCCATTTCCGTTGTCATCTAGCTAAATTCAAAGCCAAGGAGATCTGCCTTTGCAAATTCTGGCAACTATAATTGACATTTACCCACCATCCCGTCTGTTACATATTTGGATTTTTTTTTTTAAGATAAACTTTCTTTCAATGCCTCCTATTCTAAATATGTTCAAAAGCTGGAATGGGCCTTGGGGAGAAAGCTGGCCCACAGTACTACTTTGTAAGATGCCAGGCACCTATAATTTTTAAGTGTCAATACTCTCTTTTTTTTTTTTTTTTTGGGGATGCTAATGAAGTTTTATGGACAGCAGATTGGGTAGAGGCTGGACAAAGAGAATTTACAGGCTTCATAGGGCAGAGCTTTGCTGGAGCCCAAGCATGCGTGCTTGGTCATGTCCGACTCTTTGCGACCCCATGGACTGCAGCCAGCCAGACTCCTCTATCCATGGAATTTCCCAAGCAAGAATACTAGAGTGGCTTGTCATTTCCTTCTCCAGGGGATCCCCAACCCAGGGATCAAATCCATGTCTCTGACATTTTCTTGCATTGGCAGGCAGTTTCTTTACCACTGAGCCATCCAGGAAGCCCTTAACTGGAGCCTAAGACATTTTTCCAAACCGCATTTTTGTGTGCAGTTTATTGAACTCTTTACTCTCTCAAGTGTGAAAGACTCATCCACTATGGAAGTTTTCTTACCTATTTTATTCAGCAATGCAAACTCTGTTTCTCAGTCCTTGATCCACATTCCAATTTCCTGGGAAGCTTTTAAATAATCCCAATGCCAAGATTGTTTCAACATGGCTGAGTAGAAGGACATGCATTCATCTTCTCTTGCGACTGTTGAAGGATTTCTTGCAGAGGTGTGGGTCAGCAATGGCTTGCCACGGGGGGTGGGGGGGGGGGGCACTGGCAGATGCAGTCCTGGGAGGTGCCCCTTGGCATAAACCTTCCTGGAGGTCATCATTACCCTATCACAGAGCCTGCAGACTCCAGGGGTGGGTTGCCTCAGGCCAAGCAACTAACAAGGGGAGTCAATACTTTTAATACAGTGTTTTTACCTAGAGAATCTTAACATTAAAGGAATTTCCACTCTGTTATTAGAACAAAATGATGCATAAGCCATCTCTTTTTTTGAATTCAGCAGGGTCCTTGACTTGTCAGGCTACAAAGAGAGAAGTCTGGTTGCTATCATTTTGAGACAGTCAGCCAAATGCTTTTACAGGAAAAAAAAAAAAAGAAGAAACTGTGGGTAGATGAAAGTTCTGCCTATAACATGGATGTTACTACGGTGCATTGTGGTTCTATAACCATGTGCCCAAAGGATAAAGAATTCAGGTGTGAAGTAGATGCAAGAGTTGCAAATTAAATAAGCTGTGCTCTGGGGTTTTTCCTTTAGTGGGCCGCAGAAACATGCCCATGACTCCAGGGAATGTGGTGACTAAGTTGAAAACGAAGCATTCACACCTCATGTTAAATGTAGCAGAGGAGAAGTTATTAAACATTTCTTGGCAATTAATTACCTGAGATACACCCTTTTTTCACAGCTTTGGTTTCAGGTATATGGGAGAGTTGAAAATGTTTAATTGCATCTAATTTGTTTCTGTAGTTTAATCACATGCCTAAGTATTGTGCTGAAGTCTGTAATCTGTGTAATAATTTATAAGGGGCTTCATTTGGATACCCTCAGAGGAAGGGAATTTTTTTTTTAACTTTTGCGCAATAATCATACTTACCTTTGATCTAGTAGCTTCTTGGAAATTAAGGAAATTATGAAAAGCTTCCTAGTATGTTATCGGTTAGATACAATTTAGAAAGAAAATCCTTCTTACCATTCCTATAAGCTTTCCTTAGATGCATTCAGTTTAATCACATCCACCAACCTATTGGCTCACATTCTGAGAGAAATTCCTTCTCAGAAGCTAAATGAGAGGCAGAGGGTAAGCATCCCCTATATATCTGGCCCATTTTGTGTTTTCTGCTGGCCACATTGTCATCTTCAATCACCTGTGATCTGACTACTTCTCCAATCTTACTGACTTTCTATTTTCTAGGTTTCTTATTTAACCACTACATTCAAGCATTTTCACCTCTCCGCTTCAAGACAATCTTCTCATTTTCAAACCCTCTCTACTTTTCTTCATAGTACTTAGTAATACTTAAAATCACATCACTTATCTATTTATTTAATGTCAGCTATTTGCCCATCTTCTTTCACTAAACATCCATGAAAGAAGAGGGCTTGTCGGTTTCATTGACTCTTAAATCCTCAGCATGTTTTCTGGGATCTAGAACAGAGTTTGCCTTCAATAAATTGTTGATGAATGGATGGGTAGATGGATGAGACCCTGACATTTTCTCAGCTCTGTTCTGGACTGGTTCATGTTCCTGATTAACTCTATTGGAGTATGCTCCATGGAACTCAGACCACATGGCATATTTTAAGCAGTTGCCAAAATCTTTATACATACAGTACAGGCCAAAAAAAAAAAAAAAAGAGTTAAATAATTTAAAATCTGCTAAGAAGTCTCAAAATAAATATGAAAATAGAGTCTGAGTGATAATTTACCAAAAAAGGGAAACCACATGACAACTGATGAAACTGACTCAGGACAGTAGATTTTGGGAAAGCAGACTCACCCCTAGAGCTACTTCTTGTGCCTTTTCTCTAGAAATGATGGATATAATGGATAGAAAATGAGAGTTATTATTTCCAGATTAAGCTGAATCAATATCTTCCCCTCAGCAACATATCCAATGCAAAGACCAAGCATAAATAAGAGCAAAGTAGCAATGATAAGCATTCTAAGTGGAAAGTTTTAACTAGATATAAGCAAATGTAGAGAGATGATGAAGGGCCCTTGTAGCCAGGATAAGATTTCACCTACTCTTCATAAAAAAAAACTATCAAGAAGATAATGACCGATTTTATCAGAAACTGAAGCTCTGATAGGCTAATTATACTGTTCCAGGTTCTAAAATGATGAATATGTGATTCGAGCCCATATACATGCTCTTTTGACTATACCAGGAATGGCAGATGGTATCATTTTATCTTCTATTCTGATTGACTGGTAGTAACACTCTCTAGGGAGAAGGCAATGGCACCCCACTCCAGTACTCTTACCTGGAAAATCCCATGGATGGAGGAGCCTGGTAGGCTGCAGTCCATGGGGTCGCTAAGAGTCAGACGCAACTGAGCAACTTCACTTTCACTTTTCACTTTCATGCATTGGAGAAGGCAACGGCAACCCACTCCAGTGTTGCCTGGAGAATCCCAGGGACGGCAGGGCCTGGTGGGCTGCCGTCTTGGGGTCGCACAGAGTCAGACACGACTAAAGCGACTTAGCAGCAGCAGCAGCAGCAGCAACAGTCTCTAGACCATGTTGGGAAACACTCTAAGATTCCAGCAGCATCCGTGGGGATAGGTGGTATGGTTAGCCACATCTGCTAGGAGCATGACAAGAAGGAGTGGTCACACTCAGGCGGTTTGCCATCTCTGCACATGTGTATTTTTTATAAAGTTTGGTAATTTTGAGAGAAAGATACTCTGTAAAAGATGACTAACAGGCTTAGCAAAGTCAGTAAACCTGAGGAGGCATTTCTTCTTTTTAAACAGAAAAATGTTGCTTTTCTAAAATTGAGGTATAGTTGATTTACAATGTTGTGTTAATTACTGCTGTTCAGCAAAGTGATTTAATTATATATATATATATTTTTTTAATATTCTTTTCCATTATGGTTTATCACAGGATATTGAATATAGTTCTCTGTGCTAGCGATAGGACCTTGTTGTTTATTCATTCTATACATAGAAGCTTACAACTGCTAACACAAACCTCCTACTCCCTACTCCCTACTCCCATCTATGCTTTTTGATGGAATCTCTATCTGGGTATAAACTGAAATATTTTAGATTTTCTCCGTTTTTTTTAATTACGAAAGAGTACATACTTGTAACAAGTAAACAGATACAGAGACCCACAGAGTTTAAATAATCTCCCTCCACTCCGCCAATCTTTCCCACTCCTGCCTAAACAAGCTGGCGTATCTCCTTCTTCATCTTCCTCTACGTTCCTCTATGTATTCTGTGTTTTACTTATTATCCCACAAACTGGAGTTCATCATTTCTTTTTGTAATTACATTACTCTATCTATAATTTATCTATTTTCTTCAACATTTCCCATCTAATATTTTATACTCTGCCACATAACCATAATTTATTTTACCATTATCCTCTCAATGGACATTCAAGTTGCTTTCAGTGCTTTATCATTTCATATAAAGCTGTAGTAAATATCCTTGGATACACATCTTTATGCACTGATGCTATTACTTTTATACGATAGGTTATAAAATGTGGAATTACTAGGTCAAAAGGTGCATTCATTTTTAACACACTGTTTGATATTATTTTGCAAAAGCTTAACAATTTATTTTCCTATCAACAACATATGAAAGTGCCATTTCCCTGTATCCTTATCAGCACTTCCATGCTTTTTTTTTTTAATTTTTGCAATTTGAAAAGCAAAAGGTGATATTTGATTATTGTTTTACTTTGCCTTTGCCTTACCACTCATAAAATTGAGCAACTTTTCATGTTGATTGATTAGTTGATATCAATATTAGTTGATATTAGTTGATACTGTAAGTTGGTATTTCAGTGTTTAAAGATATATATGTTGTATAATATACCATTTTTCTTATCATTTGAGGTATTCTTTATGTATTCAAGAAGTCACTGTTTGTCAGATGTGCCATGAAAACATTTTATCTTCAATCATGTAGTGTTAAAATTTGTTTAGAATGTTTTTGCCTTAAAACTACAGTTTACTTAAAGCAGTTAAGTGCGTGCTCTGTCATGTCCAACTGTGCTGGAGTGGGTTGCTGTTTCCTACTCCAGGAGATCTTCCCAACCCAGGAGTCAAACCTGCATCTTCTGCATTAGCAGGGGGATTCTTTACCATGTGCCACCTGGGAATCCCAAGCAGTTAAGACTCTCTCTTTATGTGGCTCTACTTTGCAAGTCTTGGTCAGTAAGATTTCTTCTTTCCTAAAACTGTTTTCCGACAAATATTTTCCTAAAATTTCTTTTAATATATCTAAAGTATTATCTCTTATACCTTAAGTGCCCATTTATTTCTAAGTTTTTTTAGCTAATTTTTCTTTTAGATGGGGTTGCCAAAGGGGACACTATTTTTGAAGTATCTAGAAAGAGATTATATATAAACAGATCATTAGAAAGCAATGTAGACAGAAGTGGTGGACATAGGGATGCTCATAGAGAGAAGACATACTGAATTTAGCCCGGATATGGAAGTGTGCCCAAGGTGAGCCTTAAAGGGCAAGCATATGCAGATGACATCAGTACTCTCGCACTTTTTCTTGACTCAAACCATCATTGGTATTTCTGATGCTGCTCTCTCCCTTGGTCCTTACTATTCATAGTCCTGTTTCTAGAGGATTAATCTCAGTCTCAATGCCTAAAGTTTCAGACAGGTAACATACAGGGTAGAATCCAAACAGTAAAAGCATGCCCTGTTTAAATTAGTCAGCTCCCCATCGACACGTGCTGATTCTTGCCATGTAAGAACACAACCAGATTATGTAATTTTTCAAGAGAATTTTAAATACTGATTTTTATGTAAACGTCTAATTTTTAAACATTAGCAACTAGTTGTATTTGAACAAACACACAGAGAGACAACCTGTGAGCCAAACAAAAACCACCTCTAAGCGTTATTCTCTCCATGAGTTGCCACTTTGTAATCTCAGGACTACTCCAAGCTCTGCTGACTTTAATATGTTCTGGATACTCTGCAGACTTGTCGTCTCACACTGTTAATCAGAAGCTGCCTGTTGTACTACCCTGTTTAATGAATTAAATCTTAAACTCGTAGCCTGACTTCCAATGTTGTCAGTGCTTTTGGCCTTCACCCACCTTGCCAGCTTTATCTCCCACACAGCCAGTGAAGATTGGTCCCTTCAGGCATCTAACAGAATGACTTATGCATGACATGCCCAATAAACATTTTTACACTGGCTGGATGAATGGCTTTTTGAGGAATAATGTGTTGACAGGTTTAGGTATGCGAGTTAGATTGGAGATTGGCACGATAGATAGGATTTAAATGGGGCAAAGCCTGGAATAAAGATGAAAGAGTTCGGACATTATGCTACAAGCAGGATGTGTAGTAGAAAGCATAAAAGACTAACAATCAGGAAGCCTGGGTTTAAATCCAGCTCTTCCATTTTTCAGTTATTTTGCTCTAGATAAGTAACCTACTGTTAATCAGTCTAAATGTCTTTATTTACAAAGTGAAGAGACTGGAAGTTTTAGTTTTTGTTTTCATTAGGTAAAGACCAATTTGAGGAAGGAATATTTTCTCAAAAGTAGTTGCTTAGAAAGATTGATGTCATTTTAAAGGGGATGTGAAAAAGAAAACTATCTTGAGATACCAAAGTCATTTTGGAGATCATTGCATTGGTCAAACTGTGAAGCAATAAATTTGAAGCCACAAAGCAGCATTAAGAATAAAACAGAACAAAGAGGATGTAAACAACTCTATGAATAAAGAATTTGCAGGATTTGGTATCCAGTTAGAGAGAGGAGAAGAAAACTTCAGAAAGTATGTTTTCTGAATTTGAGGTGAGGTGAGGTGAAGTCGCTCAGTCGTGTCCAACTCTTTGCGACCCCGTGGACTGTAACCTACTAGGCTTCTCAGTCCATGGGATTCTCCAGGCAAGAATACTGGAGTGGATTGCCATTTCCTTCTCCATGGAATTTTCCAAGCAAGAATACTGGAGTGGGTTTTCATTTCCTTCTCCAGGAGATCTTCCTGACCAGGGATTGAACCCTGGTCTCTCGCATTGGAGGCAGACACTTTACCATATAAGCCACCAGGGAAGATACAGGAAAGAAAGACCTTAAAGACAAGGAAAGTGAAAGTGAAGTCGCTCAGTCATGTCCGACTTTTCGCGACCCCATGGATGGTAGCCTACCAGGCTCTGCAGTCCATGGGATTTTCCAGGCAAGAATACTGGAGTGGGCTGCCATTTCGTTCTTCAGGGAATCTTACCAACCCAGGGATCAAACATGGGTCTCCTGCATTGCAGACAGACGCTTTACTGTCTGAGCCACCAGGGAAGTAGGTATTAATAAATATTGCATTCAGTTCAGTTCAGTCACTCAGTAGTGTCTGACTCTTTGCAACCCCATGAATCACAGCACGCCAGGCATCCCTGTCCATCACCAACTCCCAGAGTTCACTCAAACTCATGTCCATGGAGTCGGTAATACCATCCAGCCATCTCATCCTCGGTCGTCCCCTTCTCCTCCTGCCCCCAATCCCTCCCAGCATCAGAGTCTTTTCCAATGAGTCAATTCTTCACATGAAGTGGCCAAAGTATTGGAGTTTCAGCTTTAGCATCAGTCCTTCCAAAGAACACTCAGGACTGATCTCCTTTAGGATGGACTGGTTGGATCTCCTTTCAGTCCAAGGGACTCTCAAGAGTCTTCTCCAACAACACAGTTCAAAAGCATCAGTTCTTCGGTGCTCAGCTTTCTTATCAGTCCAACTCTCACATCCATACATGACCACTGGAAAAACCATAGCCTTGACTAGACAGACCTTTGTTGGCAAAGTAATGTCTCTGCTTTTTAATATGCTATCTAGGTTGGTCATAACTTTTCTTCCAGGGAGTAAGCATTGTTTACTTTCATGGCTGCAGTCACCATCTGCAGTGATTTTGGAGCCCCAAAAAATAAAGTTTGACACTGTTTCCACTGTTTCCCCATCTATTTCCTATGAAGTGATGGGACCAGATGCCATGATCTTCGTTTTCTGAATGTTGAGCTTTAAGCCACTTTTTCACGCTCCACTTTCACTTTCAACAAGAGGCTTTTTAGTTCCTCCTCACTTTCTGCCATAAGGATTGTATCATCTGCATATCTGAGGTTATTGATATTTCTCCCAGCAATCTTGATTCCAGCTTGTGCTTCTTCCAGCCCAGTGTTTCTCATGATGTATTCTGCATATAAGTTAAATAAGCAGAGTGACAATAGACAGCCTTGACGAACTTCTTTTCCTGTTTGGAACCAGTCTGTTGTTCCATGTCCAGTTCTAACTGTTGCTTCCTGACCTGCATATAGGTTTCTCAAGAGGCAGGTCAGGTGGTCTGGTATTCCCATCTCTTTCAGAATGTTCCAGTTTATTGTGATCCACATTAGGACCTGTGTTAATAACCATATATAGTTACAAGGAAGAAGCAGTGAATGTGAAGTAGAAAACATTTAAACTTCCCCTAACATTCCTGTCTACTCCAAGCAATTGACTTTGATGGTCAAATGCTTTATTATGACTTCTCTTCCCTTGAACTATATAAATATCCTCCTGGTCTTAGACTGGAGATCTGAAAGCCACAGGACTCTTGTAAACACATTACTTTTGTAAACATATCACCTCTGTAAACATGTCTGTCAAATACATTTGGGGTTTTTCAGATCAAAAATGCATCAATAAAAAGAGCTAGAATTGCAGCACTGATCTCTTTTCCTGATAGCTTCTCTCCTCAGTATTGCTGCTGAGGTCCCCTGTGACCACCATCTGCCTTCCAATCTGTTGGATCTGAGCAATAAGGTATTGAATTAAAAGGAGAATGAAAATGATTGGAGAAGACTTGGAAATATAATGCTATTTTGTAGTTTATAAAATCCTTGTGAAGAGTATCTAGAACTACATTGGTCTATATGAGTCACTATGTGGCTGTTGAGTTACTGATAAAATTTCTTTTTTCTTTTTACTTTCTTCAGTATGGCTATGGGAAAATGTAAAACAGCACATGAGGTTTATGTTTGTGGCCCATATTTAATATCTGTTGAATGGTGTGCCCTGAAGTAAGGTTTGACCAATACTGAGGGCTAATTATCATGGCATGGGAAAAGCTATGTGCCAAAATTGTCACATTCTGTCAGCTAAGTTACCCCTGCCTTTTGTTTTTTATTTTTATTTTTTTAATTAACTCCCTATTATGCTTGCCTGGAGAATCCCATGGACAGAGGAGTATGGCAGGCTGTAGTCCATGGGGTTGCAAGAGTCAGACACAAACTTAGCAACTAAACCACCACCACCACACACTAGAGTCTAAGAACAAAAGAAAATGGGTATTGATATCACATATATTGATATCATAGAATCATCTCCATCCAAGAAAAAGATGAGTTCTATTTTAGCCATCCTGTGCTTGAGATAGTGCATCCAGAGAGAATGTAAAAAAAGGATGAAAGACATAAAACTGAAGCTTGGGAGTGAAGGTAGGACCTGAGGTGTCATATTATTACATAAAATGAAGCAAAAAAAGGTGAAGAACTCGCATCGTGATCCAGAGGCAAAGGCCTCTGTTTAAAGGTCCACGTCTCTCAATACTCAGTGTTTGGTCATGAATAAATTAATCTCCAGTTGCCGAGACTCATTTATTGGTGGTAAAGTAGGAACAGTCCTTTTTATCCCTCAGTAAATATTATTGGAGCTTATCAAGTGCCAGGCACTGCTCAGATGCTAAAGACACTATGAAGAACAAGGCCCAGCCTTGACCTCCAAAAGCTTTGATCTAGTCCAGGAAGCATTACTGAAATGGGTAGTAATGGGTTGGTATTAGTGTTGTCAGAGTTGGATAAATACAAAGGAGTCACAAATTCAGTCTTAAAGAGGGTCAGATTCCTTCACTCTAATCATCCATATTCAGATTTCTGTATTCAGGGCAGCTGTCCCTCCTCTGAAAACTTTCACAGTTGCCTCTCCACACCCCAGCTATTCACCTATTACCCCATGTATACCTCCACTAGCATCTACCATCTATAGAGCCATTATCTTTTTTTTTTTTTTCTCTCTGTCTCCATTAGATTATGAATCCCTGAAGGAAAGATTTTTTTTTTAAGGTATAGTAATCTATTATTTATTATTATTATATAAATATTTTTTGAAGTTTTTGTCTTCTAATTCTAGATGCTTAGAAAGCTTCAAGTACCAAGTAAATATTTTCTCTTTCTTTCCTATTTCTTCGATTAGGGGTAAGAGCTGAAATCCCCAAAACAAAAAGAACTGAAAGACGTGTGCTCAGTTGCTCAGTCATGTCTGATGCTTTGTGGCCCCATATACTGTAGCCTGCCAGTTTCCTCTGTCCATGGGATTGTCCCTGCAAGAATATTGGAGTGGGTTACCATTCCATACTCCAGGGGCTCTTCCTGACCCAGGGATCAAACCCACGTCTCTTGTTGTCTCCTTCATCAGAGACAGAAGAAAGAATCCAAAATGTAGACGGTTCAGGACTGTGTTTTGAGAAAATCTCCATTTTAGAAGAAAAGAATTCTAAACAGAAGAGGATTTCTCAAAGAGAGTGTGGAGAATACTGTCAAACACTGCAGGGATATCATAAGAATGAGATTGCAGAAAGACTTGCATTTGGCTGTTGTGTTACATTTGTTATCTGAATTCATATCAAAACACTATAGAATAAATTTCCTCGTAACCTCTTTAGCTTTAACAATGATGTGTCTTTGTTGTTTTATTTATGAGCTTTACAAAGACCTTAAGAAAGGATGAGATTATTCTGCCAAATGACCACAAAACTCTTTTGAAGTCTGACAGATGCCTTCAGTGAACATACAGTGAGGTGTGAACTCCCAGCAACAAAGGAAGTTGGGTGCTTTCTCTTGTTAGCATGAGCCATGAATGGCCTGACTCTAAGCATTGTTAAGAAAACAGCTTCAGTTTCTTCTTTCACTTACTTCTAGCAGGTGGTTGAAGCAAGAGTTCAAAAGCATGAAAAACCTGATGAATCATACATCCTCTCTTCCTTCTCACAGACTCCACTCTGACTCAATGATCTTCACATTCCCAGATAAAGTGCTGTGCTGGAAAGAGGCCTGAACTACGGAGGCCTGATTCTGAGTCCTGACTTTGCTACTGCCTAACCAAAAGCAGAGATCAAATTGCCCATATCTGTTGGATCATAGAAAAAGCAAGAGAGTTTCAGAAAAAACATCTACATCTGCTTCACTGACTAAGCTAAAGTCTATGACCATTTGGATCACAACAAACTGTGGAAAATTCTTAAAGAAATGGGAATACCAGACTACCTTACCTGCCTCCTGAGAAATCTGATGCAGGTCAAGAAGCAACAGTTGGAACTGGACATGGAACAATGGTTCAAAATTGAGAAAAGAGTACGTCAAGGCTGTGTATTGTCACCCTGCTTATTTGACTTCTATGCAGAGTACATCATGAGAAATGCCAAGCTGGATGAAGCACAAGCTGAAATCAAGATTGCCGGGAGAAATATCAACAACCTCAGATATGCAGAAGACACCACCCTTATGGCAAAAAGTGAAAAAGAACTAAAGAGTCTCTTGATAAAAGTGAAAGAGGAGCATGAAAAAGCTATCTTAAAATTCAGCATTCAAAAAACTAAGATTATGGCGTCCGATCCCACCTCATTGCAAACAGATGGGGAAACAATGGAAACAGTGAGAGACTTAATTTTCTTGGGCTCCAAAATTACTGCAGATGGTGACTGCAGCCACAGGGTTAAAAGATGCTTGCTCCTTTGAAGAAAAACTATAACAAATCTAGACACCATATTAAAAAGCAGAGACATAACTTTACCAGCAAAATGTCCATCTAGTCAAAGCTATGGTTTTCCCAGTAGTTATATATGGATGTGAAGTTGAGCCATAAAGAATCCTGAGAACTGAAGAATTGATACTTTTGAGCTGTGGTTTTTAGAGAAGATTCTTGAGTCCCTTGGGCTGCAAGATCAAACTAGTCAATGCTGAAGGAAGTGAAGTGAAGTAAAAGTCACTTAGTTGTGTCTGACTCTGTGACCCCATGGACTATACAGTCCATGGAATTCTCTAGGTCAGAATACTGGAGTGGGTTGCCTTTCCCTTCTCCAAGGATCTTTCCAACCCAGGATTGAACCCAGGTCTCCTGCATTGCAGGTGGATTCTTTACAAATGAGCCACAAGGGAAGTCCATTCTAAAGGAAATCAGTCCTGAATACTCATTGGATGGACTGATGCTGAAGCTGAAGCTCCAGTACTTTGGCCACCTGATGTGAAGAACTGGCTCATTGGGAAAAAGCCTGATGCTAGGAAAGACTGAAGACAGGAGGAGAAGGGGACAACAGAGGGCGAGATGGTTTGATGGCATCACCAACTCGATTGACATGACTTTGAGCAAACTTCAGGAGTTGGTGGTGGACAGAGAAGCCCGGCATGCTTCAGTTCATGGGGTCCCAGAGAGTTGGACACGACTGAGAGACTGAACTGAATTGAACCAAGAGCAGGGGCTTCCCAGGTGGTGCTAATGGTAAAGAACCTGTCTGCCAGTGCAGGAAACATAAGAAATGCAAGTTTGATCCCTGTGTCAAGAAGATCCCCTGGAGGAGGACACAGCAACCTGCTCCAGTATTCTTGCCTACTGCTAAGTCACTTCAGTCGTGTCCGACTCTGTGCGACCCCATAGACAGCAGCCCACCAGGCTCCCCCATCCCTGGGACTCTCTAGGCAAGAATACTGGAGTGGGTTGCCATTTCCTTCTCCAATGCATGAAAGTGGAAAGTGAAAGTGAAGTTGCTCAGTCGTGTCCGACTCTTGGCGACCTCATGGACTGCAGCCCACCAGGCTCCCCTGTCCATAGGATTTTCCAGGCAAGAGTACTGGAGTGGGTCGCCATCGCCTTGCCTGGAGAATCCCATAGACAGAAGAGCCTTGGGGGCCTAGAAGGTTACAATTCATGGTGTCACAAACATAGTCAGACACGACTGAGTGACTAGCCATGCAATCAGGAGCAAGTCATTTCTTTCTCTTTTTTTCTTCTTCTTTTTTAAAAAATATTTATTTATTTGACTGCACTGGATGTTAGTTGTGACATGAAACATTTAGTTGTGGCATGCAACTCGGTTGCAGTATGTGGGTCTATTTCCTTGACCAGGGATTCAACCCAGCCTCCCTGCATTAGGAGCAAATTCTTAGCCACTGGGTCACCAAGGAAGTCCCGATTTCCTCATCTGTAGATGCCTTCCTGCTGTCTTATAAGTGCCTTCAGAATAAGCACAAAGATTCATTTCTTTGTATCCCAATTGCCTAGCATAGAATTGTCTGACTCTTTGTGACCCTATGGACTGTAGCTGTTCAGGCTCCTCTATCATGGGATTTCAAAGGCAAGAATACTGGAGTGGGTGGCCATTTCCTACTCCAAAATATCTTTCAGACCCAGAAATCCAGCCCCAGTCTCCTGCATTACAGGTAGATTCTTTACCATCTGAGCCACCAGGGAAGCTCTTCTATAAAGCAGACACTGCATAAGAGAAATTTTAAGATTTTAAAACACTAGTTTTAGTGTTCAATATCTGAAATTCTGATTTTTACCTAAAAATTTTAAATGATTTTTGACCACAAGTAATAGCCAGATATATATATTTTTTTAATGCTGTATCATCAGCAAACTATGGCCCACAGGCCAGATGCAGCCCTCTTCCCATTTTATATGGTTTTACTAGCATGTAGTACACAGTCATATCTGTTCTTTTACATATAGTCTATAACTGCTTACAAGCTGCAAAAGCTACTATGAATAGTTGTTATAGAAACTGTCTATCCTGCAAAACTTAAATATTTATTGTCATTGTTGTTTAGTCACTAAGTTACATTGTCTGACTCTTTGCAACTCCATGGACTGTAGCCAGCCAGGCTCCTCTGCCCATGGGATTTCCCAGGCCTGAATACTGGAGTGGGTTGCCATGTCCTTCTCCAGGGCATCTTTCTGACCCAGGGATCGAACCCATGTCTCTTGTATTGGCAGGTGGGTTCTTTACCACTAAGCCACCGGGGACACCCAAATATTTACTATTCTGTCCCTTTATGGAAAGTTTGCTGACCCCTGGTATAGACTCTGATTAACTGTGAATACCAAGAAAGCATGCTGAATAAGATCCAGTGAGACTTCCATTCTTCCTTTCAGAGAACATGGAGCCTACCTTTCAGTAGAATGAGATCTGTTGTCAGTAAACATAACTTTACTTGAGAACTGCCTCTATTTAGAGGGTCTGCATGCTCAAGAATGGAACACTGAGGCTATAGTTTGCCATATGCACTCGTGGCAAAAGCCTGCCTAATTCCTCTTTACATTTGAGAGCAAACTATAGCCTCAGCAACTCTAGGACTAAAAGCACACCTGGCATATTTAAATTATGTATTTAATGACAGTCCTTATGACTAGAGGATTCTCAAGGGATTATCATTCTATTCTCAGCATGCAGTGCATTTCTTGGTAAGTCATATCAATAGATGCTCAATAAAAGCTTTTGAACCAAATGAACTGAATATATGGATTCAGTTTTGACAGACTATCTACCTTGGTCTGAGCTGCTACATTAATACCAAATATCTTTCTTTCCAAATTTAGGGATTAAATACTAATTTTCCCAGATTTTTTCATCCCTCCCCCACTTTCCATCTGATTTTTAAAAGTAACAAAACCATACAAAGTTCAAATGTTTGCTAAGTACCTATTCTGTGCAAGGCAAACAGAAGCAGCCATAATTCCTTTTGGTCTCATAATAATTCTCCCAGATTCCCTAGAGGTCAATTAGGATCTCCCTTTATGCTGAGGGCATACAAGGCTGCCATTATGAACATGGCCAGATGAATGTATAGGCTGAATAGTAAGAGAAAGAAGGCAGTTGGGGTCCACATTACGCCGTCTTCACCAGAGGAATCAAAGTAAAACAGCAGTTGCCTTAAGTTAGCTGGGTGAAACATGTCCCAATTAATGATGGGCTAACTGGTTCAGATAAAAGCTTCTACTTAATGAGTCATTAAAGCACACACTTTGGAACACAGGAAAATCATGAACCGTGCAGCATGCCCAGAAGCAATCTTCCTGTTCTGTGGCTGTGCTTAAATGCAGTGCTAATTTTGGAGGGCCTGCCATTTGTAATAGCACTGAGATGAATCACAAATTTATAAATGTGATTCCGTGTCACCCATTACACAAGCTCTCCCCTGGGGAAGTGAGCCATCCTAGAGCAACTCCTAATAAGCAAAAATTAAGTGTCACTGTCCCTTGCTACCAGAAAGGAAAAAAAAAAAAGCATGCCTGGGGGAGGGGTGGGAGGATGGATAATTTGCTTGTCCATAAATTGGGAGAAGGGAGAGAGATAGGCATCTATTTTGAGCCTCTGTGGCCTGGGGAACCACATTCCCTGTGCTCAAAGCCAGGAGCTCTCTTACACAGTAAATAATTCAAGAAGCCCCACAGCAAGTGCCTGGAGAGGAGGCCTGCTTCCTGCAAGCTGCCTCCTCAGCTAATCTTGGAAAAGCGACGGATCACCCTGTAGCTCAGACAGAATTTCTGCTTTCTACGTCAGGATTCTGACCACGGCCCTCAGGCAGGGTACGTCAGGAGGAAACCAACACAATCCTGTCATTGTGTTATTTATAGCTTATTGTTTTAAAAAATGGAAAAGACTCCTATGTCAAACTGAAGATCTCATGCATGAATCTGGCAGGCACTTTTACTGGAGCAAATTTTAAAAACAAATTCAATATATTGTACACTGTTGAGGGAAATGACAAGTCACAAACCCTGCGTGTCTGATATTAGGTCTTCCCCTGTGTTCCTCCAGCATCTTCTCCTAACATTAACCCAGAGCACTTTTTGAAGAAAGGCCAATTGGCTTTTAGCTTTTAGCTTCCAAGGAACCCTCAACTTTTTCTGTGCAAAAACCAAGGAAGCAAAAGCTCAAGTGTCTCTTGTCTGCTTAATCTCTGATTTTATTCTGATTTCTGATCTCTGTATTCCTAATATATTTATGGAAAATATTAATGAGATACAATCAATATATAGTATAAAAAGTGCAACAATGTGTAAACTATAAAATGTCATCAAATGTTGTTATGATTTTAGAACAAGACAGCCATTCTCCAAGTCAATTCAAAAAAATACATTTTTGAATGGGTGGAGTGTGTTTGTTTCTCAGCCTCACCCCAGGGCCCCTCAAAAATCTTATTCTTAGGATGTTTTCAGTCAGCAAAAACATTGGTAAAACTGATGAGAAAGATGGATGGGATGGGGAAAGTCGGTACTAACACATGTATTTTAGAGTGAAGGATGATTTCTGCACACTTTTAAAATTATCCAAGGTCACTGACACACAGTTGAATAACAAGGTGCTATCACTTTATTTATTGTAGAATGGAAATGAGATAAAATTCTTTTGGGATTTGCAAATGATTGTCCCCCTGGAAAAGTCTCTATAAATCTGCCAAATAGACAGCAGCTGTTCTTACCTCCTGCCCTCTTTCACACAGCACCTTAAAAAGAACAAGCAGGAAACATCCTCTTACACTTTTATTTACTGGTTCTGCCAAATGCTTATTTGCCTCTAGGGGGCATTTCTAAAGACTGCAATGGAAAGTATTTTAGCTCTAATGGTTGTCAAACCAGATGGCTCAGGAATAAGAACAGAAAAGAAATAGTAACAGGAAAAAAAAAAAAAAAGAAGTCACTTTGATCGAGTTCATTTTTATTGCCGTGAGCAAAAATAAAGTCCAACTGGCTTCTGAACTGAATTGGAGAATGAAAAAGACTGACTTCTTAAAAACATTTTATTAACTTTTTATCTAGCTAATTTTCCTGGGTAGACAGTCTCTGACCTAGAAAAAAAATGCCATAAAAATAAAATAAGTATCATCAGAATGACATTCGCAGCATCAAGGATTAGGATTACAAAGGTCACCTTAATTCACCAAAGAATGGAAAAGACCTAGCCTTAATTAAGATAAGTACCTCCCATCTTTAAGGTCAGAATTTATTTGGAGAAGAAAAGTGTTGCAATACTCCGAAATGATTGCGTATCAAAAGATATTCTTTTCTTTTTTTTTTTTTTTTTAAGTCGCTCAGTCGTGTCCGACTCTTTGCGACCCCATGGACTGTGGCCTACAAGACTCCTCTGTCCATGGGATTTTCCAGGCAATAGCACTGGAGTGGATTGCCATTTCCTCTCCAGAAAAGATATTCTTTTCAATGAGCTCCTCCAAACCCCAGTATCAGTACAGTGACTTACTGTTGCGCTAACTTATTATCATCTACATTCTGTTGCCCAGTGTATCCATAGTTCCATTGCACCCTCAGTCACTTTTAATACCTTTGTTCTTTTTCATATACTTTATATTTCCATAGTGTCTTTTATCTCCCAGTATAATGCAAACATCAATTAACTAACATCCCAGCATCCCTGTGTGGGTAGAAAGTCCTGTCATTTTCATATTGAAGCTGAGAGAAACAGGTTCAGTGAGGTGAAGGGACTTGCCCAGCCAGCCGGGAAGAGAGGCAGAAATGGCCTCAGTTCCTGATGCCCGGCTATCTGCTTTAACTAATTAGGTCGTGTAATTTTCTTAGAGCCGCTCATATATGGAGTGAGGAGACCAATGCTGCTGTTCAGTCGCTAAGCCGTGTCTAAGTCTTTTGTGACCCTGTGGACTAGCCCGTCAGGCTCCTCTAGCCAAGGGATTTCCCAGGCAAGGATGCTGGAATGGGCTGTCCTTTCCTTCTCCAGGGGATGTTCCCAACCTCAGGATCAAACTCAGATCTCCTGCACTGCAGGCAGATTCTTCACCACTGAGCCACCAGGAAAGTTATGATATGAATTCTGAAGTCCGTTTGAGAAACCAGTCAATTTTTTTACCATCCACATCTATTTTTGCTTCCCAAACAACAACAACAACAAAAAAATTGATTTCCATTGAAAAACTTAAGAGCCCTTTCCAAATAAATGTCTTAAACCTTATGTCTCAATGGGCAACTTGTCATCTAAAAATGGTTTGGTGAGGACAAAACTGACTTTATGCAAATCCAATAAGAGATTGAAAAGAAATTATTTTTTTTAATTTTATGTTGGAGTATTGTTAATTAACAATGTGTTAGTTTCAGGTGTACAGCAAACTGATTCAGTTATTGGGCGCCTGGGATTGGCATGTAAACACTGCTATATTTAAAATAGATAACCAACAAGGACCTACTGTTAGAAAAGAAATGAATTTTTATAAAGAAAGATCCATGAAAGTAATCTTGGCTAATAATAATAAAAACTGCCACTTACTGAGCTCCTGAGAGTCAGCTATGAGCCCATGTGCTTTTTCTCATTTATTGCTGACAGCTCTATGAGGGACGACTGTTCTTATTCCCACTTGATAGATGAGAAAAAGCATGCAGAGAGGTGAAAGTAAATCATCCCAGGTTAGATAGATAGCAAACGTATTTTTCCCTTCACATTGGAAATGGCACACTGTATTTGACCATACCGTAGACATTAGTGAGCACCTGTGCCTGCATTTTATATGACACAGGGAGCCTTCAACAACCTAACAGTAAGGTGTACCCTTTCTCCTCAATAAAGTATGTGCCCATTTGCAAACAAGAAACTTATTTTTTAAAATTTCTACTCCCATATTGAAATGTGGGGTGGGAGGGTTGGGTTTTTTTCAGTGTAGACAATCTTTACCACCCGCCCCGCCCAGACTCCCAAGAAAGCCTCACACAGTAGACACTTCTTTTCAAATTAGATTTGATGATTTCTTTCTCATTTTGTCTTAATGCCCCTTGAAATTCCGAGCGATTTTTTTTTTTAATTCTGCTTTGTGATAACATTGGCAAATAAGAGGATTCATGCCTGATCTCTCCAAGTTAGGATTTTTGTGCCTCCTGGGACCATGCAGGCATCCACCTGAACAGTGTTGGTGGGTACAGAAGCCTGTAATTCCTGGCAAGGTCATTCCAGCTGAGGACGAGCAGCTGAGTCCACGAGGGCTCATGTACTCTGATTCATAGCTACCTTGTTCTTTTCTACCTCTTTATTCTAATGGCCAAAATAATCACCACTTCTACTGAGTGTTTATATTGAGTTTGGCACTATGCTCAGTGCTTTACATGCATTATCTCATTTACTCCTCTACCAAATCCTATAACATGGTGCTATTATTCTCATTTAAGTATCAGAAAACTGAGCTTCAGAGGCAATATATCACGTCAAAGATGGCATCTCTATAGTGTCGGTACAGGCATTTGACCCAGGCAATCAGACTTCCGAGCCCAAAGTAGAATTTGTACATTATTGCCTCTCTATGGTTGGATTCCTGGAAAATAGCCTCCTATCTAGGACAATAAAGATAATTTTTCATCACCAAGGTAATTTTTATCATCTCTTAGAATAATTGAAAATATGAGCATTTTACAACTAGTAGCTAAAGCAGACACTAAAAGAAAAATAGCTTTTAAAGAAGAATCAGGCTTTCCTTTGCAACAAACAGTGATTGGGTGGCTTTGTGTTTGCAGCAATAGAATGAAAGTGGCCATATAGAAATCCCCACAGTGCCTGGGAGCAAGGGGAGAGGAATTAGGTCATCCTAGTTGGATCTCAAGAAGGATCACAGGCAAGAAGAAGTTGATATATTTTCAAAATTCTTTCCAGACTCTTTGTAAGGAGAACTCACTCCCTAAAAAACAAGGAAAAAAAAAAAAAAAACTGGATGGGGAGCTGATTGAAATGTATGTGTCTAAGATTTGTGCATTCAGCTGATTAGCAACTGAAGAGATGGCCTTTATGGCCCCAGGGGAGCTTTGAGCTTACCCGTGGTTATCTTTTCCTCCTGAATAGCAGTATAAACTCCTGGGGAGCAGAAGAAAGCTGCCCTGCAAGACAAAGGCACAGGAGTTGCTTCTTTTCTCTCTCAGATGGAAGAAAAGCAACTCAAGGAATCCTTTTATAGTTAACTATTAAAATCGGCTTTTCTTTTCTTTCTTTCTTTTTTTTTTTTTTTTTTTTTTTGCTCTTTTAAACTTCTTTAACCTCTATCTCTAAGAGCAATCAAGCAATAAAACTTCGCACTAGGTGAGCAGGAAACACCAAAGTGGCTCACCTTATTCTTTTTTTCCTCCAAACCCAGCATCCAGAACAATGGCTTAAAAGAAAACAAGCTTGCGTTCTTTTGCTGCTTTTTCAAAAAAAAGATCTCTGGACTATGTTATGTTTTCAGCTTTGGTGTTGACCTCAAAAATGTTAGGATTCCTTAGAGTCTCTGCAAGAGGGTTCAGAGAAAGGGGAGGTGAGAGATGTATGACCATTTTATCCTCTATCCAAAGACCCCACCTGCCGCTAGACCCCTGTAGTTTAAGGTGGAATTACCTGGACCAGAATAGATCAAAGGATGGGAAAACAGATGTGGGCTAAGGCAGGACCAGAAGAAAACAGAAATGTGGAGAGGATATTAGAGAAAAAGAAAAAGGAATCATAGAAATCACTTCAGAAGAGTACCATGTACGAAAAAAGCAGGAAGAAGAGAAGCAAAAGATGAAGTAAGACATCTTGGATTCACTTGTGTCAACAACTGATTCAACCAGTTAGCCAAAAAGACCGTTGTCCAGGAAATAAATAATGCTAGGGGCTCAAAGACAGTGGGACATAGCCTTAACCCTAAAGAACTCACAGTTTAGGTAGGAAAATTAACATACAAATAAAAATGCAGTTCGTGCATGAATATTATTCTTAGTTGCACTCCATTTCTTTTTGTCCTTCAAGTATGGCAAACCCTGATCCTACAAAAGGGCCTTTGGGCTTATTGGTGAGTCTCTTTGAAATGTTCTCCACACTTACCTTTACATGACTGGTGACCTCCTACTGCTTAAGTCTCATCTCCAACCCACCCACTGAAGCATCATGCCCAATCCTGGTCTACACTCACTCGTTGTTATCTTCTCCAAAAGTCCATTTTCAATGTCTGAAATTATCTTAATTTTTTATTGTCCCACAGGTTCAAAATCATACTGTACTAGGACGTAAGCTCCTTGAGGAAGAAACTCAGTGGTAAGTCATTGATGAAGTCGTTGACGAATATTTTTTGACTATTTGACTAACAGATTGACAGAAGAATGTTATAAAAGACATAAGCATAGGATTCTGTGGTGTCAGAAGACACAAAAAACTCCACTATGAGAACATTGTGGAAAGTTTCTTAGGTGGAGTGATTTTATTATCGTTGTTAAATATGTAAGCTTGAGTAGGTGTGCAAGAAGTGGGCAAGAGCAGCAGAGCATGTAGGCCAAGAGCTCCTGTGTTGAGCCCGACTTCTGGAAACTGCCTTTTACTTAGAGTGTCTAGGATACAGATGGTGTTGTACAGAATAGAACAGCCTCAGTAGAATACATTTGTCCCTTCAGTGTCCATGGGGTATTAGTTCCAAGACCACAGCAGATACTCAAATGCAAGGATGGTAAAGTCTTCTATTAAAATTGCCCTCACATAGTTGGCCCTCAGTATCCGCAGATTCTGTAGAAATTCCAACAGCAGTTGGTTGAATCTGTGAATGTGAATTAACAAGATTAACTATAGTTAAAAGCCCAAGCTTTTCTTTTTTTTTTTTTTTTAGGCTTGAATTGCTTTTACTGGGGCAAGCGCAGCAGGCCCACTGTGAAAAGCACAATCTTTGAAGCTAAAATTTCTGAAAAGACAGGCATAGCTCATTTTATTGTGCTTCACTCTATTGTGCTTTGCAAATATTGTGTGTTTTTTTCTTTTCTTAAACAAATTGAAGATTTGTGAAAACTCGTGTTGAGCAAAGGGGCTTCCCCCTTGGCTCAGTGGTAAAGAATCTGGCTGCAATGCAGGAGACACAGGTTCAATCCCTGGGTCAGGAAGATCCCCTGGAGGAGGACATGGCAACCCATTTCAGTGTAATTGCCTGGAGAATCCCATGGACAGAAAGGCCTGGCAGGCTACAATCCATAGGGTTGCAAAGAGGTGGACAGCTGAGTGGGTACGCATGCAAGCACGTGTTGAGCAAATCTATTGGCACCATTTTCCTATGGCATGATTTTTTAGGCCTGTGCATTGCTTTTGGAGACAACATGCTATTGCATGTTTGATAGCTATGTGCATGCATGCTAAGTCACTTCAGTCATATCTTACTCTGCAATCCCATGGACAGTAGCCAACCAGGTTCCTCTGTCCATAGGATTCACCAGGCAAGAATACTGAAGTGGGTTGCCATTCCCTTCTCCAGGGGATCTTCCCAACCCAGGGATCAAACCCTCATCTCCTGTGGCTCCTGAATTGGCACAGATTCTTTACTGCTGAACCACAAGGGAAGCCTAATAGCCTACAGTATGGTATAAACACAACTTTCATATGTACTGGGAAGCCAAAGAGTTGTGTGCCTCATTTTATTGTGATGTCCACTTTATTGCAGTCATCTGGAACCAAATCTGCAGTATTTCAAAGGAATGCCTGTAAATCCTGGTTCTTCTACTAATATCTAGGTGATATCACATAACTAATCAGTCTTTTTTTTTTTTTTTTTTCCTAATCAGTCTTTTCTGTGCTTCAGTTACCTAATCTGTAAACTGGGAATTTGATTCTGGGAAGTATTATGTCAGTTAATATATGTAAAATATTTCTTAAAGGGTTCAGTTCAGTCGCTCAGTCATGTTGCGACTCCATGAATTGCAACACGCCAGGCCACCCTGTCCATCACCAACTCCTATAGTTCACCCAAACTCCTGTCCATCAAGTCAGTGATGCCATCCAGCCATCTCATCCTCTGTCATCACCTTCTCTTCCCGCCCCCAATCCCTCCCAGCATCAGAGTCTTTTCCAATGAGTCAACTCTTCTCATGAGGTGGCCAAAGTGTTGGAGTTTCAACTTTAGCATCAGTCCTTCTAAAGAACACCCAGGACTGATCTCCTTTGGGATGGACTGGTTGGATCTCCTTGCAGTCCAAGGGACTCTCAAGAGTCTTCTCCAATACCACAGTTCAAAAACGTCAATTCTTCAGCACTCAGCCTTCTTCACAGTCCAACTTTCACATCCATACATGACCACAGGAAAAACCATAGCCTTGACTAGATGGACCTTTGTTGGCAGAGTAATGTCTCTGCTTTTGAATATGCTATCTAGGTTGCTCATAACTTTCATTCCAAGGAGTAAGTGTCTTAATTTCCTGGCCGCAATCACTATCTGCGATGATTTTGGAGCCCAGAAAAATAAAGTCTGACACTGTTTCCACTGTTTCCTCATCAATTTCCCATGAAGTGATGGGATGCCATGATCTTTGAATGCTGAACTTTAAGCCAACTCTTTCACTCTCCTCTTTCACTTTCATCAAGAGGCTTTTTAGTTCCTCTTCACTTTCTGCCATAAGGGTGGTGTCATCTGCATATCTGAGGTTATTGATATTTCTCCCGGCAATCTTGATTCCAGCTTGTGCTTCTTCCAGCCCAGTGTTTCTCATGATGTACTCTGCATAGAAGTTAAATAAGCAGGGTGACAATAGACAGCCTTGACGTACTCCTTTTCCTATTTGGAACCAGTCTTTCGTTCCATGTCCAGTTCTGACTGTTGCTTCCTGACCTGCATACAGATTTCTTAAGAGGCAAGTCAGGTGGTCTGGTATTCCCTTCTCTCTCAGAATTTTCTACAATTTATTGTGATCCACACAGTCAAAGGCTTTGGCATAGTCAATCAAGCAGAAATAGATGTTTTTCTGGAACCCTCTTGCTTTTTCGATGTTCCAGCAGATGGCAATTTGATCTCTGGTTCCCCTGCCTTTTCTAAAACCAGCTTGAACATCTGGAAGTTCATGGTTCATGTATTGCTGAAGTCTGGCTTGGGGAATTTTGAGCATTAATTTACTAGTGTGTGAGATGAGTGCAATTGTGCGGTAGTTTGAGCATTCTTTGGCATTGCCTTTATTTGGGATTGGAATGAAAACTGACCTTTTCCAGTCCTGTGGCCACTGCTGAGTTTTCCAAATTTGCTGGCATATTGAATGCAGCACTTTCACAGTGTCATCTTTCAGGATTTGAAACAGCTCAACTGGAATTCCATCCCCTCCACTAGCTTTGTTCGTAGTGATGCTTTCTAAGGCCCACTTGACTTCACATTCCAGGATGTCTGGCTCTAGGTGAGCGATCACACCATCATGATTATCTTGGTCATGAAGCTCTTTTTTGTACAGTTCTTCCGTGTATTCTTGCCACCTCTTCTTAATATCTTCTGCTTCTGTTAGGTCCATACCATTTCTGTCCTTTATCAAGCCCATCTTTGTATCAAATGTTCCCTTGGTATCTCTAATATTCTTGAAGAGATCTCTCGTCTTTCCCATTCTGTTTTTTCCCTCTATTTCTTTGCATTGATCACTGAGGAAGGCTTTCTTTAGCACTCAAAAATGTTTTTATTGACAAGGGTTGATGGCAAAAAGTAATTATAGCTACATGACAGTCTTATTTTATTTTAAACATTTTATTTAGATTATCTAACTTAATCTATATATACTTATTAGATACTCTCATCACCATCTTACAGATAAGGAAACTTGAGGGACAGAAAGATTCAGTAATTCGTCCAGAGTCACACAGCAGTAAATAGCATGGCTCCAACCTATGAGGTCAGGTTTTTTAATCTTGCCTTTCACCATTATACTATGCCATTTCTTAAGGTGCTTAATTCACAGGGATCCTGTGAGGAAAAATGAAATAAAGTATATAAGTAGTTCATCCAAGGCCTGGTGAATATTAAGCCTCAGTGTGGTACATATTTTTAAATGTCTACAGGGCAATAGAGCTATAATTAGAATAAGTCACTATTTAGAAAATATAGCTATCTGTGGATTTACTGGGAGACTCAACAGAATCTGGAGAAGACAGGGAACATTTCAGCAATAACTGGTTGGTTGAATTACCGCTAAACAGGCAATAGAAAGGTGGAATAGCCAAATCGCTTGCTTGACCTTGATTTCTGATGGGAGTATCAAAGCCTTCTTGGACATCAATCTTTGCCCAGCTGTACTTCTTCACTAATTAATTATTAAAAGGTCTAAGTCAATTAATTATAAAGTAATGGGTTGTCACTTCCAGTTGCCAAATTATCTACATTGCAGCTGTATCTAATTAGTTAGCTTATTCTATCTCATTCTTGGAAACATGCTATTTCTCCACTTTATGTTAATTTATGTACATAAGTTCTATGAATAATAACCTATACATTATTCTGTAATAAACTGTGAAACTAGTGCTTTGTGGACATTCACAATAAAATAAAATAATATGAAATAGTATAAAAACACCAGAAAAGCAAAAAGAAAGCACTTTTAAAATGCCTATTCAAAGTTAATAAATAACCAAGCAAGCAAATTAAGCAAGAATTTCATAATGGAACATAATAAATGCCTTTAAAATGCTAATGCTTTAAAATGTGTGAAACTAGCCCAAAACCTGGTGATTTCGTGCTGTCAACTGATTCCTGATGTTGAAGAGGATGGAACAAAAGCAGAAATTAAAATGCAATTTCATTTATTACTCATAGAGTTGGGTATTCTTAACATAAATGTGAAGAAATATATTTTCTTCAACAAGGAACCTATCTATTCCCTTTGTCCTATTCTTCCTTTTTTTCCTTCTATCTCAGTAGAAAGGGCGTCCTTCTTATCCAAGGCTGAAACCTCCATCAAAGCTCCAAGTTGCATTCCCTCCCACCTCTCCTGAGATTCAGCTGCATAAACAACTCCCTGTTTTCTTTTGCATTATCAATTGCTGCCTCTCTTGACCCCTTCTCAGCCCACAAACAAGCATATATCCTTCTGCTACTGAAAACAGCTTCCTAAGGCTGAGCTCTGCATTACTACTGTAAACTATGTCCCTAGACTTACTTCATTCCAAGGAAAGTCTCAACTCTTGGGTCTACTTCTATGTATGTGTAAAGCTTTTCTAGGAAACTAAGCTGCTATGCTCTGCCTAGAGATTCAGCACCTTGCTCATAATCCACATAAAGCCTTTGCATAGTAAGTACTCAACAAGAATTAGCTTTTCTGGTGCTATCACTGTCATATGAACAGTGGAATATCATACTGCTTCAGAGAGCAGGCTCCAAAATCAGACATTGTCCCTCAAATCCTGGCTCTACCTCCTTATAACTGTGCAACCTAAGGCAGAATACTTAATTTTGAAACTTTGAATTCTTAAAAAGAAAATGTATATAGTAGTTATAACCACCTCACAGAATTTCTGATAGAAACAGATGAAAAGAGGTAAAGCATATAAATGCTTAGAACTAAGTCCAGAACATAGTAAGTACTCAAATATGCCTGGCACATCCAAGCACTGGATTCCCTTCCGGGGAATGTTATCCAACAGAGAATTGACACTTTTGAACTGTGATGCTTGGGGAGACTCTTGAGAGTCCCTTGGATAGCGAGGAGATCAAACCAGTCAATCCTAAAGAAAATCAACCCTGAATATTCATTAGAAGGACTGATGCTGAAGCTGAAGCTCCAATACTTTGACAACTAGATGCAAAGAGCCAACTCATTGAAAAAGACCTTGATTTTGGGAAAGATTGATGGCAAAAGGAAAAAGGGACGACAGAGGATGAGATGGGTAGATAGCATCATCAACTCAATGGACGTGAGTTTGAGCAAACTCAGGGAGACAGTGAAGGACAGGGAGGTCTGGTGGGCTATAGTCCATGGGATCACAAAGAGTCAGACACGATTTAGTGAGTGAACAACAACAAGCCATACTGAATCTACTTTCTGGGCAAATGTCTTAGGTTTGGCCAATCAGACCACCTAGTCTACTTGGTCATATGACCCTGGTATGACCAATCAGACCACTGAATTCCCTTTCTTGGTCACATGACCTGGCTTCCTCAATCCACATAAGCCTGCTAATCTGGTCTCCCTTGTTCAGTTTACAAAAGAGACTGGGGAAGACATGTCCATCAGAAGGAACTCCCACGTTTTTGTAGAAATTATTAGTAAGGAAACTGGCTCTTTCCCACTCAAAAAGAAATGATATGAAGAGCTTCTAGAACCATCTTACTATCACATCAGTCTGGGAAGGAAGGCAAGCCACAGAAGCAGAGCTAATCCAACAGACATGACATCGTTTGACCCTCTAAATCCAGCCATAACTGATGCCAGGCCTGCCCATGTACTTTCATTTGTTTATCAAAACAGCTATTTCTGATGTAAGCTACTTTGCATTTTTCTGTTACTTGCAACTGAAACCAATATAAATGTTTATCATGTTTTAGCATAGTTGCTGAAGGACCTTTTTGCATACTATTCTGGAGCCTTAGAAGACTTCAGCTAACATTCAATAAATAACTGTTGCACAAAGATGAAAATACTTTGATGATGGTAATAGAGAGATACATTTGATATGAAGAGCTTCTAGAACCATCTTACTATCACATCAGTCTGGGAAGGAAGGCAAGCCACAGAAGCAGAGCTAATCCAACCGACATGACATCGTTTGACCCTCTAAATCCAGCCATAACTGATGCCAGGCCTGCCCATGTACTTTCATTTGTTTATCAAAACAGCTATTTCTGATGTAAGCTACTTTGCATTTTTCTGTTACTTGCAACTGAAACCAATATAAATGTTTATCATGTTTTAGCATAGTTGCTGAAGGACCTTTTTGCATACTATTCTGGAGCCTTAGAAGACTTCAGCTAACATTCAATAAATAACTGTTGCACAAAGATGAAAATACTTTGATGATGGTAATAGAGAGATACATTCTACACCCAGGCCTCATTATCTAGCTCACCCTTTAGACAGAGCATAAACTGCATTGGGTGCACAGATTAACGTAAGGGTCTGCCTGAACGTAGTGGTCACAAAAGTCATGAGAAAAATATTCCCTCATTTGAAATGCCATCTCTTCCAGCTGCTGTTGAAGAAAACTAATCGTTTAGCATTGTACTCACTTTAGCAGACTAGATGATAGGTCAGTAAGAATATCCAAACAAGATATGGTCCTCCTTTGGTATCCATGGGAAATTGATTCTAAGACCCTGCCCCCCTCCCAACACCCTTCGAAACCAAAATCCACAGATGCTTAAGTCTCTTAAATAAAATTGCATAGAATTTGCATATAAACTATGCACATCCTAATGCATACTTGAAATCATCTCTAGATTACGTATAATACCTAATGCAATATAAATACTACATAAATAGTTGCTGGCATGCAGCAGCAAATTCAAGTTTTGCTTTGTGAAGCTTTCTGGAATTTTTTTTTCTGAATACTGTCAGAACCCACAGATATGAATGGCCAACTGTAATATCCACCCTAACAAGGGAGAATTGCACATTCTGGGTTTTAAATTACTTATTATGTGACTTTTAAAAATTACCTTTCAAGACTGACTCTTTTCTCCAAAAGCAACATCTCCCGAGTTTATAGTGGAAACTCATGGGGTAAAAGGTATAAAAAAATATTCACTTTCTTCCAGCCTTTCAAATTTCATAGTTCTGAAAATTATCTAACTTAACTGTGCCTAAAAATAATTTAACGATTCAATAATTTTTCAAAAACTGTTTCTATTCCCTCTTCTGGTCATAAGGATTGAGGAAGGAAGGAGGTGAGTACATGGAAAAGTAAGAACATAGGATTCAAAGAGAAGATGTATTTAGTTGAGAAACATGGGACGGCAAGGGAGAGGTGAAAAAAACAGAGACATTAAACAATTTATGCAAATTGTTTATGTGAATTGAAGGCACTCAGATTGAATGTAAAAAAAAAAATGTTACTTTGATGCAGATGGCAACAGAAATACATTCTGAGAAAAAAATTTCTGTACACTACATCAAAAGCCCTGCAGGCATAGTCCCTTCCTTCTGTTGCTTTACAGCAGGGAAACACAACAAAGAAAACTGGAACCAGTCAGAAAATCCTAGTAACCAGTATAGCTGCTGTGTTCTCCTGTCTGGAGGACAGGCATAACTTTCCAGGCATAAGAAGGTTTTCACCTGGGAAAGGGTTACTGTCAAACAGTAAACCCGCTGCCCCTCAAGGGTGAGGAAGGTTGTTGTCTCTTCAAAGTGGCATCTGCAGCTGCTAGTCCTTCAAGTCTCTGCTAGTCAGGGCCCCTTCTCTTTCTTGTAAAAGCTGGCACCATTTTAATTATTTTTGTAAATGTTGCCCTCTGTTAGCTCCAACCGTGCTGGGTTGTAAAGGAAAAAAATAAATCTCTGATTTGAGGATTCATTAAGCAGCTGCTGTTGCTTACATGGTACAATAGATGCCTGCAATATGCTGGCTTGCTGCATTAGTAAAAGAAACTATAATATTCTAGCCAGACGGGTTTGTGTTTGTTTCACTCTGAGGTCATGAACTTGGGAACAGACATCCAGACTGAAAATATATCAATGGTTGTTTCTCTTCCTAGAAGGGTGTTCATTCATTCAATAAATACCTTTGACTATCTACTTCCCCCTACCCTTTATGGAAGGGCAAGAGTATTCTACAGCCAATAACATCATCAAAAAGTCATCATCATTCAACCCCTGCACAGCCTCTCCAAGTCAAGAAAGAGTTAAGGGATAGTCTCTCTGGTCAACTTTTAATGGAGAAATCTGAGATTTTGTTAAAAAGAAACAAAGTTCCTTTCTGATTTTTAAATATATAAAAAGTGTCTTCATATTATATGCTGAACCCTAAATGTCAGCTTTCTAAAATAATACAAGTTAGATTCATTTATGAAGAAAAAATGGTATTAGGGAGCTGTCTGTGAAAGACTGAGAACCACCCAGGGCAAAACATTTCCTCCAAACATCAAATGGTCATCCCCGTAAAAGATGCTGAAATAAGGAATCAACCAGAGAGCTAGAATTGTCTCCAACTGGTGAGAAACTGGCACCACCTACAAGCTGAAAAAGGAATCCTTCTACAGTTTCTGTCCCCAAAGGTCACTCCTGGCCACATTTTGTCTCTGAAGATAGAGAACTGGATTATTTATCCATGTGAATTATTTTCTGTTCCTTTATGAAATTCAATAGAATAAAAATAGCTGCTGCCCATTATCGCTTGCCTGTCAGCTCTACCTGGGCTGAGGTGGTGGGAAAGGACAGGAAATGCTGTTACAGATGTTTAATAGAAGAAAGCTCTTTTTGGAATGTGTTTGCATGACTCATAAAGAGCAGTTATTCTTAGCTTTCCCGTCACAAGAGATAAAGCTCTTTGTCCTATAATACAGACTTCTACTTTAAAAGAAAGCCCAAGGTCCATTCAAAGCTAGAGCCCAATTATTATTGGAGAGCTCTCTTTATAATACCTGCCCCAAGCCCCTGCAGTGACATTATATCACTCTTTGCAGGCCTAGAATGTAATGCCAATTTTTTTATTTGTCTTTTTCATTGTCAGAGTCGTGTCACCTAGAATGCTAAGAACCACTTAATGTAGTGGCAGTGACTTTAATTCAGTTACAGGGATCATCAGTTTAGTGGCACAGTTTAATGCAATTAAATATGCTATGCTATACAGAAAATTCATCATCTTTGGCGGTCACTTCTGAAGTTTCAGATCTCATAATCAAACTTCAATCTAATATTGATTATGTTTTGGATAAACCTGTCTCAATTCCCAGAACCTGTAAACCAATAACATTCTGAAGCAATTTACTAAAGGATAGCAGCAGTCTTTGATGGATTAAATAGCGCAAGGTCAGTGGAGACTGAGAGGAATTTGTTGGAATTAAAAATATATCTTCTCTCCAATTTGCTCCTGAACTGGTATCTTGCACATTCACAGATTTCTTTCCTTTGGGATATATTCAATTCACCAATATGCCTTTTCCCCTAGATCATTGTATCCTGATTTTTATTCTTTCAACTCTCATTAAACATTTTTTTAAACTCTTCTTTGGACTAAAGTCTGTGTTGGGCTTTATGGATAAAGTGAAAGAGGTCCTCAAGGATTTCTTAATCTAGAAGGGCAGACAAATAAAGAACACATTATAATACATAATAATAAGAACTCTGAGGACAGGAAGCTCTCTGGGCTATGTGAGACTAAAGTGGGGGTATCCAACCACCAGTCCGTGGCCTGTTAGGATGTGCAAAGTTTCATCTGTATATATAGCTGCTCCCCATTGCTCAAATTACCGTGAGCCTGAGCTCCACCTCCTGTCAGTTCAGCAGCAACATTAGATTCTCAATAGGAGCATGAAGCCTGCTCTGAACTGCAAACGCAAGGGATCCAGGTTCCCCACTCATTATGAGAATCTAATGCTTGATAATCTGAGGTGATGCTGAGGCAATGATGCTAGCACTGGGGAGAGGCGGCAGGTACAGATTATCACTAGCAGAGAGGCTTGGCCACACAGAGACCATAAGAAATCAATGACTTGCAGACTCATTTCAAAACCCTATCTGTGAGTGCGAGTGATGATGAGTTGTATAATTATTTCATTATCTATCACATTAGAAATATAGTGCACAATAAATATAATGTACTCAAGTCAACCCTAAACCATCCCCTGCACCACACAGCCTGTGGAAGAAATTGTCTTCCACGATGCCAAAAATGTCAGGGATGGCTACACTGGAGAATAAATGCCCATAGCTCTCTCAGGCCAGAATATGCATTTGGTAAAGGATTGGCACTTCTGTTTGGCCTCCCCGGTGGCTCAGCTGGTAAAGAATCTGCCTGCAATGTGGGAGACCTGCGTTCGATCCCTGGACTGGGGAGATGCCCTGGGGAAGGGAATGGCTATCCACTCCAGTATTCTGGCCTGGAGAATTTCATGGACTATATAGTCCATGAGGTCACAAGGAGGTGGACACGACTGAGCGACTTTCACTTCACTTAAATTCATAGAAAAGTAGGATACCTTTGATGTCTATCAGTTATTCCCAGGGTCAGTGGAAGAGGAAAAGAGAGTGGTCCTTATATGCGCTTCTTCTTCTGATGGAAAAACTTCCCTGATTAAATCCTCCTCATCTCTTACGTCTCACTTTGTCAACTTTCTCAGGAAGCCTTCTCTGACCGCTTCTTTCCCAAATCTGGTCTGGGGACAGTTTCCTATTGTGACACAATGTCACCTTGAATTTACCCCTGTAAATTCTCATGGAACTGAAACCGAATGTACTCATGGCTTTAGCTCAGTTCAGTTCAGTCGCTCAGTCAATGGCTTACTACTACTACTACTAAGTCACTCCAGTTGTGTCCAACTCTGTGCGACCCCATAGATGGCAGCCCACCAGGCTCCTCCGTCCCTGAGATTCTCCAGGCAAGAACACTGGAGTGGATTGCAATTTCCGTCTCCAGTGCATGAAAGTGAAAAGTGAAAGTGAAGTTGCTCAGTTGTGTCCAACCCTCAACGACACCATGGACTGCAGCCTTCCAGGCTCCTCCATCCATGGGATTTTCCAGGCAAGAGTACTGGAGTGGGGTGCCATTCCTTCTCTGAGTCAATGGCTTAGATGTCCCCAAAGTATAGTTTTATTTTATGCTATATTTCGAGTCCCTATTCTCACTGATAATGGTTGGAAGGGAGAAAATTCATCAACTGAATGAAATTCAACCTCTTTCAGACTAAAAAAAATTTTCTTTGTGAAAACTGGTTTGTCAATTCAAAGTTTAAAGTCTTTATTAGAGTTGTCTCTGCCTTTTTTAAAGGAACAGCCTTTCCTGATGCCTTCGTCTCCTACATGGCATCTAAAGGAAAAGAAAGCCTATTTATTATGTTCAGAGTATCAGAGCAGTGTGTGATCCCAGAGGTATGACTATTCTTTCTATATCTTGCATTTTTTTGTTATTGTTTTATAAAGGAACATGAAATGAATATAGATATAAAATATTTATAAAAGCACTAAGTTACTTTAGTTGGGTCAGACTCTTTGAGATTCCATGGACTATAGCCCACCAGGCTCCTCTGTCCATGGGAATTCTCTAGGCAAGAATACTGGAGTGGGTTGCCATGCCCTCCTCCAGGGGATCTTCCCGACCCAGGGATCAAACCTGCGTCACTTATGTCTCCTGTATTGGCAGCGAGTTCTTTACCACTAGCACCACCCAGGAAGCCCAATATTTATATATACATAAATATAAAAAGTATACAACCCACTCACTGACTGCCCAACTTAATAAAAAGAATTAGCTTTGCCATTCGTTATCCCCTGGACCTTTCATCTTACTCAATTCTCTCACTGCTTAGGAGGAGCATGATGTAGAAGTGAGAAATAGATTTAAGGGTCTAGATCTGATAGATAGAGTGCCTGATGAACTATGGAATGAGGTTCGTGACATTGCACAGGAGACAGGAATCAAGACCATCCCCATGGCAAAGAAATGCAAAAAAGCAAAATGGCTGTCTGAGGAGGCTTTACAAATAGCTGTGAAAAGAAGAGAGGCGAAAAGCAAAGGAGAAAAGGAAAGATATAAGCATCTGAATGCAGAGTTCCAAAGAATAGCAAGAAAAGATAAGAAAGCCTTCTTCAGCGATCAATGCAAAGAAATAGGGGAAAAGAACAGAAGGGGAAAGACTAGAGATCTCTTCAAGAAAATTAGAGATACCAAAGGAACATTTCATGCAAAGATGGGCTCAATAAAGGACAGAAATGGTCTGGACCTAACAGAAGCAAAAGATATTAAGAAGAGGTGGCAAGAATACACGGAAGAACTGTACAAAAAAGATCTTCACGACCCAGATAATCATGATGATGTGATGACTAATCTAGAGCCAGACATCTTGGAATGTGAAGTCAAGTGGGTTTCCAAATAGGAAAAGGAGTACGTCAAGGCTGTATATTGTCACCCTGTTTATTTAACTTATATGCAGAGTACATCATGAGAAACGCTGGACTGGAAGAAACACAAGTCAAGATTGCTGGGAGAAATATCAATAACCTCAGATATGCAGATGACACCACCCTTATGGCAGAAAGTGAAGAGGAGCTGAAAAACCTCTTGTTGAAAGTGAAAGAGGAGAGTAAAAAAGTTGGCTTAAAGCTCAACATTCAGAAAACGAAGATCATGGCATCTGGTCCCATCACTTCATGGGAAATAGATGGGGAAACAGTAGAAACAGTGTCAGCCTTTATTTTTTTGGTCTCCAAAATCATTGCAGATGGTGACTGCAGCCATGAAATTAAAAGACGCTTACTCCTTTGAAGAAAAGTTGTGACCAACCTAGATAGTATATTCAAAAGCAGAGACATTACTTTGCCGACTAAGGTCCGTCTAGTCAAGGCTATGGTTTTTCCTGTGGTCATGTATGGATGTGCGAGTTGGACTGTGAAGAAGGCTGAGCGCAGAAGAATTGATGCTTTTGAACTGTGGTATTGGAGAAGACTCTTGAGAGTCCCTTGGACTGCAAGGAGATCCAACCAGTCCATTCTGAAGGAGATCAACCCTGGGATTTCTTTGGAAGGAATGATGCTAAGACTGAAGCTCCAGTACTTTGGCCACCTCATTTGAAGAGTTGACTCACTGGAAAAGACCCTGATGCTGGGAGGGATTGGGGGCAGGAGGAGAAGGGGACGACCGAGGATGAGATGGCTGGATGGCATCACGGACTCAATGGACATGAGTCTGAGTGAACTCCGGGAGTTGGTGATGGACAGGGAGGCCTGACGTACTGCGATTCATGGGGTCGCAAAGAGTCAGACACGACTGAGCGACTGAACTTAACCGAACTGAATGATGTTGCATTTTGTTTTTATCACTCCCTTGCTTTTCTTTATAGTTTTACCACCTGTGTTGGCATTTTTAAATTTATTTTTTCACCGAACATAATGTTTCTGAATTCACTCAAATTTCTGGTATAATCTTTTCCTATTTTTTCTGAAATATGTGGTATTTTTTACATAAAAATAATAGGATTTATCAATTTTACTGATAATAAGCATTTAGTTAGCTTTCTAAATTTGAGGGTTGTTTGGTTTTTGGTGTTTATAAGTAGTATCTCCTCTCCTAGTGAATATGTGCATGAATTTTTCTAGAATATACAAGGAGTGAAATTGCTTTATCATATGTTATAAAAGTATTCAATTTCTTGCAGAGTTGTTACACCCATTAAAACTCCCCCTATCAGTACATAAATGTTCTGATTGTTCCACAGCTTCACCAATATTTGAAATTAAACTAGTTAGTAGACATGAAATGATATCTCAATATAGATTTAATTTGCATTACCCTAATTGCTAATGGGAGAAGGCGATGGTACCTTACTCCAGTACTCTTGCCTGGAAAATCCCGTGGACAGAGGAGCTTGGTAGGTTGCAGTCCTTGGGGTCGCTGAGGGTCGGACATGGCTGAGCGACTTCACTTTCACTTTTCACTTTCATGCATTGGAGAAGGAAATGGCAACCCACTCCAGTGTTCTCACCTGGACAATCCCAGGGATAGGGGAGCCTGGTGGGCTGCCATCTATGGGGTCACACAGAGTTGGACACGACTGAAGCGACTTAGCAGTAGCACAGCGGCAGTAATTGCTCATGGGAATGAATAATATTAAGCTAATGATCATCCATGATTTCTCTTTGACAAAGTCTTTTCTTTTGAGTTGTTTTGGGGAATAGGGTGAGTAAGAGCTCTTTGTGTTTTTTTTGTGTGTATACATTTAGTTTGCATCTTATGTTTTGTAACTACATTTTTAAGTCTGTAGTTTTTCATTTCCCTTATGGTATATTTTAATGAATATTACTTCTAGTTATATTCAACTTGGCAGACTAGTAGTGATAATTTTAACGCCTTTAAATATATTTTTTTAAGCAGAGTATGTTATATGATTTTCTCAAAGTTTTATTATTTTGACTTTTACATTTAAGTTTTAATTCACCTAGAATTAAGTGAATTCACTTAATTCACTTAATACCTATTTGGGGGAAAATATGCTTTGCAACCTGTGGGATAAGGAACCAATTTCTTTTCTCTGTATGAAAAAAAACAACTCTCCAGCTCTACTTAATTCCCCAATTTGCAAACTGTCGGATAAGGAACCCAATTTCTTTTTTCTGCATGAAAAAACAATTGTCCAGCTCTACTTAAGTCCCCAGATCTACTTAATAATCCTATCTTTGTTATAAATCTGTTTTCCATACAGTCAGAGCTATGTTTCTGGACACCTCCTCTCTCAGTGGTCCGTTTATCTGTCTCTACACTGATTGCTGGGAGAAGTATCAATAACCTCAGATATGCAGATGACACCACCCTTATGGCAGAAAGTGAAGAGGAACTAAAAAGGCTGCTGATGAAAGTGAAAGAGGAGAGTGAAAAAGTTGGCTTAAAGCTCAACATTCAGAAAACAAAGATCATGGCATCCGGTCCCATCACTTCATGGGAAATAGATGGGGAAACAGTGAAAACAGTGTCAGACTTTATTTTGGGGGGCTCCAAAATCACTGCAGATGGTGATTGCAGCCATGAAATTAAAAGATGCTTACTCCTTGGAAGAAAAGTTATGACCAACCTAGATGGCATATTCAAAAGCAGAGACATTACTTTACCAACAAAGGTCCATCTAGTCAAGGCTATGGAGAAGGCAATGGCACCCCACTCCAGTACTCTTGCCTGGAAAATCCCATGGACGGAGGAGCCTGGAAGGATGCAGTCCATGGGGTCGCTAAGAGTCAGACACGACTGAGTGACTTCACTTTCACTTTTCACTTTCCTGCATTGGAGAAGGAAATGGCAACCCATTACAGTGTTCTTGCCTGGAGAATCCCAGGGATGGGGGAGCCTGGTGGGCTGCCATCCATGGGGTCGCTAGGAGTCGGACACAACTGAAGCAACTTAGCAGCAGCAGCAGCAGTAGCAGAAATGATAGAACTGGCATATTACTATTATTATTGCATTTTCTTCCTTGTCTGTCTTAGAAAGTAATTGATTTTTATATTTTATTTTCTGTCTAGAATAATCAATAAACTTTATGTTGAAAATAATAATTTTTTCTATATTTGCAATCCTTATACTCAGATCTTTTTCTTACCTCTTTGCCTTAGACACAAAATTGAATAAAATTAGTGCTAGAATGATGCCTTATCTTTTATAGTCTGAAAGTTCTAGAGATTTTTAATATTCCATTATTAAAATACTTCCTGAGTATTTTTCTAGATCTTGTTTATTGAAGAGGTTTTTTTTTCTAACATACTAGGTGTTTTATCAACCACTATTAAATTTCATCCAAAACTTTTATGATTCTATTGAGATAATAACCTAATTTTTGTCATTTAAACTTTGTTTTTATTAAAGTATAGTTGATTTATAATATTGAGTTAGTTTTAAGTGTTACAGCAAACTGATTCAGTTATGTAGATATATATTTTTAGATTATTTCCCATTATAGGTTATTATAAATATTGAATATAGTTCCCTGTGCTATACAATAAATCCTTGTTGCTCATCTATTTTATATATAGCTGTTTGTATCTGTTAATCCCAATCATTTAAATTTTTTATATTAAAAATTGTAATAACTGACTTTCTAATGTTAAACAAGATTTTCATTACTGGAATAAACCCAGATTGTTGAAGGTATATTAAACTTTTAATATATTCCTGGTATTTTTGCTAATATTATATATAAAATTTTGGCATTCATATTCATGATTAAGATGGTTCTATAAATTTTCTTTCTATTCTTGTCAGGTTTTGCTACCAAGGTTGACTTAGCCTTGTAGAATTATTTAGGGGGAGATAGTTTCTTTTTTATTTTGTAGGCTCTACAATATTGTATAAGCTCAAAGCACTTGTTCTTTAAATGTGTGATAAAACTTGCCTATAATACTCTCTGGATTCAGTGTTTTAACTTAGGGAAGATCCTGAAGTACTGACACAATTTGTGCTGTCATTCAAGTATTTACATTCTGTGTGAAGAGCTGTGTTAGTGACAGCTCTACAAATTTGTTACCCATCTTTTCCAAATTGTTTGTATGATTCTTTTGCTGCTGCTGCTAAGTCACTTCAGTCGTGTCCGACTCTGTGCGACCCCATAGACAGCAGCTCAACAGGCTTCCCTGTCCCTGGGATTCTCCAGGCAAGAACACTGGAGTGGGTTGCCATTTCCTTCTCCAATGCAAGAAAGTGAAAAGTGAAAGTGAAGTCACTCAGTCGTGTCCGACCCTCAGCGACCCCGTGGACTGCAGCCCACCAGGCTCCTCCGTCCATGGGATTCTCCAGGCAAGAGTGCTGGAGTGGGGTGCCATAGTACTGAGTGGGTGCCATAGTACTGGAGTGGGGGCCATAGTACTGGAGTGGGGGCCATAGTACTGGAGTGGGTTGCCATTTCCTTCTCCAGTGCATGAAAGTGAAAAGTGAAAGTGAAGTCGCTCAGTCGTGTCCGACCCTCAGCGACCCCATGGACTGCAGCCCACCAGGCTCCTCCGTCCATGGGATTCTCCAGGCAAGAGTACTGGAGTGGGTGCCATTTCTTTGTAATCTTTGCTACATCTCTGGTGATGGTCCCCTTTTCATGTTTTAGCCTTTTTCATTTGACCAAGTTGTCAGAGGCTTCTCAGTTCTGTTTGTTATTTTTTTCAGAATTTGGTATTATTAATAACTTTTTGATAGTTTCTGTTAATTTTTTTCTGTTTCCGTTTTTATGGGGATAGTTTATTATGTGCTGTCTTTCAAACCATTTAAGATGGGATCATGGGTAAACTTTGTTAATACTCCCATCATTCATGTCTGCCTTCTCAATACTTCTTTGTATTTCTATATATATTTCTGCATCTCTTTGCCCACTGATTGTGGCCTAAATTCTGTAATTTGCTTTGGAAAATGTAATGTGAACAGTAGGGACAGGATGCTGCCTCTTTGACTTCTAATTCCAAGTGGAAGCATTAAGAGGCATTGTGAACTGCTGGCACAGAAGCTGGACTTCCAGCACATAAGAGGACAGCAGAGCAGAGCCCAACCTAATTAAAGCATCTGACTGAACAACAACTGACCCAGGATTCTGTATAACATGAGTGAGAAATTAATTATTTCTTGTTTCACTAAACTTTTGAGCTTATTTTTTATTATAGCAAGTTGACTAAAATAGATACTAGTATCTTACAGTTGAATGCTCCTGTTGCAAAAAGCTGAAAATCTGTTATATTGACCTTGGGTCCAAGAGACAAGTTATAAATAGTTATTAGAGTATGAAGAAACAGTGGCCAACAATATGCAGAGGCAAAACATTTTAGCAAGCCATCACCTGCAACAGCTTAGAAAGCAGATAACCTACCTAGGAATGAGTGGCTTCAGAGCAAGAGATTTCAAAACACAGTGTTACCAGTGTGACTTGGTTATTTTTTTCCCCAGAATTGTCAGATAATCTCAGAAAAGAATTGGGCTGATTTATAACCCAATCATCAGGGAAGAAAAATAAATGAGAGCAACCAGGAATTACAGGGATTTTAGAGCTAGAAAACAAAACTGTTTCCTTGGAAGGACTGATGTTGAAGCTGAAACTCCAATACTTTGGCTACCTGATGCGAAGAGTTAACTCATTTGAAAAGACCCTGATGCTGGGAAAGATTGAAGGCAGGAGGAGAAGGGGATAACAGAGGATGAGATGGTTGGATGGCATCACCAACTCAATGTACATGAGTTTGAGTAAACTCCAGGAGTTGGTGATGGACAACGAGGCCTGGTGTGTTGCAGTCCATGGGGTCTCAAAGAGTTGGACATGACAGAACGACTGAACTGAACTGAAGTGGAAAGAGAAATAGAAATGCTTTTGAGCAAATTGAGCAAAGGCACAATTAAGATTCAGATGAAAATACATGCCCAGACAAATGGCATTGCCATTCATAACCTATGTTGGAAACTGGCTGACTTAAGGTGACCCCTAGAAATGTTAACTAGATAAAATGCCTTAGCTAAAAAGAGATAGCCACACTCTCCTCGAAGCCTGGTAGCTCAAGTTACTTAGAAGTCTAGAGAGAACAGAGCATCTCAGAACAGGAGTGTGCTAGTTGCTGACTGAAATCAAATAACTTTTTTAAACCTACATTTTTTAGAGAGTTTTGGCCAAAAATTCCAAGAGACTTCTAAGACATAAACAACTTTGGGGCCCCCAGTTTTCTAGAAGGAGAGAGGAGGCTTAGTAAGCTGCTCAGCCCCCTAAAGATGCATATTATTCCAGTACTCTTATGAGACGTGGCTGAGGAATATAATAGAAATACATGCTTTTCCAGAGAAATGATACTACCACCTAGAAAAACAATGGATTGCGAAAAATAAAGGTCTTATCAAGTAATAATTCTTACTTCTTTGCAATAAGAATGTTTGTTGAAGTTATTGTTCACTGTCTCACTATTCTATTTTGAGGGAAATACACTTTTGCACTCATCCCACACGCTAGTAAAGTAATGCTCAAAATTCTCCCAGCCTGGCTTCAGCAATATGTGAACCGTGAACTTCCAGATGTTCAAGCTGGGTTTAGAAAAGGCAGAGGAACCAGAGATCAAATTGCCAACATCCGCTGGATCATGGAAAGAGCAAGAGAGTTCCAGAAAAACATCTATTTCTGCTTTATTGACTATACCAAAGCCTTTGACTGTGTGGATCACAAAAAAATGGAAAATTCTGAAAGATGGGAATACCAGACCACCTGACCTGCCTCTTGAGAAACCTGTATGCAGGTCAGGAAGCAACAGTTAGAACTGAACGTGGAACAACAGACTGTTTCCAAATAGGAAAAGGAGTACGTCAAGGCTGTCTATTGTCACCCTGCTTATTTAACTTCTATGCAGAGTACATCATGAGAAATGCTGGACTGGAAGAAGCACAAGCTGGAATCAAGATTGCCGGGAGACATATCAATAACCTCAGATATGCAGATGACACCACTCTTATGGCAGAAAGTGAAGAGGAACTAAAAAGCCTCTTGATGAAAGTAAAAGAGTAGAGTGAAAGAGTTGGCTTAAAGCTCAACATTCAGAATACGAAGATCATGGCATCCGATCCCATCACTTCGTGGGAAATAGATGGGGAAACAGCGGATACACTGTCAGACTTTATTTTGGGGGGCTCCAAAATCACTGCAGATGGTGACTGCAGCCATAAAATTAAAAGACACTTACTCCTTGGAAGGAAAGTTATGACCAACCTGCTGCTGCTGCTGCTAAGTCACTTCAGTCGTGTCCAACTCTGTGCGACCCCATAGACGGCAGCCCACCAGGCTCCCCCGTCCCTGGGATTCTCCAGGCAAGAACACTGTAATGGGTTGCCATTTCCTTCTCCAATGCATGAAAGTGAAAAGTGAAAGTGAAGTCACTCAGTCGTGTCNATCTCCCAGAATTTACTCAAACTCATGTTCATTCAGCCATTGATGCTGTCGAACCATCTCATCCCCTGTCATTCCCTTCTCCTTTTGCTTTCAAGCTTTCCCAGCATGAGGGTCTTTTCTAATGAGGCAGCTCTTCACATCAGGGGGCCAAAGTATTTGAGCTTCAGCATCAGTCCTCCCAACGAATGTTCAGGTTTGATTTCCTTTAGGATTGACTGGTTTGATCTTACAGTCCAAGAGACTCTCAAAAGTCTTCTCCAGCACCACAGTCTGAAAGCATCCATTCTTTCATGCTTAACCTTTATGCTCTCTCACATTCATATATGATTACTGGAAAAACCATGGCTTTGACTATACAGATCTTTGTCAGAAAAACAATGTCTCTGCTTTTCAATACATTATCTAGTCAAGGCTATGGTTTTTCCAGTGGTCATGTATGGATGTGAGAGTTGGACTGTGAAGAAAGCTGTTCAGTTCAGTTCAGTCGCTCAGTCGTGTCCGACTCTTTGCGACCCCATGAATCGCAGCACGCCAGGCCTCCCTGTCCATCACCAACTCCCGGAGTTCACTCAGACCCACGTCCATTGACTCCGTGATGCCATCCAGCCATCTCATCCTCGGTCGTCCCCTTCTCCTCCTGCCCCCAATCCCTCCCAGCATTAGGGTCTTTTCCAATGAGTCAACTCTTCGCATAAGAATTGATGCTTTTCAACTGTGGTGTTGGAGAAGACTCTTCAGAGTCCCTTGGACTGCACGGAGATCCAACCAGCCCATCCTAAAGGAGATCAGTCCTGGGTGTTTATTGGAAGGGCTGATGCTGAAGCTGACATTCCAATACTTTGGCCACCTTGTGGGAAGAGTTGACTCACTGGAAAAGACCCTGGTGCTGGGAAGGATTGGGGGCAGGAGGAGAAGGGGATGACAGAGGAATAGATGGCTGGATGACATCACTGACTCGATGGACATAGTTTGGGTAAACTCCCGGAGTTGGTGATGGACAGGGAGGCCTGGCGTGCTGCGATTCATGGGGTCGCAAAGAGTTGGACACGACTGAGGGACTGAACTGAACACTTTTATTTGATAGATCTTCAAATCCTCACTCTGTGGAAAGATGATAAGTTTTGCACTTTGTGCCCAGATTAAATGAAAAGTTCAGAATTTCTTCCTTAGAGGTACAGGTGAATATATTTTGATTGTAGAAGGAAGGAAACAATATTTGATCAAGACAGCAAACAGTAATATGTACATGTGTGCTAAGAAGCAATAGCTGACTCCTAGTTTTGTGTAATATGAGGAGGAAATAAATTTTTATCATTAGAAAGCACTAGGATTTGTGGTTGTGTGTTACCATAGAAAGACTAACCTAAAGAGATGCTTTGTTCATTAGTTTTCACATTTTTTGTCTTAATAAAATAAATCCAGGTATAATATTTGTTCTAAGTACTGTTTTAACAGATTTCTATAAGTTTTGGTGTGTGATAGGTTTATAACCATTCAGTTATAAATATTTTTTTCACCCTGCCTTGTTATGGTGAAGGGGATTGCATAACTCAATGAAGCTATGAGTCATGGAAGGCTACACAAGACGGATGGGTCACGGTAGAGAGTTCTGACAATATGTTGTCTACTGGAGGAGAGAAAGGCAAACCACTCCAGTATACTAGCCGTGAGAATGCCATGAACTGTATTAAAAAGCAAATATTTTCTAGCTTCCATGTTAATTTTTTCCCATGTCTAATTTAAAGTGAGTTTCCAATGTTCAAATTTTTGGAAGAGTTCTAATTTTTTATTGATTTCTAATTTGATTGCACTTTGTAAGAAAAAGTGGTCCATATTATATTAATCCTTTGAAATTTCTTGACTCTCATCAGGGCCCAGAAAGAATCAATTTTAGTAAATGTCAAAAGTGTTTCTCCATCTTTTGCTGCAAAGAATATAATCAATCTGATTTCGGTGTTGACCATCTGGTGATGTCCATGTGTAGAGTCT
>SJXQ01012368.1:0-13917 GCA_006408695.1 Aepyceros melampus
TTCAAGTAAAAATACATCTCAGTAGTATGTTTGGAAAATGACAGATCAACCAGAATTCTCAGGACCTGAAATGAATACACTAGACACCAATTTCTGTTATCTTCTGGAAGAAGAAGCCCATAAATAAAACACCAAGAGAAAAATCATTGAACTAAGGTGTGAGGGTGGAGTGTCTGGAAACCAGTTCATGATAATCGTGAGGTAATAGGGCACCAAGAGGAGATGGAAGTGAATACAGGCAGAGAGAAGGAAGCCATTGTGTGGATAAGCCTGAAAGATATCTCTCAGAAATGAGATCATCTTGATCAGCTTTGAAACTGGTAAGGAACCTCATTTGGAGGCCAAACCCTTGTTAGTGAGTAAACTATGTAAAAGCAAATCCTATTCAAAGATTTTTTTGCTGAAAGAATCTGCCAGATGGAAACTACTGGATGACTGGGGAAACAGAGAGTCCTATATATGTGTTGGTCATTTTTAATTTAACTTCAGCCTTTATGTGCCTTGTGTTGTCTGACTCCCCATTTTCATTTTACTATTTCAAATAGATTCATATTTTCCTGGAGGTTTAAGACTTAAATTCTTCTGTATAATCAGTTTAATTTTCTAAATGAATAGGACTCATAACCAGAAAAATTCACATGCCAGACAGTAGTGTGTGTTAGTAGCTCAGTTGTATCTGACTCTTTGCGACCTCTCACATCCTGCCAAGCTCCACTGTCCATGAGATTTCCCACGTGAGAATACTGGAGTGGGTTGGCATTTCCTCCTCCAGGGGATCTTCTTGACCCAGGATGGAACCTCGGACTCCTGCATTTCAGACAGATTCTTTACCTCTGAGCCACCAGAGAAGCCTTGTGCTGTGCTGTATTAAGTCCCTTCAGTCGTGGCGGACTCTTTGCAGCCCCATGGACAGTCGCACACCAGGCTCCTCTGTCCATGGGATTCTCCAGGCAAGAGTACCGAAATGTGTTGTCATTTCTTTCTCTGGGGGATCTTCCTGACCCAGGGACTAAACCTGTGTCCCTGCATTGGCAGGTGGATTCTGGATGGTTTCTCTACTGCTGAGTCACTAGGAAAGCATATATCTATATCTACATCATCTTTCTTTATCCTGAGAGAGAGATTTTAAGGTATTGGCTCACAGGGTTATGGAGGTTTGGTAAATCTAGAGTCTATAGTATAGACTATTAGGTTGTATAGCCGGGAAGAACTGCAGTTAGTCTGAAGTTGCCAATTGATTGGATGCAGCTCACCTTCGTTATGGAAGATAATCTACTTTAATCAAAGTCCACCAATTAAATGCTCATCTCAAAACAAAATAGCAAAAACCCTTCACAGAAATATCCAGAATAATATCTAACCAAATAATCTGGACATTGTGGCCTTGCCACATCAACATATCTATATAAACATCGCAGCCTGTTTCTTTTATCTATGAGATTGCCAAATTATTATTATTTGCTTCATAAAACTATTTGGAAAATGAACTGTGACAGTTTATGACACATGCTTAGAAAATGCTTAGCAGATAGTAAGTATTTGAATATAGTGTTGATGATGAAGATAAGCACCAGTTCTCCCAGAACAGCTTCTTTTGAAAGCAGTTGTACAAAGGTGAAAAAGATATTTTAGAAGCTATATTCCCCTACTGAAAGTCATTATGCCAATCCTTAGTCCTACAGATTAAAAAGTATATCTACATTTTTCCCAGGATTTTATGTAGTAACTTCCTGTGATGTTATGATGCTCTATCAGCCTCTATAAACTAGTCCCTTAGTAATTTCAACAATATTATAATATATTATTTCTTAAAGAATTTTATTGATAGGCATTACATATTTTATATCCTTTCATATAGCTAATGTATCTCCTAATAACAGAAATAATTATTTTAATAATAACAACATAAAGAGCAAAACTTCAATTGAACATCAAATGTCCAACATCATGCAACAGTACAAGGAAAATAATAAACTAAATATATTACAAAAATATATAAAACTGTCATTATCATATATGGTTGAGTAGAGGCAGATTCACTCAAACTAAGAAGAAAAAACAGAGGATTCAACAGTGTTAGTATATTAGGCCATTTTAGAATTTTAACCTTTGTTGAGAGGAACCGATGTTTTAAATGGAATGACAATTTGAGTGATTAAATTGCGAAAGGCAATACACATAGGAGAAAGCTAATTTTGAAGTCTAGAAAATTGATTCCAGAAACAAGCATAGAGGGATAAACTGATATCAGTATTGAAGACTGAAGCCTTGAAATGAAAATCCATGCAGAATCTTTTTCAAACATGATGATTGATTTAACATGTGGAAGTTAATGCTTTGTACAAATTTTACCTGTCTGATGATGGCTTGCGAGTCTTCCATAGCAATATTCCAAATTCAGTTATGCAGAACACAGGTTTACCAAATATATTCTCAAAATTATTTTTTAATAAAATGAGAACCCTACTTTTGGAAAATCCAAAATTATATTAGCATATTAATACTTCTAAGAAAGTTTGCCTAGAGAAAATTAACTAACTTTGATTAATCATTACTTACTAAATTTCTGCTTCTGGACTTTTTTCCCTCAAGTACCACCCATGAACATTCCAAAGATTAGACTATTTTGAAAAACTTTGAGAACAATGTATGCAGTCAATAAGAATATATGATTCAAAGTCAGATAACAGAATTCAAAGTCAGATAACAGGATTCAAATCACGACCATGTCAGTTTCTACTTTTATGACTTTGGAAAATCTTAATATTTCTAAATGAAACCTGAAACTAGCACAAGACTAAATCAACTATACTCCAATACAAAATAATTTTTTTAAATTATTGTTTATCAAATAAGGTCAACAATAAATGCCTTATAGTCATTATAAATGACTAAGTAATGCAATGCCATTTAGTGACAGTCTAGGAAACCCAACACAATGTAGTTGTTATTGACAATGATGATGCTAACTGATCAATGTCCTTAAATAATGTAGCTTTACTTCATAATGTGTTTTGGGTAGTATTCATCATTTAGTGTCATAGAAGTTTTAAAAACAATTCATATTGACAATAATATACCTTTAATTGTATTATTATTAGAATTAGTATTAGTATAATATTACATCATCATCATTACTGGTTAATTTAGATTTTCATATATGTTATCAAATTTTTCTACTTTAGGAAATGATTTTTTGGAAATATACAGATTTATTAGTAAAGAACTTACAAACATTTTCTGATAATACTTTAAATTTTTTCTTTATATGTGTTAATAGCATGTCATTTCCATATCTGGGCTTCCCTTGTGGTTCAGTTTGTAAAGAATCTGCCTGCAATGCAGGAGACCTGGGTTAGATCTCTGGGTTGGAAAGATGCCCTGGAGAAGGGAATGGCTATTCACTTCAATTTTCTGGCTTGGAGAGTTCCTTGGACTGTATAGTCCATGGGATAACAAAGAGTCAGACATGACTGAATTTCACTTTATTTCCATATCTAATTTATAATTTGGCCTACTTGTCATTTTCTTTTGTTTGACTGTTTTGATTTGTTTGCTTTGAATTGAGAAAGTGGCAGTAACTAAAGAGAAAGAGTAACTAACTTGTCTCTCTGTAAAGACTAGACAATGAGAACCTCAAGGTTTTAATGGCAACTGCAGCATCACAAAAGACTGATTTTACGATGTATATAATTACACCATCATTCTCTAGATCTTGGGCAAGAATAACCACCTAAGTCTTAGACTTTGTATCCACTTTCCAAACAACAGGAGAAAATTTTCATCTCCCTGTTAAAGCCATTTCCTAGCAGCTGCACATATTCAATGGCTCAGTCATCTCCAACTCTGTGAACCATGGACTGTAGCCTGCCAGGCTCCTCTGTCCACAGCATTTCCCAGGCAATAATACTGGAGTGGTTTGCCATTTCCTACTCCAGGGGATCTTCCCAACCCAAGGATGGAACTCATGTCTCCTGCACCTCCTGCATTGACAAGTAGATTCTTTATCACCACATTACCTGTGAAGCCCTCAAGAAATTGCACACAGTTTACTTTATCTTAATGTCCAGAATCTAGTCATACAGCCATCTTCTTTTTATGAAAACCAGCAAATAAAAACGCTGTTGCAAGTAGCATTGGAATATGCACAGCTAAAATACCTAAACAACTAGTAGTGTTAGCCAAAACCAGCTGTAAAGTTTTGTCATATTTTCTTTATTTACAACATTTTAACTGAAGCAGTATGTGAACCGTGAACTTCCAGATGTTCAAGCTGGTTTTAGAAAAGGCAGAGGAACCAGAGGTCAAAATGTTAACATCCGCTGGACAATGGAAAAAGCAAGAGAGTTCCAGAAAAACATCTATTTGTGATTTATTGACTACGCCAAAGCCTTTGACTGTGTGGATCACAATAAACTGTGGAAAATTCTGAAAGAGATGGGAATACCAGACCACCTGACCTGCCTCTTGAGAAATCTATATGCAGGTCAGGAAGCAACAGTTAGAACTGGACATGGAACAACAGACTGGTTCCAAAGAGGAAAAGGAGTATGTCAAGGCTGTATATTGTCACCCTGCTTATTTAAATTCTATGCAGAGTACATCATGACCTAAGCTGGAGGAAGCACAAGCTGGAATGAAGATTGCCAGGAGACATATCAATAACCTCAAATATGCAGATGACATCACCCTTATGGCAAAAAGTGAAGAAGAACTAAAGAGCCTCTTGATGAAAGTGAAAGAGGAGAGTGAAAAAGTTGACTTAAAGCTCAACATTCAGAAAACGAAGATCATGGCATCTGGTCCCATCACTTCATGGGAAATAGATGGGGAAACAGTGGAAACAGTGGCTGACTTTATTTTTCTGGGCTCCAAAATCACTGTGGATGGTGACTGCAGCCATGAAATTAAAAGACGCTTACTCCTTGGAAGGAAAGCTATGACCAAACTAGACAGCACATTAAAAAACAGAGACATTACTTTGCCAACAAAGGTCCATCTAGTCAAGGCTATGGTTTTTCCAGTAGTCATGTATGGATGTGACAGTTGGACTATAAAGAAAGCTGAGCACTGAAAAATTGATGCTTTTGAACTGTGGTGTCAGAGAAGATCTTGAGAGTCCCTTGGACTGCAAGGAGATCCAACCAGTCCATCCTAAAGGAGACCAGTCCTGGGAGTTCATTGGAAAGACTGATATTGAAGCTGAAACTCCAGTACTTTGGCCACCCGACGTGGAGAGCTGACTCATCTGAAAAGACCGTGATGCTGGGAAAGATTGAGGGCAGGAGGAGAAGTGGACGACAGAGGATGGTTGGATGGCATCACCAACACAATGGACATGAGTTTGAGTAAACTCCCGGAGTTGGTGATAGACAGGGAGGCCTGGCGTGCTGCTTTCCATGGGGTCACAAAGAGTCGGACTGAGCGACTGAATTCAACTGAACTGAACTGATTAAATTCTTAGTCTTTATTATTCAGTTTATTCATTTTCCTTAAGAGATGTTGTATATTTTTCTAAATACTAATATTGCCTTTAAGAAGTTATTTCTATTCTATACAATTTTTATTCAAAATAAGTAAGTCTTTTATATTTTTCATATATCCAAATGTACTTATCACTGTGGCCTAGTTCTAGCTAGTTAGTTAGTAAACATATCTTTAGTTATCAGAAGTGACACGAAGTAAGGAAATGAACATGGATTGACCATATCATTATACTTAATACCACAGTACCAGTCCTGGGAGTTCATTGGAAAGACTGATATTGAAGCTGAAACTCCAGTACTTTGGCCACCCGACGTGGAGAGCTGACTCATCTGAAAAGACCGTGATGCTGGGAAAGATTGAGGGCAGGAGGAGAAGTGGACGACAGAGGATGGTTGGATGGCATCACCAACACAATGGACATGAGTTTGAGTAAACTCCCGGAGTTGGTGATAGACAGGGAGGCCTGGCGTGCTGCTTTCCATGGGGTCACAAAGAGTCGGACTGAGCGACTGAATTCAACTGAACTGAACTGATTAAATTCTTAGTCTTTATTATTCAGTTTATTCATTTTCCTTAAGAGATGTTGTATATTTTTCTAAATACTAATATTGCCTTTAAGAAGTTATTTCTATTCTATACAATTTTTATTCAAAATAAGTAAGTCTTTTATATTTTTCATATATCCAAATGTACTTATCACTGTGGCCTAGTTCTAGCTAGTTAGTTAGTAAACATATCTTTAGTTATCAGAAGTGACACGAAGTAAGGAAATGAACATGGATTGACCATATCATTATACTTAATACCACAGTAACATTTTCAATATGCCCCTATTCCTCAGTGCATTATTTAGTCATTAAATGTGTGAAACATGATATTTATTGTATTTTAGTGAAAAAAAATAAATTCTGAGAAGTCACTTTATCTGAACATAATTTCTTAGGATGTAATCCCCCAAAACAAAAAATCCAACAGGGAACTGGGAAAAGGACAGGAATAAAGGAAGAACAAAAAATGGGCAATGCAAGCAAAGTCCCTCAGAGGGTAATTTTGTCCTGATCCCAGAGAGAAATCTTGATAGATGACACCCAGAATCAGTAAGACTTGTATGGTGGGAACAGGAGTGTGTTCATAATTCCCAGGATATTCTGGCTCTCTGTGAATGGCTAATGGTGTTTTGGCAGCCTCAGGCAGACCTCCAACAAAGAAACAGATGGTGGCTAATGGGAGTGAAAGCATGGGCACTAGTGAGCGCTAAAACTATAAAGGAGATACAGCAGAGCACTAATAGAGAATGCCATATAGACTTAGGTAATTTCTTACAATGATCTCAGTAGTTATTTCAGGGTGATACTGATGATTTATGTTTATCCAAGTTTAACTTTATATCTAAATTTTAAGAATAACTGTGAATTGTTTTTTTCTAAATAAAAATTATTTGCTAAGAAAAATATAATATATTTAAATGCTCTCCATCCTGACTTATTATGAGCCAACTTTACCATGAAATTCAATCTTTGAATGACTATAAATGATCCAATTTAATATCTACCACTAAACATTATGATCACAGAAATAGAATAAAATGCAAAGTGAACATTTATAGCATTTACCTTTTGACACATTGTAAAGATGTTTCTTCCAGAGTAATTTGATTTGTGAAAGTTGAACCTCTAGAAGCATCCCTTCTAGAATCTCTAAAAACATTTATTCTTTTTTTTTTCATTGTAAACTTTTTTATTTTATTTATTTATTTTACTTTACAATACGGTACTGGTTTTGCCATACATCAACACGAATCTGCCACGGGTGTACAAGAGACACAGATATATAGAAAAACATTTATTCTTTAAAATTCTTTATAGCCAATTCATCTGAAGTGGTACTGTTTTGATTTTACGCCAAGAATTAGCAAAAAACTAGTACTACCACCCCCAAAATACATATAAAAAACAAAAGTTCCCTTCACTCAACTGTATAATATCTACAGAATACCTGAACATACAAGTGTATCATGTTTATACATAAATATATGTTTTTCTTTAGTTGTAAACAACAATGAAATGACTAACTTTAACTAGTCCTACTATTCCATCCTTTGTTCTAATATAGTATAGCACAAATATGTGAGAGAAAAAATGGATATTAACAGTTGCCAGCCATATGTCTCACAAGTACTCAGTGAGAATTAAAATAGTTAAATCAGCAAATCTTTCTCAGACAACATTCACACATTTTAAAACTGGATCTTTAATCATTTTTTAAAAATCCTTGATTTTACGAGAAAATTCTCCTTTTGAAAACTTACCAAATTAAAGTTTTACAAATTTATTTAAAGTCATCTAGAAATTTCTTCATTTTTAAGGGATGAAATGTACCAGTTAAACATTTACATTCATCATCTTCTAAATCAAAATGAAGATATCAGTAAACTAGATTTTACCTAATTAAAATATTATTTTACTGTCAATAGACTTCATGAGTTAAAAAAATATGATACCCCTATATGAGTAAATGTGACAAAATATAGATATTATTTATATTGTTTTCATGTGAGAAAACTCAAATTGTCAAAGTGAAGAGCATGGTAAAGAGCTTGAGTAAGAAAATGTTACTAGTAAATTTGTGATTTATTATACATGGATTATGTATATAAATGTAGGTGTATACATAAAAGATGGAAATTCCACAGGCATATATTAGAAATACCATGTTAAAAAAAGTTATGATTTGTCCACCAATTCAAAGTTATTTGGAGTAATATTAGGGCTTGGAAGGGATTCCCAGGTGACGGTGGTAAAAGAATCTGCCTGCCAGTGCAGAAGACATGGGAGGCACCAATTCTATCTCTGAGTCAGGAAGATCCACTAGAGGAGGAAATGGCAACCCATTTCAGCATTTTTGCCTGGAGAATCCCATGGACAGAGGAAATGGTAGGCTAGAGTCCATTAGGTCACAAAGAGTCAGACACAACTGAGTGACTGAGCATGCATACATGGGACTTGGAAAGGATGAGCAGCAGACACATGGAAAACCATATTCAGGACATAAAAGAATATTAAGAATGACTGAATATTTGCTTTATTGGTATCTTTGCTTCACTCTGAACTCTTCATTAACTTTACAATTAAGTGTCTGTATAGATGTTTTTGCCATATAAGATGAATTTTTTTTCCTATATTTCTGGTGATTTTCTAGTGGCAGTAATTTTTAAAAGACAATTTTATGCATTATATGTGAATGTTGAAATATAAAAATGACTAATGTATTGCCCCAGAAGGAAACTATATCTTTAAAAAATCATTTTAATTATTTCCTCTGAGAATTATGAACTATAAAATAGAACAATAGGTAATAATAAAACTCTTGAAAATTGGCCTCCATAAACCAGTTACTTGTAAAATTGTGAAATTAAATCATCTTACTTATATGCATAAATGATGTAATCCTCCCTGGTGTGTGCTTTTGTTAATTGATATGGATCCATGATAATCTCTCTTCATATAAAAGGAACCAGGGATTTTCAAAAATAGAAATAGTTATTGCAACAGTTTGGTGTTAATGAATTTACAATAAGTCTGCTTTACCTTTGTTTCTTTTCTATGTAGTTTCTTCTCATTATAATATTAATAATGTCTAATTTATAATTTAGATTGAAGTGCTTCTATATTTGCTATAATGTTATTAACTGGAAAACAAAGTTTATAAGGAAGAAAACATTAAGATTATGCAGAAATCCATCATAGCTTGTGAAGCAAACCATAAATAGTTGTAAAACAAGTGGTCTTGGCATGTGTTAAAAGTTTCCTCTTCCTTTTCAATTATCTGATTAAATAATAAATGATATATATTTCCTTCTTATATTGATTAGTCATTCTAAAATTTTATTATAGAGAAATGTTCTTGGATACATTTGAGGCAATATGTTTTGATGTATTACATTTTATAGGCTCTTTAGAGTCACATAAACATATATTTAACCACACTGGTCATTTATATAGCAAAAATTTTAAATATCTTTGTTAATTTTCAGTTATACTGAACATAGACACATGCTCAAATATATGTTTATATACATATATATTTAAAATCTGGAATTCTGAAATAGAAAAGAGATAAAATATGTTAAATGTTCCACACAAGTTTAAAAAAGATGACTCTTCTGAATCTGTGATAAAACAAGGGGTAGTTGAGTTTAATAATGAAGAATCTGGAGCACTTACAGAGATTTAACCCAAATCAGAGGAGCCTAGAAAGCCTTTTAGTACTGTGAAAAAAGAAGTTACTACCAATATAACAAATAATTTATTTTTCTGGATTGAAAAACAACTTGTTATTTCAACTAAAATTAGTTACTTACATTTAAATATTTGGTAAAAATTGTGCTCAAAAGATATATTGTTAAAAGTTGAAAGTGTTCATTCAGCATTTACATTTCTTATCAAAACATCATTCATATTCTTTTAAAACTCATGTTTGGAATAAAATTTGCAATCATAAGAGAAAGACACAGCTAGTTTTTACATAATAAAGCAGTCATGTAATTTTATTTTAGTCTCCATTATACTTGCTTGAGTCGCTATACCTTAATTTTAGATTTAAAATATTTACCTGTAGCAGATAGTCTCCATGATATCATTGGAAGAGTGTTGTCCCATAGGGCTCATATACTATTGAGCATCAAGATTATAGATTGACCAAACTTGGAGGAAGGGGACATCTAGGGAATACCTGCAATTTGACCCTTTGTGACTTAGAATACTGGATTCCTATGGTACCTATATGCAAGTAATATTCAAGGAATTCCTTATGAGAACATAGTGGGTAAGAAGGCATGCTGATAGCTGGCCTGAAAAATAAAATATTGAATTCAAATCTACCTAAGAATGTCTGAGGTTGTTAAGGAAGCTCCATTACTGGTATTTTTCACTGAAAGACTGAGTCTTGAATTAAAGGTAAAATTATCATATGCAGAAAAAAATGAATTTGGTTTCATGACAGTAAGGCAGCCACAGGTGTGCATCTGTAACTTTGGTCAAGTTACCAAAATGCTTTAAACTTACATCCCTGTCTTTTAAGTAGGAAAGATGGTTGCTGCTGCTACTGCTAAGTCGCTTCAGTCGTGTCCGACTCTGTGCAACCCCATAGACGGCGGCCCACCAGGCTCTGCCGTCCCTGGGATTCTCCAGGCAAGAACACTGGAGTAGGCTGCCATTTCCTTCTCCAATGCATGAAAGTGAAAAGTCAAAGTGAAGTCTCTCAGTCATGACCCCATGGACTGCAGCCCACCAGGCTCCTCCGTCGATGGGATTTTCCAGGCAAGAGTACTAGAGTGGGAATGATGGTAGTATATATTTATAAGGTTGTTGTGAACATTATAACAATTCACATAAAAGTGTGGACTTTAGTAAATGTTACATGTTATTCTTACTGCCTAATAAGTTGTTTCCTAATCACAGTTTCCCATTTGCTGCCTGTTGGGGGACACTTAATTAGCTTGAGCTATAAATTAAAACTGAAAAATCATAATAATTCAAATACACAGGTTATAGATAAAAATGTGCAAGAAAATATTTATAAGAAATAAAATAATTTTTATTTAAATTTGTGATAAAAGCTAACATTCTTCTTGACCTCTGAATTTATATTAACAGTATTTATGTATTTGATAAACTTTGAAATATTTTAAAATAATATCAACTCAGGAATTACAGTAATATTATATATAACTTTTTCTAAATGTGCAAAGGGTATATATAATGTAGTGTGTTCAGCTCTGAGCATTGCAATATGTTTTAAAGCTGTATGCAAACCAGGGTACCTAAGGAAAAGGTGACCAGAATTATCAGGAAATCATATCAATTAATCATTTTCTTAAAGGACTGAACCTGTTTAAGCTCATGCAATTTAATATAAATGTTTTATACTTGAGAATCAATGAGTAGAAATTGCAAAGACTTTAGGCTTAGACTCAAAGTGAAACAAAACTTTCTCACAATTTGAATTACCAGAGATAACTGTGCTGGCCTACACTGACCTCCTAGTCACTCGCTTTTCAGTCAATTGTTAGGCAGCTATCTGCTAGCTGATTTCATTTTTATGCAAGAATCTGATAATAATAAAACAAAGGTAAATATGTTTCTCAAATGTGTAGCAGTAATTCCTTGCAGCACCCATAATGAAAAGGAACAGGCAGTTAGTAGGCAAATGAATGCCTAACTTATTGAACTTTCTGCCTTCAATTTTACAATTAGAATTCATGTTATCACCCTTATGAATATGAATTCCTCCTTTCTAGCCTTAATAGCATGGAATACTTTTGCAATTTTCAGTCTACTTTGCCCACATCCATCCCAACAGACTTGCTTATTCTGAATTAATAGCTACCTTTTTAATCAATGAAGAATATATTTCTTTCTATTCATTGATATGGCAAATGTGTCTGCCTGTAATTCTTAACCAGTGAAATATCAGCAGATAAAAATGAGAAGAAAATATTAAGTAAATGGTCTTACAGTTCAGGAGACAACCTTACTATCTGATATGTGAGAGAACAAGATTTCATAGCTAGTCCTGTTTTTTCTGTTCCTGAATAGCCAACAACTCTTAGACAATATATAGGAAACTGCAACACAATTACTCAAATATGTGGTAGAAATTTTAAAGTTGACAACTAGGGAAAACTTTATGGGCAACCACAGTATTAAGATCAGTTTGATAAAGGTCAATAGAAGGGAAACACTAGAATTTGATGAGATGCATTAGGAAAATAATGGTCAATAGGACAATCAACATTCCTAAGGAGATAATGTATCTGGATGGGGAGAGTCAGAGAATTTGGATAAATTATAATTTTCACTACTTTTGCTAGATGTTTAGAATGTAAATTGGTAATTGAAACAGTTGGGAATTTAAGATGATGGTTCTGTTAGGAAGTTAAGCATGAGCAGTGGGGTGGCCTAGCAGAAAAAAGATCCACCCCAGACATGCCCTGATAAGGCCCAGGAGAGTTCACAGACATGCTGCAGAATAATCACAGAGACTTTTCCAACTCCGACACATGCACCCAACATGCACAATGGATACAAATTAACCATAGGGACTTCTCCAACTCTGGCTCTCCAGCCCTTGATGCATATCTGTGTCCTCAAGTGACCTTAGGCAGCTGGGGAGCCTATGATGCGTTCATAAATATTCTATACATACATACATCTGATTATAACAGACTGAATTATGGGAAAGATATGCTCAGTAGAGTCTGTTGTTATGTAACTTGCAACTGTCAATCAGAACTGTCAGTCCACACCCTCGTAGATGAATATATAAAAGCCCTGTCTTGACAACCTCATGCATCACCATTCTGGTGCCAGTGCCTCTCTTGGCTTGGCTCACATCTCCCTGAGATGTTCTTTTTGTTCTTTCATCAATAAACTTGTCTTTCCCAGGGATAAGCCCTCAGATTCTTCTTTGTGTCCTTACCAAGAACCGAGGCCCAGGAGGAAGGATTCTTTTCCACTCTCCCTATCTGATAACAGTTCTGAGACCATAAGTCTTACTCAGAATCTGACTTTCCCACTTATCTGTGTGTTTGCTTTGAAAAATATTAATTAAGACTACCAGTAATAATTTCCTTATTCATGAAACATGTAGAATTATACCTTCTTTACTTTTCTCTCAGGTTTGGATGATAGTTAAAGACAATTAGGCATCTTAATAATAGGTAAGATGTGAAGAACTGATACCTGATGTGAAAAACTGACTCATTGGAAGAGACCTTGATGCTAGGAAATATTGAAGGCAGGAGGAGAAGGGGACGACAGAGGATGAGATGGTTGGATGGCATCACTGACTCAATGGACTTGAGTTTGAACAACCTCTGGGAGTTGGTAATGGACAGGGAAGCCTGGTATGCTATAGTCCACAGGGTTGCAAAGAGTTGGACACAACTGAGCAACTGAATTGAACTGAAGAATAGGTGAAATAAAATGATAATTAATACAAGACATATGTACACTGAGAAATTCATGATAAATTTTATTTGAACCATATATTATTTTTTGCAGAGAATGTAACAGGCCCTTGTATATATGATTTTTGTCAGAATGTGGGTTATATGAAACCTATTTTGAAATTTCTGTGGACCCATAAGCCTTAATTAAGAAGTCCCACAAAAGCCATAGTTTGTATGTCAGGAAATACTTTTCTTTTATTCTCTTTTTTGAGCCATTGTTCTGTGTGGGTAGAATAGAAAAATCTATTTTAGTATTTTATTGGCTGAAAATATCCAAGGTTTGTGTATCAAGGAGGTGATTTAATAGTTGACTTTTCTCTCAAGGTATATACTTACAATTCAGTGACCAAACTTTTCATTAAAAGAGAATGAATGGGTCAGATGCCAATAAGGGGGACAAGCATTCCTAGCATTTTATT
>SJXQ01012369.1:0-57162 GCA_006408695.1 Aepyceros melampus
AATTCCATTCACCATTGCAACAAAAAGAATAAAATACTTAGGAATATACCTACCTAAAGAAACTAAAGACCTATATGTATAAAATTATAAAACACTGATGAAAGAAATCAAAGAGGACACTAATAGATGGAGAAATATACCATGTACATGGATCGGCAGCTTCCATGTTATCCAGTTCATACTTGTGGGTTTTACACGTCGGCTGCCACAATTTTGTCTCTACCATGTGAAAAATGACAATAAAATGTGGAGAAGCACCCCTTTAGGTTTACTAGGTGGAGAGCTCTCTTTCCCAGAGTGGGGACATCCTAGCTCCTGTGAGGACCAGCTGTTGATGGTGAACCTGACTTCTCTGCCACCCTCAGGGGCCTTCCTTTATCCTATCTCTGTTCCCAGCCACTGGCCCCTTCTAGGTACACTAGGAGTCCAGCCTGGCCTCTGCCGCAATATGGCTGTCCCCGTGGAGGGGGTTTCCAGGGTGTACTGGAAGGAGAGGGAGCAGAGCAGTGGGCACCAGTGACCCTGGACTCCGGCTCCATGGAAACAGAGGAGGAAACGGACTTCTTCCTGTGGTTTGTGGACAGAGACTGACATTGTGTGACAATAGGACAGATCACCATGTGTCTGTTGACCTGTTTCCTTGGTCTGGACCAGTTCAGGGATGTCAGGGGTGGAAGCTGCAGTGAAATTGAGGTGAGGTGAAGTCGCTCAGTCGTGTCCGACTCTTTGCGACCCCGTGGACTGTAACCTACTAGGCTTCTCAGTCCATGGGATTCTCCAGGCAAGAATACTGGAGTGGATTGCCATTTCCTTCTCCAGAGGATTTTCCCAACCCAGGGATCGAACCTGGGTCTCTCGCACTGGAGGCAGATGCTTTAACCTCTGAGCCACAATTCCAGTGAAATTAGGTAGCAGAAAAGTCCGCAGTTTTGACTTGGGTTTATAGGATGTTGGGCTTCCCTGGTGGCTCACATGGTAAAGAATCTGCCTGTAATGTGGAGATCCGGGTTTGATCCCTAGATGGGAAGATCCGCTGGAGAAGAGAATGGCTACCCATTCCAGTATTCTTGTCTGGGAAATCCCATGACAGAGGAGTCTGGCGGGATACAGTCCATGGGGTCACAAAGAGTTGGACATGACTTAGCGACTAACACACTAGCTGGGAAGAATATTGGAAATCAGTTAAATCCATAAGTTTTTGACTTGTGGTTTTGCAGATATGACTTAGGGGCTCTGGGCCCCTCACCACCCAGTCAGCAAGGTCAGATATGCATTGTATTCATTCGAGAACAGTAAGCAGTTTTCAGTTTGGGCCTTGAAGTCAGAAGGGCTGCAGCCAGGCTGAGACCCCTGTCCACCCCTCCGTGGCGGTGTGATGCTGGGGTGAGCTGTTGCTGAACATACTGGAGCTTCAGTTTTCTTCTCTGTAAGGCGAGCATCATAACACACACCTATCCTGGTTGTTGTAAGAAGTAAATAATGATAATGAGAGATATTCAAAGCTAACACTCGTGGAATGCTTGCAGCTTGCTGCGTGTTTGTCTAAGATCTTTCCATGTATTAATTGAGGACTTGTGTTACAGACAGGACAGCCGAAGAGGGTGACTTGCCCAGAGTTACAGTTGCAGTCGGTGGCACCAGGGCCAGACTCCACACAGGGCCACCATCTTGACAGCAGTGTCTGCCTCTCATCGTGGGAAATAAACTATGAGAGCTGGAATTAACTGAGCCTTAACTGTGTGCTAGGTACTGTGCTAAGAACTCTCCATGCATTATTGCAATGTAGTTCTTCCAGCAGTGTTTGGAGATGTGCTGTGTTACTACTCTCGCCTTTGTTGTTGTTGTTTTAGTCTCTCAGTCGTGTCCAACTCTTTGTGACTCCAAGGACTGTAACCTGCCAGGCTCCTCTGTTCATAGGATTTCCCAGGCAACAATACTGGAGCAGGTCGCAAGGCCCTCCTTCAGGGGAACTTTCTGACTCAGGGATCAAACCCGAGTTACCTGCATTGCAGGTGGGTTCTTAACCCTCAGAGTCTCTTATTTTTTTTTCTCATCAAGTCTTAATTGTGAGTCAAAAGTATATTCAGTAATTTGACAAATATTTCTGCTTTTCACATAGGATCTCAATAAAGATTAATTATAAAAATGAGCCCTAACTAGAGATTTTTTTTTTTAGAATTGGAAGAGATCAAGATAATTTAGTCGTTAACTTCCTCTGGTTTTCAGAAATGGGAAATTCCATCTTCAGGAGTCACACTGAAGTCATTTTTATCTCAACCCGCTGTTATTATTAGATAGTTCTTTGTCATGTTAAGTCAAAATCTACCTCCTTTCCAATATCAAGGAGAATAAATGGCTACTTTAAAAAATGAACTTATGCAAAAGAAAATGCTCTCATTTTCCAAACCCATGGAGGAGTCTAGCCATCTATTTTAGAGTATCAAAACTTCCATCTCTTCAGCCTGTAAATTTTCTCAAGCATTTAATGTACTGTGCTAAATCACTTCAGTCATGCCTGACTCTTTGCGACCCCATGGTCTGCAGCCCACCAGGCTCCTCTGTCCATGGAATTCTCCAGGCAAGAATACTGGAGTGGGTTGCCACGTCCTCCTCCAGGGGATCTTCCCAACCTAGGGATCAAACTCGTGTCTCCTATTTCTCATGCATTGACAGGTGGGTTCTTTACCACTAGTGCCACCTAGAAAGCCCCAAGCATTTAATTTAAAAATGGCTAATTCATAATTAACACTGTTTTCATATATATAATTTTAGCATTTTAACATAACTATTTTTATTGCCTTGGATTAGGAAAACTTTTTTTCCTTGATGGCTCATATGGTAAAAAATCCACCTGCATGGCAAAAAGACAGAAATATAGATCAATGGAACAAAATGGATAGCCCAGAGATGGATCCATGCACCTATGGACACCTTATCTTTGTTTTTTTTTTAATTCCCAAATTTTATTTTATTTTATTTTTTTAATTAATTTTTATATTTTAGTTTGTTTTGCTTTCCATACTGTTTCCGTTTTGCTATACATTGACATGAATCAGCCACGAGTATACATGAACTCCCAATCCCGACCCCCACCTCCCCCCTCCTGCCCCACACCCTCTCTCTGGATTATCCCCGTGCATCAGTCCCAAGCATCCTGCATCCTGCATCGAACCTAGACCAGCGATTCGTTTCACTTATGATATCATACATGTTTCACTGCCACTCTGCCAACTCATCCCACCCTCTCCCTCTCCCACAGAGTCCAAAAGGCTGCTCTATACATCTGTGTCTCTTTTGCTGTCTTGCGTACAGGTTTATCATTACCATCATTCTAAATTCCATATATATGTGTAAGTATACTGTATTGGTGTTTTTCTTTCTGGCTTACTTCACTCTGTATAATTGGCTCCAGCGTCATCCACCTCATTAGAACTGATTCAAATGTATTCTTTTTAATAGCTGAGTAATACTCCATTGTGTATATGTACCACAGCTTTCTTATCCATTCATCTGCTGATGGACATCTAGGTTGCTTCCATGTCCTGGCTATTATAAACAGTGCAGCAATGAACATTGACACCTTATCTTTGACAAAGGAGGCAAAAATATACAATGGAGAAAAGACAATCTCTTTAACAAGTGATACTGGGTAAATTGGTCAACCACCTGTAAAAGAATGAAACTAGAACACTTTCTAACACCATACACAAAAATAAACTCAAAATGGTTTAAAGATCTAAATGTATAAAACTCCTAGAGAAAAAAATAGGCAGAATGCTCTCTGACATAAATCACAGCAAGATCCCGTATAACCCATCTCCCAGAGCAATGGAAATAAAAGCAAAAATAAACAAATGGGACCTAATTAAACTTAAAAGCTTTTGCACAACAAAAGAAACTATAAGTAAGGTGAAAAGACAGCCTTCAGAATGGGAGAAAATAATAGCATACATAGCAACTGACAAATAATTAATATAAAAAATATACAAGCAGCTCAATACTAGAAAAATAAATGACTCAATCAAAAAATTGCCCAAAGAACTAAACTGACATTTCTCCAAAGAAGACATACAGATGGCTAACAAACAAATGAAAAGATGCTCAATATCACTCATTATCAGAGAAATGCAAATCAAAAACCACAATGAGGTACCATCTCACGCCAGTCAGAATGGCCACTATCAAAAAGTCTACAAACAATAAATGCGGGAGAGAGTATGCAGAAAAGAGAACGCTCATACACTGTTGGTGGGAAGGCAAACTAGTACAGCTGCTGTGGAGAAGAGTGTGGAGATCCTTAACAAACTAGAAAGAGAACTGCCATATGACCCAGCAATCCCACTGCTGTTCATACACACTGAGGAAATTAGAATTTAAAGAGACACATGTACCCCAATGTTCATCACAGCACTGTTTACAATAAACAACCTAGATATCCATCAGCAGATGAATGGATTAGAAAGCTGTGGTACATATACACAATGGAGTATTACTCAGCCATTAAAAAGAATACATTTGAATCAGTTCTAATGAGGTGGATGAAACTAGAGCCTATTATACAGAGTGAAGTAAGTCAGAAAGAAAAACACCAATACAGTATACTAACCCAAAGAAAGGCAGTGCCAAAGAATGCTCAAACTACTGCACAATTGCACTCATCTCACATTCTAGTGAAGTAATGCTGAAAATTCTCCAAGCCAGGCTTCAGTGATACATGAACTGTGAACTTCCAGATGTTCAAGCTCGTTATAGAAAAGGCAGAGGAACCAGAGGTCAAATTGCCAACATCCGCTGGATCATGGAAAAAGCAAGAGAGTTCCAGAAAAACATCTACTTCTGCTTTATTGACTATGCCAAAGCCTTTGACTGTGTGGATCACAATAAACTGTGGAAAATTCTGAAAGAGATGGGAATACCAGACCACCTGACCTGCCTCTTGAGAAACCTAAATGCAGGTCAGGAAGCAATAGTTAGAACTGGACATGGAACAACAGACTGGTTCCAAATAGGAAAAGGAGTATGTCAAGGCTGTATATTGTTACCCTGCTTATTTAACTTCTATGCAGAGTACATCATGAGAAACACTGGGCTGGAAGAAACACAAGCTGAAATCAAGATTGCTGGGAGAAATATCAATAACCTCAGATATGCAGATGACATCACCCTTATGGCAGAAAGTGAAGAGGAACTAAAGAGCCTCTTGATGAAAGTGAAAGAGGAGAGTGAAAAAGTTGGCTTAAAGCTCAACATTCAGAAAATGAAGATCATGGCATCTGGTCCCATCACTTCATGGGAAATAGATGGGGAAACGGTGGAACAGTATCAGAGTATTTTTTTAGGCTCCAAAATCACTGCAGATGGTGACTGCAGCCATGAAATTAAAAGATACTTCTTGGAAGGAAAGTTATGACCCACCTAGACAGCATATTGAAAAGCAGAGATATTACTTTGCCAACAAAGGTCTGTCTAGTCAAGGCTATGGTTTTTCCAGTGATCATGGATGGATGTGAGAGTTGGACTGGGAAGAAAGCTGAGCGCCGAACAATTGATGCTTTTGAATTGTGGTATTGGAGAATACTCTTGAGAGTCCCTTGGACTGCAAGGAGATCCAACTAGTCCATCCTAAAGGAGATCAGTCCTGGGTGTTCATGGGAAGGACTGATACTGAGACTGAAACTCTGATACTTTGGCTACCTCATGCGAAGAGTTGACTCATTGGAAAAGACCCTGATGCTGGGAGGGACTGGGGGCAGGAGGAGAAGGGGATGACAGAGGATGAGATGGCTGGATGGCATCACCAACTCGATGGACATGAGTTTGAGTGAACTCAGGGAGTTGGTGATGGACAGGGAGGCCTGGCGTGCTGTGATTCTTGGGGTCACAAAGAGTTGGACACGACTGAGCAATTGAACTGAACTGAACTGAACGCATATATGTGGAATTTAGAAAGATTGTAATGATGACCCTATATTTGAGACAGCAGAAGAGACACAGATGTAAAGAACAATTTTGGACTCTGTGGGAGAAGGTGAAGGTGGGATGATTTGAGAGGGTAGCATTGAAACGTGTATATTATCATATGTGAAGTGGATTGCCAGTCCAGGTTCGATGCATGAGACAGGGTACTCAAAGCCAGTGCACTGGGGCAACCCAGAGGGATGGGATGGGGAAGGAGGTGGGAGGGGGGTTCAGGACGGGGTACACATGTGCACCCATGGCAGATTCATGTCAATGTATGGCTAAAACCACAATATTGTAAAGTAATTAGCCTCCAATTAAAACAAAAATAAGAATCTGCCTGTAATGCTGGAGACCTGGGTTCGATCCCTGGGTTGAGAAATCCCTGGAGAAGGGAGGCAACCCATTCCAGTATTCTGTCTGGAGAGTCCATGGACAGAGGAGCCTGGCAGGCTACAGTTCATGGAGTCTTAGATGACTGAGGGACTTTTGATAGAGAGTAACTATCAATTATAATCTTTTCCTGTTGCAAAAATGATTCTTCACTTCTCAAAGAAAGTAAGAGCTCAGTCGTGTCCAACTCTTTGCAACCCCATGGACTGTAGCTTACCATCTTAATCGTGTCTGACTCTTTGCGACCCCATGGACGGTAGCTTGCCAGGTTCCTCCGTCCATGAGATTTTCCAGGCAAGAATATTGGAGTGGGTTGCCATTTCCTTCTCCAGGAGATCTTCCCAACCCAGAGATTGAACCTGGGTCTCTGCACTGTAGGCAGATGCTTTACCATCTGAGCCACCAGGGAAGTCCATTGGCAGTTTGGTATAAACCCCTGTCAGGATTTCTGCCATAAGCCATATGAGGTCACCGTGGAACGGCAGAGCAGGGCTCCTCACTTGCTCCCCTCACTTGCAGGGCGTGTCATTCATTCACACAAGCGCACTGTAGAGTTAGTAAAGTACAGCAGAAAACATGTTTGCTAGAACAAAGAACTAGAGCTCCAAGCATCCGTACCTTGTCCTGAAGAATCCCAGATGAGCCCCTAACATGAAAGGTTGCTGCTGAACCACAAAAGACACCAGGATTCTTGGCCTCCGGAGGAGAAGAGTTCAATCTGAGGTCAGTGATAAGGCTTGATCGCTCAGAGCTTTTGTGTAATAAAGTTTTATTAAATTATAAAAGAGATAGAGAAAGCTTCTGACACAATCAGAAGGGGGTGACATGCTGACATGAATCTTCTCTTCCCAAAACATCCCCATGAAGTGTTTTAAGTACAGGGAAAGGGTGAGGGGAGCCATCATGTGAAAAGGGCTAGGGTAACTGCGGGTTTTGAGAACTTGGTGGAAGGAAATAATAGATGTGACCAAATTTCAGACTCAAGAATCAATTCAGTTTTGTTGCTTCTATGGACAGATTTCATTGCCCTATTTGAAAATGTGGAACATAATTACACGAACAATTGTTATGTATTCTCACGTTTCAGAAAGCACTGAAATAGGAAGAGAAAGTTCAGTGCCTGCCCCCCTCCAACACACCCCCGGAAATCTTTTAGTTTCAACTCCATCTTCAGACTCAGGGGACAGGGGTCCACTCTGAGGCTGAGAGGAGGAGTGGGAAAGGGGTGGCAGTCCCGAGTCCAGACAGCTTTGAGCACAGATGTCAATAATCTTCTGGGGCCAGCTCTGGGGTGGGGAGAGGCAGACAGGGCAAGTGTAGGACGTGACAAGGTCTTTGCCCCACAGAGCCGACATGGGCAATGCCTACAGCATCCTGCATACCAGATTCCCCTACTCAGGCTCAGGGAGTCATCCCTTCCCATCACGCCCTTAGGATGCATTCACAGCTCCTCTCAGTCTGCTGCAAGTTACCAATCAGTGATCCTTTTCCTCATAAGCAATATTGCTTAGAAACATATATGACATTTGACTCTTAACCAGGTTACCAGGGGAACAGAACTAGGATGTCAACCTCAGGGAGCAGTCTCTTGAAGACAAACAAAACATAGGTTAGCATTTACCCACAACCTAAATGAAAGAGCACAGAGAAACAGACTCTGCAGTTTCTAAACCTTGTCAACCTACAAGATGAGAAGCTAGAGTTCTGACAACATTAACTAGCAAACAGGCAAGACCAAACAAAACTGAAGCCCCTGTGTGGCTGAAAGTTGTCACAAATATCTCATCCCTCGCCAAGTGACTGCCTTATTTGCTGCTGTGTTTCTAGTGCCACACATAATGTGTGTTGGGGGTGTGTGTGTGCTCAGTCACGTCCGACTCTTTGCGACCCCATGGACAGTAGCTCACCAGGCTTCTCTGTCCACGGAATTTTCCAGGCAAGAATACTGGAGTGAGTTGCCATTTTCTTCTCCAGGGATTGAATTTGTGTCTCCTGCGCTGGCAAGCGGGTTCTTTACCACTGTGCCACTGGGAAGCCTGCTGCACAGAGTAGGTACTCTTAGCAAGTAAGGCAGAACAAATGAACAAGTGAATGCATAAAAGACCCTCGTGAAGCTTGACAATTGAAAATAAGAGGGGCCCAATTAGAAGTAGCAGGACCCTTCCTCGCTGAGTGAAGTGGAAGGTGATGCCCAATAGGGGTGTGGGGACTAGTTTACTTAGAAATAAATGGCCATTCAAAAGCCATTCCTGGGGGTCAACCCAGATAGACAGAAATATGTTAATTCTCCTTAGGCATTAAGGAAAATTAATGGAAATTTATGAAAATTTAAGAAAATGTATATAATTGTTTGAATGCTTGGTTTAAGAAGGCAGAGATGTCAAAACTTTATAAAGATTTTTACCTACAGAACTGTTAAAAGATAACCTATTTCCTGAAAACTATTGCATTTTGGAATTTTTATTCCTCTTTTAGTTCAAAAATTTCCTCTAGTTTATTGCAAATTAAACTTTCTTTGCATAATTGTAGAAATACTATGTTCCAAATAATAGGATGTGCATGCATGCCAAGTCTCTTCAGTCGTGTCTGACTCTTTTCGACCCTATGGACTGTCACCCGCTAGGCTCCTCTGCCCATGGGATTTTCCAGGTGAGAATACTGGAGTGGATTGGCATTCCCTCCTCCAGGGGAGCTTCCCTACTCAGGGATCAGCCCCACAACTCTTACGTTTCCTGCATTGGCACGTGGATTCTTTACCACTAATGCCACCTGGGAAGCCCCAAATAATAGGATAGATTTTATATATTGAATGCTCACTTTTTGGTTAATGAATAAAGGTGAAAGTCACTCAGTCATGTCTGACTCTGTGACCCCATGGACTATACAATCCATGGAATTCTCCAGGCCAGAATACTGGAGTGGATAGCCTTTCTCTTCTCCAGGGGATCTTCTCAACCCAGGTCCCCCTCATTGTGGGTGGATTCTTTACCAGCTGAGCCATAAGAGAAGCCCAAGAATACTGGAGTGAATAGCCTATCCCTTCACTAGTGCATCTCCTGACCTAGGAATTGAACCGGGGTCTTCTGCTTTGCAGGCAGATTCTTTACCAACTAAGCTATGAGGGAAATATATACTTTATGTTTCTTTTTTTTTTTTTGGTTTTGCAGTTATCACTAGCTCTTAACCTGTCAGAGACAAAGCTAGGTTACTCTTCTGTGATTCAGCTCAAGTACATTTCTGAGCTCACAGAGTCACTTAGGAGTGTTTGCTGGGGCTGTCAGGTGAGGTGCACATTTGAATTAGTATATACATTTTTAACGGGTGGCTCATGTCGTGTACGCAAACCCATCACAGTTAAGGCTAATTTATTGACTGAGTTATAAAAATAAGTCTCTTCTTCAAACCAGCAGTACAGAGTCTAATGTGTACTTTTTTTTTTTCCTTATGGAATAAGGAAGAAGAGGGCTTCCTAGCTAGCGTTAGTGATAAAGAATCCGCCTGCCAATGCAGGAGATGTGGGTTCATTCCCTGGATTGAGAAGATTCCCTGGAGAAGGAAATGCAACCCAATCCAGTATTCTGGCCTGGAGAAAGAAATGCAACCCACTCCAGTATTCTGGCCTGGAGAATCCCTTGGGCAGAGGATCCTGGCAGGCTACAGTCCACGGGGTCACAAGAGTCAGACATGACTGAGCACATGTGGGTACTGTGTGCTAAGTCACCTCAGTCATGTCTGACTCTTTGTGACCCCATGGACTGTAGCCTGCCAGGGCTACATGGAATGGGTTGCCATGCTCTTCTCCAGGGGATCTTTGTGACCCAGGGATTGAACCTGAGTCTCTTATGTCTCCTGCATCGGCAAATGGGTTCTTTACTGCTAGTGCCACCTGGAAACATCATAACATATAAACAAGCTAAGAATTACAGGCACATTCAGATACAAACAAACATGACTAGTTGTGGACTTATTTTATTGAATAAACAGATTCAGTGCCTCCCTAAGGATCTTGATATGGTCATCCAGCTCCAATAGGAATTAATAGGTACACAGAAAAGTGTTATTTTTCTTAACAGCTGACTAAAAATTTTCTTTACATATAATGTTTAAAAATCATCAGCTTAAAACTGCAATTTTAAAAGTCTATTTATAGTTACTCTTTTTCTAAAAGTATCATCTACTCTACTTAAAAATTAAATTAAGGTTAATTTGCATTAATATGTTTTTATTAGTACACTGTATTCTCTGAGTTCTCTGACATTAGAATGGCTGCAGTGTTTTTTTTTTTTTTTAAATCAGACTAAAAAGTGACAGGAAACTCTTGAGTATGTGATGTGAGTGCCTAGGGAGATTGTGAGAGTGTCAGCTATGTCCCAGTGAGCGCTTCTGGAAGCCTCAGTCATTGCTGGAAGTCTAGAGTGCTCTGAGCATGAACAAGACTTCTGGTGGCTGTTCCTCATAACACTTATTACCACATCTGGAGCTTTAGCTACTGTTGTTTCCTCTCGGTTTTGGTCTGAGCTGCCCCTGAGTTCTCTCGTTCTATAAATGAAGCCACGGAACTGTCCATTCCAAGGTACTCAGCCATGGTGATCATCATGTTTGGAGATACTATTCTAGAGAAAAACAGAGGAAAAAAATTCAGAATGCTTTAGAAGGAGTCAAAGAGACATCTTCACGGAATTCCCTGGCGGCACAATGGTTAGGGCTCCGGGCTTCCACCGCAGGAGGCGTGGGTCCCATCCCTGGCTGGGGAACTAAGATCCCGCATAACACGTAGTGCGGCCAAACAAATACATAAACAAAAGAGAAATATCTTTGTAAAGATGATGTGTGAATTCTTGTGCCTCACACGGTGCGTGTCACTGCTGAGAGGGACAAATGCAGAAATGTTGCATCACAGGCACTGAATGCTGTCTACAGAGCTTTGAGAAGTCCCAGGGCTCAGGCCACAAAGTGTATGTTGGTTGTTCGGCTGTGTCCAACTCCTTGCGACCTCTTGGTCTGGGGCCTGAGGGCTCCTCTATCCGTAGGATTCTCCAGCAAGAATACTGGGAGTGGGTTGCATACCCTTCTTCAGGGGATCTTCCTGACCTAGGGACAAACCTGGGTCTCTTGCATTACAGGCAGATTCTTTACCATCTGAGCCACCAGGGAAACCCCATTAGCTGTTTAATCCTGCAAAAATGACTTGCTGTCTTTAAGCCTCAGTTACTTGAAGTGTGATAAACCACGCACGCAAGGCTGTCATGCCGAGTCCGGCCCAAGTAGACACTTAATGAATCTTACACGTTGTTCTCTCTTTTCTTCAGAGAAGATAGTGGGCCTGGCCTAAATGCACTCACAAAGACTCTGGAAATTTAAGCATGAAGTTGCAGGTCCTCTTTCACCAGAGGAAGTGAGGAACTTGCCAAAAATCCTTAATATTTTTCTGGCAACGCGCTCGGGTTTATTGGTCCTTTGTTTTCAAAATAGAATTTTATGTCAGCTGAACTGATAGAATTCACCTCCTGTCATTGGGGTTCTATTTGTTTTTCTTGAAGTTAATAATTTTTATTCTCTAAGAGGGCTTCCCAGGTGGCGCTAGTGGTAAAGAATCCACCTGCCGACATAAGGGATGTGTGTTTGATCCCTAGGTCAGGAAGATTCCCTTGGAGAAGGGAATGGCGACTCACCCCAGAATTCTTACCTGGAAAATCCCACGGACAGAGGAGACTGGCAGGCTATATCTGTGTGGTTATAAACAGTCAGACACTACTGGAGCAACTTAGCACTCTGTAAGAACCAACAGTTTCTGAATTTTCTCGACATCTGGAATAACCAAGCACAGCTAGAATTAGTCCAATAAGTTGCCCTGGCATTATTTAGATATTATTCTTCCTTCAACCTTAAGAAAGATACAAGGTTGTTTTCTGGTAAAAGAGGTAGCAATGATGAGAGCAATTTGTTCACAACCAACCAAAATGATAGAGAAGTCATTATTCACTTACTGTTTCAGGAACAATGCAATATGCAAGAATCTGGGTATTAGCAAGTACAACTGCTCCTCTAAAATAGCATTTAAAATACTTTGGGCAGCATACTCCTTTGTCAGCAATGGCAACAAAAGTGGATACCTGGAATAAAAAACACAAAAAGTTATATTGTTAAAATGGTATTTTTTTGCTGCCATAGTGAGCACTAATTATTAAATTTTAGATATCAAGTCATCAACATATGTCTATAAATATGCAAATCATGTGTAAATATTAGAAAAAGCCTTGTGTTTTCTCTCGTGATCATATTGGAACCAGTGCTAACACATTTCCAGCTTCCCCAGTGGCTTAGTGGCAAAAAATCTGCTGGCAATGTAGGAGCCTCAGGAGATGTGTGTTCAATCACTGGGTCGCAAAGATCACCTGGATAAGGAAATGGCTACTCATTCCAGTATTCTTGCCTGGGAGATGTAATGGATGGAGCAGCCTGGTGGGCTACAATCTGTGGGGTCACAAGAGTCACACATGACTTAGCGAGTAAACAAAAGCTAACATATTTAATTTCCTGGAATGAACTCCTGGCCTTTATTGATTTTCTCCTCTGTGATGGTCTAGATCTATGGAAGGAAGTGCTTTGAGATTTTTTTTTTCATATTTTTCTTTTCTCTCTTTCAGCCCAAACATCAGATAGCTGCATACTATTAAGAAGTGGAACTGCAAAATTATTTTACCCAAAGGAAAGCGCTCCTGAGCATGTATAATGTGGCTTTATTTTAGGCACACTATTGTTACTACAGTAAGCAAACTCAGATGTTTGCAAAATCAGCTGGCGTTGAAATGGGATGAGCATGTAATGAAGCTCCCATTAGACATTACTTTGACATTTTATACTTTTATATTATGCTTCTGTGTTTCTTGAACCACACCCTTCTTCAAAATTCTATTTTTGTGTGTGTGCTCAATCACTTAGTTGTGTCTAGCTCTTTGCAACTCCATTGGCTGTAGCCTGGCAGGCTCCTCTGTCCATGGGATTTTCCAGGCAAGAATACTGGAGTGGGTTGCCATTTATATGTAAATAATGTTTTTCATTAAATGTGGGAGGTTTTCAGCCATCATTTCTTTAAATGGCTTTTTCTGATCTCTTATCTTATTTCTTTGTTACTCTCCTTGGTATATGTTGATAGGATTCAAGGTGTCCCAGCTTTCTCTGAGGATCTGTTCCTTTTTTTCCATTTATGTTCTCTCTTCCTTCTTGCATATTCTCTGTTCATTTGTCCTGAGGTTCACTTTTTTTTTCTGCCAGCCCAGATCTACTGTTGAGCTGCTCTAGGGCATCTTCCTTTTCATTTACTCTTCTTTTCCAATCCCGAATTTACATTTGCTTAAAAAAATCTGTATTTATTTATTAATATTTGATGAAACATCTCCATTCTAAAAATATGGATTTCTTTAGCTCTTTGAATGGATTTAAAATAGCTGCTTTGAAGGTTGTCTGCTAAGTCCAACATCTGGGTCCTTTTCAAAGCAATTTCCATTGCCTATGGGTTTTTCTCATGTATGGGTCACACTTTTCTGTGTATTTGCCCATCATACTTTTTTATTAAAAACTGAACATTTTAGATGATATATGGTAGCAACTCTGAATAACTGTCCTCTGTGATTGTTTGCTTGTTTATTTCCTCAGTCACTTGGCTGAAACTAGTTCCATGAAGTCTATCTCTCCTCCAAGGTGTGGCTTCTGATGTCATTCCTTGAAGGACTCCATCCAGGGAAACTGGTTTTAACCAGGCAATCTTTGACTGCCTCTTTCTCTTAAGCCTCTAGCTGGTCTGCCTCTATTTGTATCGTATCTACCTCTTATGCTGTAGTTTGCCAGCTGGTAGGCTGCCATCTACGGGGTCACACAGAGTCGGACACGACTGAAGCGACTTAGCAGCAGCAGTGCTATTTTTCTTTTTTTGAAGATGCTGATTTATGGTTTTATCCAATGGCAGAGGGAGAAAGATGCCAGTCTTTGCTGCTGACTGTGACCTTGTCTGTCAGAACCCCTGTTATGAAGCAGGAATTGGGTGATGAGAAAATGACTCTTCACTGGGTTTCTCACCTTAGTTATCAAAACGAGTCTGGGGGAATGGTAGGAAGTAATGCTGCCACCCAGCTGCTGTTACCAGCCTGTATGGATCTTCCAGCACCAGAAGCTGAGGGTTGGGGTCTGCTAATTTTTACTGTCGCGTAAGTCTACCACACATAGTTCTTCTGCCACATGACTGCTGCTCCAACAACAAAGAGCTGTGGGAAGAGGAATTGCTTTCTTCAACAATAGCCTCTCCCCACGTCTTTCCTGCTTTGGAGGTGGAGGAGCAAACACTGTCTGAGTCTATCCGTTCATTATAGGCCTTCCACAGAAATCGAGATCTTTCAGTATTCACCTGCTGCCAGACTGTCCGGCAGAGTTCTCCCTCTCCGGGGACTGGTGTGTGTGTGCATGGTGCATGCTCCGTTGCTTTTTGGGACCCCACAGACTACAGCCCACCAGATTTCTTTGTCCATGGGATTCTCCAGGCAAGAACACTGGAGTGGGTTGCACTTCCTCCTCCAGAGGATCTGCCCTACCCAGGGATCGAATTCGAGTTTCTTGTGGCTCTTGCGTTGGCAGGCCAGTTCTTTACCACCAAGCCACCTGGTAAGCCCCTCCAGAGACTGGGGGACATGGGAATTACCACTGGTTTGCCAAGCCCCTGAAACAGCTGTTCTGCAAGGCAGAGCTGTTGTGTGGAGGATGAGTGTAGTTCCTGATTCCAATGCCAAGGCCTCTCAGAGTTGTTACTGAATTTCTGTAGGTTTTGTTAAATAAATACTTCTCAATGGACTGCATGCTCTTTGGTCAATCTCCAAATATTTTAAATGATTGTCTTTGCTAATTTTGACTTGCATGGTAGATGTTTCTTTGTGAGACCTTTTTCCCTGCTGTACTGTCAACTCCATCACCTGTTTTGACACTTTTAATTTAATTTTATGATTTCCCTAGACTCTAAATAGCCTCATTGCTTTTTAGACAGGCTTTTTGTTGGCTGTCTCTCTTTCCTACTGATATAGCTGATTCATAGCATTTGGTTCCTGTCAATCTCCTTTTTAGCAATTGTAATGACTATACTGGCCCTAGACCATGTCTATATTTTTCAATATACTCTACTGATTGGCTCCTCTGTATAAAGTCTTCATATTTGTTTCTTCCTTGGTCTATTCTACCAAATATAAACTTATATCATCCTCCAATACTTCCCCACATATATTAGCCAATCTTTCAACATATTTTATCTTTCAGATGGTTTTTACTTCAGTATTCTTTTTAGAAAAGAAATTATCTTCAACAACAATGCTAAAGATTTTAATAACTTCTCACTACCAACTTTTCTGTTATATTGTAATATTCTGATTAGCAATTTAAGTTTATGTTTTCACAATACCGTATGCTCATAACCATATTATTATCCTTAAATGGAGTAAACTCATTAATTTAATGCAGATTTAATGTTTTCTTTGACTAACACAGGCATTCAACTGATGTCTTTTGTTTTATTTTTCATATTTCAAAATTTCAAAATGAAAGATGTTAATTACCTATATTGGAAGATTATCATAAGAGCAAAGATTACTGTAAGATTTCACTTACTTGGTTGAACAGCCCTGAAACATTCCAGTTTTGATAAAATATGGGCAAGCAATGGTGGTTTTAATTTTACTTTTTTGTAGTAGCCTTAATTCAAAGTAGAGAGACTCCGCAAAGCCACAAGCTGCAAACTTGCTGGCACAGTAATCTGAAACAGAGTGAGGAGCTGTTAGCAACAGACTTTGATAAGTTAATTCATGGAATTATTTTGAAAATGGAAACTCCCTTCCCTTTCGGCTTATTCTGGGGGCAAAGTGAAAGTGTTAGTCACTCAGTCATGTCCTAAGTGCACGATTCTCCATGCAAGAATACTGGAGTGCCATGCCCTCCTCCAGGGGATCTTTCTGACTCAGGTATCAAACCTGAGTCTCCTGCATTGGCAGTGGGATTCTTTACCATCTAAGCTACCAGGGAAAGCATCCTTTAAAGTCATCTTCTATGGCCTCTCCACTCCTATAGCTCTATACAGAATCAGTTCAGTTCAGTTCAGTTCAGTCACTCAGTCATGTCCGATTCTTTGTGACCCCATGAATCACAGCACGCCAGGCCTCCCTGTCCATCACCAATCCTGGAGTTCACTCAGACTCACATCCATCAAGTCCGTGATGCCATCCAGCCATCTCATCCTCGGTCGTCCCGTTCTCCTGCCCCCAATCCCTCCCAGCATCAGAGTCTTTTCCAGTGAGTCAACTCTTTGCATGAGGTGGCCAAAGTACTGGAGTTTCAGCTTCAGCATCAGTCCTTCCAAAGAAATCCCAGGGCTGATCTCCTTCAGAATGGACTGGCTGGATCTCCTTGCAGTCCAAGGGACTCTCAAGAGTCTTCTCCAACACCACAGTTCAAAAGCATCAATTCTTCTGCACTCAGCTTTCTTCACAGTCCAACTCTCACACCCATACATGACCACTGGAAAAACCATAGCCTTGACTAGATGGACCTTAGTTGGCAAAGTAATGTCTCTGCTTTTCAATAAGCTACTAGGTGGGTCATAACTTTCCTTCCAAGGAGTAAGCGTCTTTTAATGTCATGGCTGCAATCACCATCTGCAGTGATTTTGGAGCCCCCCAAAATAAAGTCTGACACTGTTTCCACTGTTTCCCCATCTATTTCCCATGAAGTGATGGGACCGGATGCCATGATCTTCGTTTTCTGAATGTTGAGCTTTAAGCCAACTTTTTCACTCTCCTCTTTCATGTTTATCAAGAGGCTTTTTAGCTCCTCTTCACTTTCTGCCATAAGAGTGGTGTCATCTGCATATCTGAGGTTATTGATATTTCTCCCAGCAATCTTGATTCCAGCTTGTGCTTCTTCCAGCCCAGCATTTCTCAGGATGTACTCTGCATAGAAGTTAAATAAGCAGGGTGACAATATACAGCCTTGACGTATTCCTTTGCCTATTTGGAACCAGTCTGTTGTTCCATGTCCAGTTCTAACTGTTGCTTCCTGACCTGCATTTAGGTTTCTCAAGAGGCAGGTCAGGTGGTCTGGTATTCCCATCTCTTTCAGAATTTTCCACAGTTTATTGTGATCCACACAGTCAAAGGCTTTGGCATAGTCAATAAAGCAAAAGTAGATGTTTTTCTGGAACTCTCTTGTTTTTTCCATGATCCAGCGGATGTTGGCAATTTGATCTCTGGTTCCTCTGCCTTTTCTATAACGAGCTTGAACATCTGGAAATTCACGATTCTTGTATTGCTGAAGTCTGGCTTGGAGAATTTTGAGCATTACTTTACTAGCGTGTGAGATGAATGCAATTGTGTGGTAGTTTGAGCATTCTTTGGCATTGCCTTTCTTTGGGTTTGGAATGAAAACTGACCTTTTCCAGTCCTGTAGCCACTACTGAGTTTTCCAGATTTGCTGTATTGCTGAAGTCTGGCTTGGAGAATTTTGAGCATTACTTTACTAGCGTGTGAGATGAATGCAATTGTGTGGTAGTTTGAGCATTCTTTGGCATTGCCTTTCTTTGGGTTTGGAATGAAAACTGACCTTTTCCAGTCCTGTAGCCACTACTGAGTTTTCCAGATTTGCTGGCATATTGAGTGCAGCACTTTCACAGCATCATCTTTCAGGATTTGAAATAGCTCCAGTGGAATTCCATCACCTCCACTATTTGTTCATAGTGATGCTTTCTAAGGCCCACTTGACTTCACATTCCAGAATGTCTGGCTCTAAATGAGTGATCACACCATCATGATTATCTTGGTCATGAAGACCTTTTTTGTACAGTCCTTCTGTGTATTCTTGCCACCTCTTCTTAATATCTTCTGCTTCTGTTACTGAGCCCATCTTTGCATGAAATGTTCCCTTGATATCTCTAATTTTCTTGAAGAGATCTCTAGTCTTTCCAATTCTGTTGTTTTCCTCTATTTCTTTGCATTGATCGTTGAGGAAGGCTTTCTTATCTCTCCTTGCTATTCTTTGGAACTCTGCATTCAGATGCTTATATCTTTCCTTTTCTCCTTTGCTTTTCGCTTCTCTTCTTTTCACAGCTATTTGTAAGCCCTCCCCAGACAGCCATTTTGCTTTTTTGCATTTCTTTTCCGTGGGGATGGTCTTGATCCCTGTCTCCTGTACAATGTCACGAACCTCATTCCATAGTTCATCAGGCAATTTATCTATCAGATCTAGGCCCTTAAATCTATTTCTCACTTCCACTGTATGATCATAAGGAATTTGATTTAGGTCATACCTGAATGGTCTAGCGGTTTTCCCTACTTTCTTCAATTTAAGTCTGAATTTGGTAATAAGGAGTTCATGATCTGAGCCACAGTCAGCTCCTGGTCTTGTTTTTGTGATTGTATAGAGCTTCTCCAGCATACCAACAACAAAATGAAAACGATTTCAGTTTCTCTTAACCCAAGAAAACTAGAAAGCCAATTGGTTCCTTTTTTCGCTTTGTGTTATTTTTTATTAAGAAGAGAGTGATTTTATTATTTTAAAATATATATATTGGCTGCCTCAGGTTGCAGTTACATCATGCAGGATCTTTCTTTGTGGACTCTCTAATTGTGGTGCATGGGCTTAGTTGCTCCATGGCATGTGGGATCTTAGTTCCCTGACCAGGGATCCAACCCACATCCCCTGAATTGCAAGGCAGATTCTTAACCACTGCACCACCAGGGAAGTCCCAGCACTGTTATTTTATATAGAGGAGGGGAGCAGCAACATGAATGGACCTAGAGATGGGCATACTAAGTGAAGTAAGCCAGACAGAGAAAGACTAATACCATATGATATCTCTTACATATGGAATTCAAATTTGGGAAATGGGAAGGAATCCTGGCATTACAAACAGAGCCAAATGTACTAGAGACTTCCCATGCCTGGAAGAGTCCTGACTTCTGAGTGCTGTGAGCTGGAGATACAAAATCATGGGTGGAGCGCTCACCTGACAACCCGTTGATCCCAGTGATTCCTGCTAAACTTGAAATGCAGACTAAGTGACCATGGTTAGCTTCAAGCATGGCAGGAAGGAAGGCCTTATAAGTCTGGAAGATATAAACACACTGTGTCAATATTCATTACTCATTTATTATTCTTTCTGCTCAAGTATGTGATCAACTTACAAACTCACTTAATAAATATTTATTTAACACCTGGTGTTTGCATGTCTGATTCTTTGCGGCCTCATGGACTGCAGCCTGCCAGGCTCCTCTGTCCATGGGATTTCCCAGGCAGGAATAGTGGAATGGGTTACCATTTCCTTTCTCCAGGGGATCTTCCTGACCCAGGGATCCAACTGGCATTTCTTATGTTGCTACCATTTTTCTGTTTCCAGTTGAAAATAATGTTTTCCTCACAGGGAAAAGGTGACTGGATATTTCAAGGGTCTGTTTGTATTTCTAGCCCTATGTGTCAGTGGAGGGCTTTTTAAAGACATTCTAGAAGATAAATTTATATTATAAAGACATTATTTGTTCTGTATGTACAGATTTCCACCATTAAAGGGAAGAGAAAGGAATGCAAGTATGGTTGAGGAAGCATTCAGTTCAGTCGCGCAGTCGTGTCCGACTCTTTGCGACCCCATGAATCGCAGCACGCCAGGCCTCCCTGTCCATCACCAACTCCCGGAGTTCACTCAGACTCACGTCCATTGAGTCTGTGATGCCATCCAGCCATCTCATCCTCGGTCGTCCCTTTCTCCTCCTGCCCCCAATCCCTCCCAGCATCAGGGTCTTTTCCAATGAGTCAACTCTTCGCATAAGGTGCCCAAAGTACTGGAGCTTCAGTTTTAGCATCATTCCTTCCAAAGAAATCCCAGGGTTGATCTCCTTCAGAATGGACTGGTTGGATCTCCTTGCAGTCCAAGGGACTCTCAAGAGTCTTCTCCAACACCACAGTTCAAAAGCATCAATTCTTCGGCGCTCAGCCTTCTTCACAGTCCAACTCTCACATCCATACATGACCACAGGAAAAACCATAGCCTTGACTAGACGGACCTTAGTCGGCAAAGTAATGTCTCTGCTTTTGAATATACTATCTAGGTTGGTCATAACTTTTCTTCCAAGGAGTAAGCGCCTTTTAATTTCATGGCTGCAGTCACCATCTGCAGTGATTTTGGAGCCCAAAAAAACAAAGTCTGACACTGTTTCTACTGTTTCCCCATCTATTTCCCATGAAGTGATGGGGCCAGATGCCATGATCTTCGTTTTCTGAATGTTGAGCTTCAAGCCAACTTTTCCACTCTCCTCTTTCACTTTCAACAAGAGGCTTTTTAGCTCCTCCTCACTTTCTGCCATAAGGGTGGTGTCATCTGCATATCTGAGATTATTGATATTTCTCCCAGCAATCTTGATTCCAGCTTGTGTTTCTTCCAGTCCAGCATTTCTCATGATGTACTCTGCAAAGAAGTTAAATAAGCAGGGTGACAATATACAGCCTTTACGTACTCCTTTTCCTATTTGGAACCAGTCTGTTGTTCCATGTCCAGTTCTAACTGTTGCTTCCTGACCTGCATACAGATTTCTCAAGAGGCAGGTCAGGTGGTCTGGTATCCCATCTCTTTCGTAATTTTCCACAGTTTCTTGTGATCCACACAGTCAAAGGCTTTGGCATAATCAATAAAGCAGAAATAGATGTTTTTCTGGAACTCTCTTGCTTTTTCCATGATCCAGCGGATGTTGGCAATTTGATCTCTGGTTCCTCTGCCTTTTCTAAAACCAGCTTGAACATCAGGGAGTTCACGGTTCACATATTGCTGAAGTCTGGCTTGGAGAATTTTGAGCATTACTTTACTAGCATATGAGATGAGTGCAATTGTTCGGTAGTTGGAGCATTCTTTGGCATTGCCTTTCTTTGGAATTGGGATGAAAACTGACCTTTTCCAGTCCTGTGGCCACTGCTGAGTTTTCCAGATTTGCTGGCAAATTGAGTGCAGCACTTTCACAGCATCATCTCTCAGGATTTGAAACAGCTCAACGGGAATTCCATCACCTCCACTAGCTTTGTTCGCCGAGGAAGCATTAGTCATCAAAAGCATATCAATGAAACTTTGGGAATATCATTTTAACCAGAGACATAGATACAAATAAAGGTTTACATATATGTACAATCAAGGTAACTCTGTGAAATAATGTCATGTGTTTGATAAATATGTATATCTATTTTCCCTGATTTGATCACATGTGGGGTGTAATACAAACAAGTGTCAGATTTTCTTGTCTTTATTTTATTGTATTTGTTGTAAGATTCTATTTTTCTTATGCAAAAGTTCAATGACTGTACTTCCTAAATGTTTTTCCCCTGGTTGTAGATTAGATCAGTTATCACTATTTCCATAAAATAGCTCAGGTTATGAAGACGGCAAATATGTGTTGAGTTGAATTGCAACAAATGATGACTTTATTGTTAAAAAAAAAAAAGAACTAGTATTTTTGAACTTTGGACAGGTTTGCCAATTACTTGGACTTTGTTTTTCCACCTGCATTGCTTTTTGCAATTTTTAAAAATTACCTTTTGGACAACCTTTTAATATCAACAGTAACAGTGTTACTTTGTAGTGTCAACTTAAAAGACTCAAGACTTTAGAAGAATATTCAGTTGGGTCAATTTACAAGAAATATTTGGCTCCCCATAAAATTTTAAAAGAAGTTCAAAGTCATACAGCAAAAGCATAGAGGCACCTAGCAGACTGTGGTGTGGACAAAGAATGTTGCCCGCCACCCCTGGACATCAGGGAGATCAAGCCAGTCAATCCAAAAGGAAATCGAACCTAAATATTCATTGGAAGGATTGATCTTGCAGCTGAAGCTCCAATACTTTGACCACCTGTTGCAAAGAATGGACTCACTGGAAAAGACCTTGTTGCTGGGAAAGATTGAAGGCAGGAGGAGGAAGAGGAGGTGACAGAGGATGGGATGGTTGGATGGCATCACCAACTCAGTGGACATGAGTTTGAGCAAGCTGCGGGAGATGGTGAGGTACACGGAAACCTGGCATGCTGCAGTCCATGGGGTCGCAGAGAGTCAGACATGACTCAGCAATTGAACAATAATACCAGTAAACAAAGGATATTTTGGCCATCAAGCCCATAGCCACCTCTGCCTCCAACTCTGGATAGGCCAAGAGTTCTGCTTAGTCTATCAATGGAAACTCAAAAATGGTCTGTCAACAGATAAATGGTTGACTAGTTGTTTATAGAATTTGGGCTTCCCTTGTGGTTCAGCTGGTAAAGAATCTGCCTGCAATGCGGGAGATCTGGGTTTGATCCCTGGGTTGGGAAGATCCCCTGGAGAAGGGAAAGGCTACCCACTCCAGTATTCTGGCCTGGAGAATTCTCCAGGCCAATTCACATGGACTACAGTCCATGGGGTTGCAAAGAGGTGGACACGACTGAGTGACTTTCACTTAGATAGCTACATGAAATTCTCATATTCACCAACAAAACAAAATGAAAAAGAAAGAAGACTTACCCAGAAGTGAGACATGACATTGATATGAAATGATCTTTCCACCATGTGGTCTGGAGTTTTGAGGAACTCTCTTCCCGTCACGACCCCTGCATTGTTAATGAGGATGGTCACATTGCCCACTTCCTTTTCACCTGTGCAGAAGCGAGGCAAATAATTCATTTACGTTAGGTTACTTATTTTTCCATGCCGTTATTATTATTATTACTTTATTCAGGTAGTGTCTTTAAACACAGCTATTTTGTCTCTCTCATAGAAATTCAGCAAGTTTAAAGTAGCTTTATGATTGATTGTTTAGAAAAACATTGATTTACCAGTTTTGCTTATCTTTGTGTGTGTGCAGAGATGACTGGGTGTTGCAGTGTATTTTCTCTGCCTCCTATTCTCTGTCATGTTACTGTCCCTTTTTGCCAGAGGTGAATGCCAGGGGTACTGCAGAGTGCTGTCTCTGTTTCCCTGTGTGGCTCTCAGTGTCTCCCTTTGGATGGTGGTTGTGTCTTTCTTCAACCCAGTGTGTGTGGCAGTTCCTTCTGTAGGTGCCCTCCTCCTGACTCCTCTGTGACCAGGTGCAGGAGCTCATCCCATCCCTGTAGGGCATGGCCAATGCTGAGCACAAAGACGTCCCAAACACCGGAATGTTGGCTCTCACCTGTGGGATCACAGTGTCTGCGGGCCTGTGACCTCTGTCAAAAAGACCTCCCCAGGTCTAATTATTGTCTGTGCCCAATTATTTCCCTGAGTTTCCAACTGTGCTACCACTGCTGTGTTCTGGGGGTCTTCCTTCACCCTTCCTTCTGAATTGCTTACCTCGTCTGCTTACGCAACCTACTACCACCAGCCCTACTTGGAGGAAGCTGGGATCCAGGAAACACTGCAGTGACCTTGATAAAGCTGGCCTGGGGCAAAACATGACGTAAAGCATGATGCGTGTTCAATCGACGATTTGAAGATGTTTTTGCCCTGAACTGTATGTATCTTTGGTGCTGTCACAACAATCTCTTCTTTTTCCCTATCAGGAAGTTTGGAAAAGACTTGGTTGTCCTGGCCCCACCTACTGCTCTGTGTTGAGGCTTCCAGATCACATGGTGGGGAGATATTAGGGAAAAACTGCTCCTGATGTCATCAAGTTGAACAGGCTCTGCTGCATTGATTTGGGCAGAGTGATTAGGCCCCTCTGCTTTGAAGAGGGGCAGTACAGGGATAAACACCCAAGAGATGTGAGCTTTTGGCTTGATGAGGGAGCCAGTGTGAGCAAGTGCTTGATCTTAGACCAACTTGGGGAGGAACTTGGGCCTCTGGAGGATGGGAAATCTTTGGTTTAAGGCATTCTTAAATATTTAAGAAAAACCTAATGGTCACCATCATCCTGTCCAAGAAGATCCCTCAGTCTTAGGGACCCAAAGCTAAGAGGAACTTTATCTAGGTAATAGGATTTAATTTTCACTGCAAGTTTAGGAAAGCATTCTGATCTCAGTTTATAGATGAGGAAACAGAGGTTCTCAGAAGTTAAGATTTTGCCAAAGGATAGCTTTTGGCTTTTGGGAAGAATCACAGTGATTCTCACTCAGTTTTCGACACACATACAAGAAAGTAAAAGCTCTTTTTACCTAGATTTACTTCTCTGTGGTCAAAATGATTACTTCTGTAACTAATAAATCTCACTTATGTGAACATGCACACAGACACACTAACAAATATAATAAGTGATTGGACCTGGACATTTGGGAATAAAGCATGACACTGGTTATTCCAACAAAAAATTCATTTGTATACTGGGTTTCTGTGGTGGAGATGAGAAAGTTACCTTAGTCAAATTTTGGAAAATTACTGAGCCCTTTTTTTAATATTATCATTGTTTTTTGGCTATGCACTATGGCATATGGGATCTTGGCTCCCTCCTGCTGCTGCTGCTGCTAAGTCACTTCAGTCGTGTCTGACTCTGTGTGACCCTATAGACGGCAGCCCATCAGGCTCCCCCATCCCTGGGATTCTCCAGGCAAGAACACTGGAGTGGGTTGCCATGTCCTTCTCCAGTGCATGAAAGTGAAAAGTCAAAGTGAAGTCGCTCAGTCGTGTCTGACTCTTAGCGACCCCATGGACTGCAGCCTACCAGGCTCCTCCGTCCATGGGATTTTCCAGGCAAGAGTACTGGAGTGGGGTGCCATTGCCTTCTCACTTGACTCCCTGACCAGGGATCAAACCCAAGGCCCCTACAGTGGAAGCCTGGAGTCTTAACCTCTGACCTCTAGGAAAGTCCCTTTACTGAGCCCTTTAGAATGCTGTTATTGAAGTTTCCTATGAATTTCAGGGGTCTGGATAATGTCCATGGCTTGTTGACATTCTGGTAGATAAAGTCTAATGGTAGTATTAATATTTGGGTTTCTTGGGAGTCAATAAGTAATGGAAATTATACAGAACAGTCAATATTAATAAAATGGTTGACTTAGAAGAATTCTATTTATAGGACTGTGAGAAAAGAAAAGTCCAAGATACATTCAAAGATGAGAAGACAATTTGTGATTAATGTTTTTGGCCTCATTTTCTACTATACAGCAAGGAAATTTTAAACAAGAGGGAAAGATTCATTGGGGGTGATGGAAATTACAGTGCTTTTGATAGAAGAAAGAGGACTGTGAGAGTGTCTTTATTGCTGACACATTGGTGGGTCACTGCTGGGGATGTGGCAGGGGTCTTGATTCCAGGCGGATGGAACCCTGGTTCTACTCTGTCACTAATTTGCTCTATGCCTTGGCTTTTTGTCATCAGTAGAGCAGACAATGTTATTGTGCCCACTTTACTATAAAGATTATATATGAATCCAGAGCCTGTAATACAGAGTGAAGTAAAGTCAGAAAGACAAATACTGTATATTAATGCATATATATGGAATTTAAAAAGATGGTACTGGCAATCCTATATGCAGGGCAGCAAAGGAGACACAGATGTAAAAAACACTTTTGGACTCAGTAGGAGAAGATGAGGGTGGGATGATTTTAGATAATAGCACTGAAACATATACATTACCATATAGAAAACAGATGACCAGTGCCAGTTCGATGGATGAATCAGGGCACCCAAAGCTGGTGCTCTGGGACAACCCAAGAGGGATGGGGTTGGGAGGGAGTAGGGAAGGAGGTTTAGGATGGAGGGGAGACATGTATATCTGTGGCTGATTCATGCTGATGTATGGCAAAATTGTCACAATATTGTAAAGTAATTATCCTCCAATTAAAATAAATTAGTTGAAAAACAAAAGATTATATATGATGACGCTGCATATTTCAGATTCCTGATCTGTGACTTAGTGGTGGTCCTGGGACCGCCACTCCCCTGAAGGCTCCTTCCCTGAGCTAGCCCCAAAGACCTCCATCTGTGAACCTTCCTTGCTACATTGCTTTGGCAAAATAAGACCTGATTTCGAGTCTACTTGTTCTGTTCTACAATACCCCTGGGATCTATATATAATCCCTAGGTTATATCCTCATTAGTTGGTGATGGATTATAAAGAACAAATCCTGTGAGATCCCAACAAAGAAGGAGGCAATAGTAATTGAAATCGAAGAACTTCCCTGGTGGTCCAGTGGTGAAGAATCCATGTCTGCTGATGCAGGGGACACAGGTTTGATCCCTGGTCTGGGAAGATCCCACATGCCTGGCAGGAACTAAGCCCGTGCATCACAGCTACTGAGCCTGTGCCCTAGAGCCTGTGTTCTGCTTTAAGAGAAGCCACTGCCCACACATTGCAACAAAAGAGCAGTCCTCAGTTGCCACTACTGGAGAAAACCCACACACAGCAACAAAGACCCAGTGCAGCCAAAAATAAATCAACAATTGAAAAAGGACTTTGAAGCAGAAAAGCGAAGAGGAGGGTTCAGAAGATAAGTGTCTACGTAGATTGCCAGAGGGACAGACAGCCCCTCAGAGATTCTGTCATCACACTGTGTTGCGTGGACACTTTCAGGTCACATAGCAGAGAAGAGAACGACTCTGACCGCTCCACTCCTTTTCTGGGCATGTTTGGTTCTGCCCATGACTGGTTTCAGCATCTTGGGCAGCTTGCACACTCTTCCTACTCCTCAGTTTCCTCATTTGTAAATGGCAAGGATGCTAACAGTATACTCCCAAGAGGGCTGTGTGTGTTGGTTAAAGGAGTGATTATGTGCATAAGGTGCTCAGAACAGTAGCTACTTGTAATATAGTGTTTTGTCTTGCTCTATTTCACTTGGTTTTGAAGCTCTGGCTAGAGGCCAGGGCATTCCCCATCTTGATCAGCCCATTAAGCTTAGAAGTCCAGCACCTTCCCCACCAGGCTCTCGCTGTAGGCTACCATATGTGCGTGCTAAGTTGCTTCAGTCATGTCCACCTCTTTGCAACCTCATGGACTGTAGCCTGCCAGGCTCCTCTGTCCATGAGATTCTTCTTCAAGCAAGAATGATTACTGGAGTGGGTTGCCATACCCTCCTATGGGGGAATCTTCCCAACCCAGGGATCAAACCTGTGTTTCTTATATCTCCTGCATTGGCAGGTGGGTTCTTTATGATTATCACCACCTAGGAAGCCCATAGGTTACCATATGTACACTGTCCTAATGGCCTCAGCGTCAGGTATCAGAGGGCGAGGGGCAGCCCCTATGCCCCAGATCCTGCTCACGTGGTTCCTCTTCATCCATCCTAAGCCAGCTGATCCTGCCTCACCTGTTCTGACTTGGGGAAACCGCAGTGCAGGCTCTGGTTCATGCCCTTTCTCTCACCTGCCTCCTGACCCCGGAGACGGCAATGGCAACCCACTCCAGTACTCTTGCCTGTGAAATCCCATGGATGGAGGAGCCTGGTGGGCTACAGTCCATGGGGTCGCAAAGAGTCGGACACGACTGAGCGAATTCACTTTCACTTTTCACTTTCCTGCACTGGAGAAGGAAATGGCAAGCCACTCCGGTATGCTTGCCTGGAGAATCCCAGGGACTGGAGCCTGGTAGGCTGCTGTCTATGGGGTCACACAGAGTCGGACACGACTGACGTGACTTAGCAGCAGCAGCAGCCTCCTGACCCACCCAGTGTGTCCCCTGGAGGCCCTGTGTGGCATGCCCTGTCCTCCCCAGGGAACTGTGAGTCTCACAGAATTGTGACACGCTTTCTGCTCTCTCTCTCTTGATCTGTGTTTATCTTCACTGCACCTCACCCAAGGCGTATGGCTAAAACACCACATGAGGGCTGGACTGTTGTTAGAGGGTATAGTAATTCACAATAAATACCTATTATAATTAAAGCATTTATCATTAGTTAGTGACTGGCATGCTGCAGTCCATGGGGTAGCAAAGAATTGGACATGACTTAGCGACTGAACAATGACAAGTGTGAAGTTAGAACGAACATCTGTAAGTTAAATCTAAGAGAAAATGTAGTCTAGAAATATGCTTCTTCCCCATCCTCCCTACTTGCTACCCTCAGTACTAGGTGACAGTGGGTACACTGGAATCATACAATACAGAGCCCTAATACTGTGTCCTCTTGAAGATCATCTGGTCCAATCTTTTCATTTCACTGATGAAAAGATAACAAGGACCTAGAGAGGACAGGTAGCTAGACAGGGCTAGTTCTAGTTTCTACAGACTTCTGGTGGCAATGAGTCACCAGAAAAGCAGCTGGCAACAACTCAAAAGGCTCATCAAATTTACAGTTGCATTGTTTTCTTGTTTCCTTTTCTGGAGGCCACAAATTCAGGTTCTTTTTTTTGGGGGGGGGGGCTTCAATCCCCGACTAGGGATTGAACCCACGACCCCTGCACTAGAAGTGGAGTCCTAACCACTGGACTGCTAGGGAAGTCCCTACAAAGTCAGGTTTCTGAAATGCAGACTCAAGCGAGAGGCATAGGAAAAGAAGTGTACGACAAAATTTCTCCTCTTCTTTTTGCAAAAGCACATATTAGATACAGTGCTTTTCTGGGGCATAGAACTAAGAACACCAGTCAGCTTACCTGATCAGCAACTCTGTAGACATCTTGTCTATTACCACAGTTGCACGTATAGGCAAATACTTTCGCATCCCTCATTTCTTTGATCATTCTACACGTTTCCATGTTGCCTTCTTCATTAATGTCCCATAGAACTAAAATGGCTCCAAGCCTGGCAAATTTGATAGCCAATAACCTCCCAAGTCCACTTGCAGCTCCTGTTATAAGGACAATCTCTCCCGTAACATCCTTTTTCTTCTTGGGAATTATCTTGTAAAATAAAGATTCTAAAAAATAATATAGAAATTTCCCAAAAATATGGAGGTGTCGAGAGCCACATTCATATTGATTCACTGAAGAAAGTAACGTCCTAATTAGGAAAAAAGGTAATTGTTAAATTCATGACATTATCACAGTTGCAACACAAATAAAACACTTAGTCCAAGGGAATTTACCTTTGAGACATCAGTTCTTCAAAATATATATTTTTGCAACAACTGCTACCATCGTCGAATGTTTAAATTATATAAGTAATGAGTAGGAAAACATTTTATGTTGATAAGAATCTTTCCAACTTGCAGGGTACTTCCTTACAGGTAATCTAATTTGATCTACAGGTAGATCTCAAGTTACTAGAAAAGCTTCACAGTGAAAGATATACATTGCATGACTCCTAAACCAAGATTCTGGACTCTCACATGGTCATTTTTCTATTATATGAACTTAATTCATGATCTTATATCTAATAGAAATTAATATAGAAGTAATATTTCTTGCAATACAAATCTTTTTATATTTTCACATGCACATGTGGGTGCCAAGTCTCTTCAGTCGTGTCCAACTCCTTGATCTATGGACTATAGCCCACCAGGCTCCCCTGTCCATGGGATTCTCCAAGCAAGAATACTGGAGTGGGCTGCCATGCTCTCCTTGAGGGGATCTTCCTAACCCAGGGATCAAACCCATGTTTCAGTCTTCTTTATTGGCAGTTGGGTTCTTTACCACTGGCACCACCTGGGAAGCTCTATATTTTCACATAATCCTTATAATATCCCTCTGACAGAGTCAAACCAGGTATAGTTACTACTGGTTTATAGTCAAGGATCTGAGACAAAAAAGATTGAGTAGACTTGTTCAAGAGCTTCCCAGGTGGAGATAAAGGTGAAGAACCTGCCTGCCAATGCAGGAGACCTAAGAGACACAGGTTCAATTCCTAGGTTAGGAAGATCCTGGAGGAGGGCATGGCAACCCACTCCAGTATTCTTGCCCGGAGAATCTCCACAGACAGAGGAGCTTGACAAACTACAGTTCATGGGGTTGCAAAGAGTCAGACCGACTGAAGCGACTTAGCACACATGCACCCAGACTTATTGAATGCCACATAGCCAGCTAATAAAATAGGAAATGTCAAGATTGAGGACAGAGGTCTCCTGAATGAAGTCCAGATCTTTAACATCCAAATAGGCTTTTTCTGGAGCTAATTTTCCCAGACCTACCTTTTAAAAAATAAAATAATGGAGCGTTTTTTTCTTTTTGATGATGTGTCCTTGATTTTTGATAATCATCTTCTGTTATACTTGAACATTCTTACACAATTATTTCATGTAGAAGTTTAACGTGGTCATCCATAAAACCCACATTAAAACAGACCACAGCTCCTACACTGTCGGTGGAAATATAAGTTGGTGCAGTCACTACGGAAAACAGACTGGAAGTTCCTCAGAAAGCTAAACAGAATTATCATGTGATCCAGCAATCCCACTCCTGGGCATATTCCCAGACAAAACTATAATCCATAAAGATACATGCAACCCTGTATTCATAGCAACAGTATTCATAATAGCTAATAAATAGAAATATCAATAACCTCATATATACAGATGACACCACCCTTATGGCAGAAAGTCAAGAGGAACTAAAATGCCTCTTGATGCAAATGAAAGAGGAGAGTGAAAAAGTTGGCTTAAAGCTCAACATTCAGAAAATGAAGATCATGGCATCTGATCCCATCACTTCATGGGAAATAGATGGGGAAACAGTGGAAACAGTGTCAGACTTTATTTTTTGGGGCTACAAAATCACTGCAGATGGTGACTGCAGCCATAAAATTAAAAGACGCTTACTCCTCGGAAAGAAAGTTATGACCAACCTAGATAGCATATTGAAAAGCAGAGACATTACTTTGCGAGCAAAGGTCCGTCTAGTCAAGGCTATGGTTTTTCCAGTGGTCATGTATGGATGTGAGAGTTGGACTGTGAAGAAGGCTGAGTGCCGAAGAATTGATGCTTTTGAACTGTGGTGTTGGAGAAGACTCTCGAGAGTCCCTTGGACTGCAAGGAGATCCAACCAGTCCATTTAAAGGAGATCAGTCCTGGGTGTTCTTTGGAAGAACTGATGCTAAAGCTGAAACTCCAATACTTTAGCCACTTCATGCAAAGAGTTGACTCATTGGAAAAGACTCTGATGCTGGGATGGATTGGGGGCAGGTGAAGAAGCAGATGACAGAGGATGAGATGGCTGGATGGCATCACTGACTTGATGGACATGAGTCTGAGTGAACTCTGGGAGTTGGTGATGGACAGGGAGGCCTGGCGTGCTGCAATTCATGGGATCGCAAAGAGTCGGACACGACAAATGAAATAAATAGAAACAACCTAAATGTCTGTTGACAGATGAATGGATGAAGAAATGGGATACGTATATACAATGGAATAGTATTCAGCTATAAAAAAAGAATGAAATAATGCCAGTTACAGCAACCTGGATGCAACTAGAGATTATCATACTAAGTGAAGTAAGTCAGACAGAGAAAGACAAATACCATGTGATATCACTTATGTGTGGAATCTAAAGTATGGCACAAATGAACATATCTGTGAAACAGAAACAGACTTACATACATAAAGAACAGACTTGTGGTTGCCAAGGGCCACAAGGGAGGCATAGAGATGGACTGGGAATCTGTGGCTAGAGATGCAAGCTATTATATTTAGAATGGATACTACACAGCAAGGTCCTACTGTAATAGCACAGGAAACTAAATCTGATCTCCTGGGATAAGCCAGAAAAGAATTTTTTTTTTAAAAAAATGTGTAAAACGGAGTCAGTCTGCTGTACAGCAGAGACTAGCACAACATAGTAAGTTGGGCTGTACTTCTATACAGTTGTAAGTCAACTATACTACTTTGATAAAAAACAAAACAAAACAAAAAACCAGACCAGAGTTTCTTGAAGAAAGAACAAGAAGTAGCATCATCATCATAAAAGCAGCAGCAATAGATTTGGAGTCTTCCGACACACCAGCCAAGTTCTAAGTCTCTGCATGCATTAATTCAATTAACTCTTCCAAGGGCCACTCTGTCTTACAGTTGAGAGAACGTGTTACTGAGAGGCTTAGCCAACTAGTTCATAGTCACACTCAAAAATGATGAAGATGGAATCTGAACCCACATAGTGACCTTATAGCTAAGCCCCAAGCACTAAGACATATAGTAAAGGAAAAAAAAATTGAGTCTGGTGGAAAGAATTATCATTGTGTTACATCTACTTCAAGTCATTGAGGAATTTTGGGATTTTTCTAGGACTCAAGTGAGGATGATAGAGTGGGTGACCCAGGCTCCCTTCATCTGTTCTTGCTTCATCAAAGTTCTTGCTGTCAGCCCTGGCCAGCCAGAACTTTCCACCAAGAAAAGATAGCGGCTGCTGCTGCTGCTAAGTCACTTCAGTCGTGTCCTACTCTGTGTGACCTCATAGACGGCAGCCCACGAGGCTGCCCCATCCCTGCGATTCTCCAGGCAAGAACACTGGAGTGGGTTGCCATTTCCTTCTCCAATGCATGAAGGTAAAAAGTGAAAGTGAAGTCGCTCAGTCATGTCCGACTCTTAGAGACCCCATGGACTGCAGCCCACCAGGCTCCTCTGTCCATGAGATTTTCCAGGCAAGAGTACTGGAATGGGGTGCCATTGCCTTCTCCTGAGAAAAGATAGAAAAGAGCATTATTGCCAGAACACTGTTATAAATATTTGTGTGTGTTTCCAATGGGACAAACAAACAAACAAACAAACAAAAAAACCCAGGAAAGCTTCAGGGCCTTTGTTGAATTCAATGAGTATGTACTGAACCTGAGTCTTTTTTTTTAATTGAAGGGTAAATGCTTTATGATGTTGTGTTGGCTTCTGTCATACACACGTGAATCAACCGAAAGTATGCATATATTCCCCTCCCTCCTGAACCCCCCTCCCACCCTCTACCCATCCCACCCCTCTAGGTTGTCACAAAGCACTGGGTTGAGCTCCCTGAACCAAACAGCAAATTCCCACTGGCTATCTACTTTACATGTGGTAACATATATATTTCAATGCTCCTCTCTCAATTTCTCTCACCCTCTCTTTCCCCTGCTGGTCCCCAAGTCTGTTCTTGTTTGCGTCTCTATTCCTGCCCTGCAAATAGGTTTATCATTTTTCTAGATTCCATACATATGTGTTATTCTATGATATCTGTTTTTCCCCTCCTGACTCACTTCACTCTGTATCACAGGCTTTAGGCATTGAGTTTTAAGCTGAGTTATGATCCCTGGACCTGAGAAGCAGGGAGTCCAGTTCTGGGAGATGACAAAGAAACACAGGGTTGCAGAGTGAAATTGCTGCAAATAAAGCTTGGTCCCAGGGATGGGGACAGGGAATGTGGTTTTCAGTAGAAGATAAGAAAATGGGCACCAGCTTTTGTATTTGAGCTCTGCTCAAGTGCACATTTGAAGTCTGCCTTTCAGACAGAGGAAGAGAAAGGACATTCTAGGTTTTTCCTGTTAACAATTTGGATTTATTAAGAATACTAATTATATCCCAAAAGGTATCATCCTTGGAAAAATTTAGAGACTTCTACTTACCTTGACATTCACCAAGAGTTCATGCAGATTTCAAGTGTTCACTCAGGAAAGAGATCAAGCTATGGAAAATCGCCTTGCCGAACTTATATAGACTTTGTGACTCAGGTGCAGCCTGGCAACATATAGTATGTCACAATCATGAGAGGCAACCATTATCTTATCATCTATTACAAACAAACACAAATGGAGCAGAGTTGGGGTTCTGCATCACAGAATTCTTGCATGGAGAACAACATTTCAACTTTCCTCATCCTTTTTCTGTAGAAGGAAGTTTATCCTCAAAGTAGATTTATCTTGAAGTTTGAGTAGCTTTCTCTGAAAATTATTAAAACTCAGCCACAGATTGTTACACTTGAGGACCATCCTGAGGACAGGAGTTCTGACATTTTTCCAATCATTTATTGTTTAAATGTTCCTTGAACTGACTAACAGACTGCACTCTCCAGCTGCAGAAAGCATTCAAATATGCAACAAAGGGAATAAGTACAAGTAAAGTATATTCTTCCTTCTGGATGTAGGAAGTACTGGTGAGAAAAAGATTACTCCCAGGTGGTGCTTGGGCAGTCATGGCAACCAGGTAGTTAGAAAAAAATCATGAAGCATTATAATGAGCAAACACTTATCAAGTTTAAACCATATCACATCTTTCCATTACCTTGTTTTTTCTAAGTCCCAAAATGGTCCTGTGGGGTGAATACTCGACTCAGGTAGTGACAGCACTCGGGGGCACACAGTGTACAAGTTGAAGTAGGATTTGAGTGGAGGATGTGTGCTCCTTTGACTACATGCATATAGTTTCTCGCTCAGTAAACTGGACTTGAAATCACAAGGATCTTCTTTCATTTTTCAGACCCTCCTGAGCCCTTCGCATTAGAGTGTTGGCTGAAAGCATGGAAGATGTGTTTGTAGAAGTCGCTGACTCTCAAAATGTTAAAAATATTGAAGGAGCGCATATAACAAAGCATTCTGTAAACTGTAAAAGTGTCATGCAAACACTGATTTTTATCACTTGCACCCGCAACTCTTGGGTGATCACAGTAAGTCTACAGCTGGGCATCCATAAGGAGGCCCACTGAGGCAGAATGGAAAGATTTTCTGTGCTGTTGAGACTGTGCCTCCACTGTGACACTGCTGAAGGGGGTGTGGGAGCCAGGTTTGTGCAAGGATTAGGCTAAGTTGCAATCTTGGTGTCAGCTGTTGCTAAATGAGGTGCCCTGTTGCAAAGTCAAATCCATGTACTCACAGGTGTGCACAGCAGTGCCCCAAGCATGTTTCTTAAGCTCCTTCTTGGCTTTCTCCCACATCCTTTCACCACCTCTTCCCTTACACCATCCAAAGTAAGCAAAACCAGAAAAGATCAAACAGACCCTGGAGATGACACAACCTCCAGCCCATAATTGGAGGTGGGGGTGGGGCGGCGGGCATAAATTACGCCCAGAGAAGCTGGCTCTGAGCAACAGGTATGAACATTTGCTTCTGGGTCATTTCTGCAGAAATACTGAATTCTAGTGGACTCCTCCTTACACAGGATGAAGCAACAGAGCTCAGATTAATAGCTAAAGCTGTTCTTGGTGTTTTCAAGTCTTCCCACACCTTCTGTGGTCTCTATGAGTGTCAGATAATGGAGCCTGTGCTTTACCCGTGTGTACATTACCGACAGTGGGCAACCTACATCCTAAACTTTCAAATCCCACAGTGGGCTGGAGCCAAGGTGTAAGTCCTGTGAAGGCACACATTTAAGGTGACTTGCAGGCATAAGCCCTTATGAGGGTGTCCTGAAATTTTACTTCTAGGTCAGTTAGGAAAAACTAGGAAACAGTGGTTGACTCATCTCAGCATGTTGATGATCAGGATATATCATTTCCCCCAATTTTGTTTGTTTGTTTCTTTTTTAAAAAAATCAATTTGTTTATTTTAATTGGAGGCTAATTGCTTTACAATATTGTGGTGGTTTTTTCCATACATCTATACAAATCAGTCACAAATGCAAATTTATTCATTTTTGGTTTCACTGGATCTTTGTTGCTATGCTCAGGCTTTTTCTAGTTGCGGTGAGCAGGGACTATTGTTCGTTGTGGTGTCTGGGTTTCTCATTGTAGTGGCTTCTCTTGTGGAGCACAGGATTTAGGGCTCAAGGGCTCAGTAGCTGTGGTGAAGAGGCTTAGTTGACCTGCAGCACATGGGGTCTTCTCGGATCAGGAACTGAACCCATGCCCCTGCACTGGCAGGTGGATTCCCAACCTCTGGACCACCAAGGAAGTCTTCCCTCAATTTTTATAATGAACAGTTTTTCAACACACATAAAACTTGAATAGTACAAAAGTGTTCCAAGAACTTATATGTAAACAATTTAAACATTTTACCATATTTACTTTTTATTTCTTTCACTCTGTAAGTGATCTCTTTCAAGGTACATTGTAGACATGAGCCTTCACTACAAGTATCTTACACTCATCTCTTGAAGAGGAAGTTATCATGTGAAACCACAGTAAAATGACCACACCGCATGAGATTAATGTTAATTCTAAGCATTATCTAGCACTGATCTGTATTTAAATTTCCCCATTTGTCCCAGTACTTATTGCTCAGTCATGTCTGAATCTTCACAACCCCATAGCCCACCAAGCTCCTCTGTCCATGGAATTCTCCAGGCAAGAATGCTGGAGTGGGTTGACATTTCCTCCTCCCAGAGATTCAATTAAATGTCATGCATTGTCATGTTTTCTAGAAGGTCCTATAATTCCTTATTTGTCTGTCTTTTCTCTTGGTGTTATTTAACTTGACTTCCATTCCCTGTTTTTTTTTTGCAAATTTTATTTTATTTTTTAAGAAAGATTTTTGATGTGGACCATTTCAAAGTGTTTATTGAATTCATTACAACATTGCTTCTGCTTTATGTTTTGGTTTATTTGGCTGTGAATCATGTGGGATCTGAGCTCCCCGACTAGGGATCGAACCCACATCCCCTGTGTTGAAGGCTGATGTCTTAACCACTAGACAGACTGCCAGGGACATCCCTTTGCAGATTTTAAGTTAGATTTCAGTTCAGTTCAGTCACTCAGTTGTGTCTGACTCTTTGTGACCCCGTGGACTGCAGCACGCCAGGCTTCCCTGTCTATCACCAACTCCTGGAGCTTACTTAAACTCATTTATGTGATGCCATCTAGTTAGATTTAGAGCCTTGATCATATACAGTTTAAGTGTTTTTGGTAAGGAAATATCATACCTACTGTTAAGTATGTCCTACTTCAACTGGCATAATGTCTAGTGTCAGACTGTTTCACCACCAGAGATGCTAAATTTGGTTCCTTGGAGAGGGTGGACCTACAAGCTTTCTCCATGGAAAAGGCACCTTTCCCCTTTACAATACCTAGTGGGGCACCTGGTCACCCCAGGACTATATTGCTCCCAACAATCTTTCACATAATGATTTTAAAAATATGTAGATTTTATATTTTTAGAGCAGTTTTTGGATAATAGAAAAATTGAGCAGAAAACACAGGAAGTTTCCATATACTCCTATCCCTATCACTATCAACACCTGCACTAGGTAGCGCGTTGGTTACAATTGATGAGCCTACACTGACACGTCATCATCACCCCAGTCCATAATTTACCTTAGGGTTCATTCTATTCTTACGTTTTGACGGATGTATAATGACATGTATCCACTATTACAGTACCATTCGGAGTAGTTTCACTGTCCTAAAAATCCTCTGTATTCATCCCTCCCTTCTCCAACCCCTGATCTTTTCATTGTATTTGTAGTTTTGCCTTTTCCAAAATGTCATAGAGTTGGAATCATACAGTCTGTAGTCTTTTCAGATTAATTTCTTTTACTTAGTAGTTTGCATTTGAGTTTTCTCTTTTTGTGTGCGTGCGTGTGTGTCTGTGTGGCTTGAGAGCTCATTTCTTTTTTATGACTATTTTATTTAAAGTTTTAAATTTTATATTGGAGCATAGTTGATTAAAGATATTGTGTCAGCAAAGTGATTCAGTTATACATAGACATTTATCTATTCTGTTTCAAATTCTTTCCCCTTTCTTTTTATTGCAGAGTAATATTCCATTTTCCGGGTATACCACAGTTTATTTATCCATTTACCCATTGAAGGACACCTGAGTTGGACCTTAGTTGGCAAATATGAGTGATGCTGCTAAAAACATCTGTGTGAAAGTTTTTCTGTGGACAAAAAGTTTCAGCTCCTGTGGGTAAATACCAAGCAGTGTGGTTGCTGGATTGTATGTTACCAAAATTACATATTTACCAAAGTATGTTCAGTTTTGTGAGAAACTGCAGGACTATACCATTTTGCATCCCCATCAGCAGTGAATGAGAATTCCTGTTGCTCTTCATCTTTGTCAGTACTGAGTGTTGTCAGTGTCTGCATCTTAGCCACTCAAGTAGGTGTGGGTGCATTCAGTAATTTTAACATCTGCCCATGACCCTTGCCTGAATCAGTGATTATACTGGAGCTTGAAAAATGGTAAATTCCTAATTTAGCATCCTTACCACATTTATTAAATAGTCTTAAAGTTTTGCTATTTAAAAAAAAATAAAATCCCTCTTTCACAGTGGGGAATCTAAAGAAAAGAATGACTCTCTTGCTCATCTAACTTTAGCAGCTTTGTGCCCTTTTGGGACTCAGAAAGCTGCATGAAGATTAATTGTTATCCCTTAATTTTTTTGTTTTCCCCATAAAACCTAGATCAATGCCTGGCATAGAACAAGTACTCAGTAATTATTTGTTGAATTGAATTGAATAGTGTGCTTCAAATGTTATTATGACTGTAGGCAATAAGCTCTCAGTGTATTGTCAAGGTCTTGGAAAATAGAAAATGACATGAAAGAAAGGTATTATGGCAGAAGAGATATATTTTGAGATCTGATAACTATAGAAGCTCAGCATTTGTCATATCTTTCAGACTATTTATCATGCTGTAATTGCTGATTAACACGTTTCTGTCTTCCACTAGACTATGATGTTCTTAAGAGAAAGGATACGAAAAAGAATGCAGAAGATGAAGAGATAGAGTGAGGTCTGGGAGGGGCTTGAGTGCAGGCATTGTGGTGTATCACTCTCCCTGGAAAAGGGAATGGCAACCCACTCCAGTATTCTTGCCTGGAGAATCCCATGGACAGAAGAGCCTGGCAGGCTACAGTTCTTGGGGTGGCAAAGAATAGGAGATGATTGAGGCTGGGACTTAGTAAGTACCTACCTGGGACATGAATAAGTACCTACCTGGGATGTGTTAATCCACCTGAATTTCCCTGAAATTGATATTTTGGGATTTTATGGAGGCCTTCCTGGTGGCTCAGACGGTAAAGTGTCTGTCTACAATGTGGGAGACCTGGGTTCGACCCCTGGGTTGGGAAGATCCCCTGGAGAAGGAAATGGCAATCTACTCCAGTATTCTTGCCTGGAAAATCCCATGGACAGAGGAGTCTGGTAGGCTACAGTCCATGGGGTCACAAAGAGTCGGACACGACTGAGCAACGTTCCTTTCCTTTCCTGACATAGGTATGCTGCTGCTGCTGCTGCTAAGTCACTTCAGTCGTATCCGACTCTGTGTGACCCCATAGATGGCAGCCCACCAGGCTCCCTCATCCCTGGGATTCTCCAGGCAAGAACACCGGAGTGGGTTGCATTTCCTTCTCCAATGCATGAAAGTGAAAAGTGAAAGTGAAGTCGCTCAGTCGTGTCCGACTCCTAGTGACCCCATGGACTGCAGCCTTCCATGCTCCTCCATCCACAGGATTTTCCTGGCAAGAGTACTGGAGTGGGGTGCCATAGGTATAAACAATGATTATTAATAACTCCATTCCCAGCCCCTCTCCCCTCTCTGGAGAATGGGGGTGGGGGTGAAAATCCCACCCTTCTAATCCTGGCTCAGTCTTTCTGGTGATCAAATCTCATCCAGGAGCCCACCCAGAGCTACCATCACAGAACCAAAGGTGCACTTCCTGCTTTTATCATTTGGGAAATTACAAGAGTTTCAGGAGCTCTGTGCCAGGCACTGGGGGCAGCAACCAATATATATTTTCTATTTTCTCAGAGAACATATGCAAAAACATTTTTATCTAGACAAATCATAGGAAGTGTGCAATCTGTATTATATCACATCGGGAAATGTAAATATCTGTGATAGTCTGCTCCTTAGTGAAATAAACCTCTGGTTACTTCATTAGACAGTTACATTTTCCCACTTACCAGTAGTTAAAACCCACCTAATACGTTTAATATTGGCATCATTTTGGTATGATTCAGTAACCTTGTTAGGTGTTACCAAATGATGATTTTCTAATTTGATCATTCCTTCTAAATTGTTAGCTAGCGTTTTCTGCAAAGATCTGTCTTCATTTGTTTTCCCTGAAATATAGAGCCTGCTGGAAATGCTTTAAAAATGAAGCATTAAAGAGAATTGTTTCTCTTTAGTTACCAATTTTTTGAAATTGATTTTTGATTGAGACAATGGTAGGTTCATATTCAGTTATAATAAATAATACAGCGAGAATCTTGAGTATCCTTTGCTGAGTTTACAACCATAAAAACTACAGTACAATATTGTAGTTGAGATATTGACATTAATACAGTCAACCTCCTATCAGATTCCATGAATTTTGCTTGTATTCAGTTGTGAGTGTGTATCTATTTTTTAAAATTAATTATTTCGGCTGTGCTGGATTTTAGTTGTAGCATGTGGGATCTAGTACCCTGACCAGGACTGAACCCAGGCCTCCTGCTTTGGGAGCACAGAGTTTTGGCCAATGGACCAGCAGGGAAGTTGCTGTGCTGTTTTGTTTTACAGTTTCCTCACATATATTTACACCACAGTCCAGGATCCCTTGAAATTGCCTTTTTGTAACCACACCATCCACAGTCCCACACCTCCTCCCCTCCTCCTGCTCATCCACCCATGACAACCACTCCTCTGGTCTCCATTTCTAGAATGCTAGCATTTCAAACACATCTTATCAAGAAAGTCATATAGTAGGTAACATTTGGGGACTTTTTTTCACTTAGCGTAATTCATCCAACTTGTAACATGCATCAATAGTTCACATTCTCTTATTTTGGGGGACTTATTATTAAGTCTTAAATTTTCATTGATTAAATGCGCTTGAATCAGTTAAATCCATTAATATTTTTAAGGTTGACATTGTCACAACTTTGATGTGTGCGGTCACCTTCCAACTGATGCCTAAAAACTTTTTCTATGGCCCCATCATTTTAAAACAACACATTTATTTATTAAATTATGCTGTTATTGGGGCTTCCCTGATAGCTCAGTGGTAAAAAATGTACCTTCAATGCAGGAGACATGAGTTCTATCCCTGGGTCAGAAAGATCCCCTGGAGGAGGAAATGGCAGCCCACTCCAGTATTCTTGCCTGGGAAATCCCATGGACAGAGAAGCCTGGCAGGCTACAGTCCATAGAGTTGCAAAGAGTTGGACATGACTGAGCGACTGAGCACATACACACACAAGCTGTTATTACCAAAAAGTGCCCATCATAAACATGTAGTTCAATGAATCTTCCAAAGGATTCAAAGTTAAGGTCAGGAAAAAGAAATTACCAGTCCTCCAAAATCCTCTTTGTGTCCCCTGTCCACTGAAGCTCTGCCTACTTCTTCCCCATTTTTTCTGCTTTCTCTTTACACAAACACAACACACACATATACATATGCTTACACACACACACATATACCTATACATATAATTTTTTAGTATTTTCTTTTGTCTCGATCTGATGCTCTTGAGAGTCCCTTCGACTGCAAGGAGATCCAGCCAGTCCATCCTAAAGGAGATCAGTCCTGAGTGTTCACTGGAAGGACTGATGTTGAAGCTGAAACTCCAATATTTTGGCCACCTGATGTGAAGAGCTGACTCATTTGAAAAGACTCTGATGCTGGGAAAGATTGGGGGCTGGAGAAGAAGGGGACGACAGAGGATGAGATGGTTGGATGGCATCACCGACTTGATGGACATGGGTTTGGGTGGACTGCGGGAATTGGTGATGGACAGGGAGGCCTGGTGTGCTGTGGTTCATGGGGTCTCAAAGAGTCGGACACAACTGAGCGACTGAACTGAACTGATGCTCATTTTTATAAATACTAATATTTGTATGTGCCTGTGTTTTTATATATTCATATTCTGAATTCTCACTTGTTCCACACACAGAAATAGCACTGTATATAATGTTTGGTACTTTGATTTTTTTTTCCTTTAGAAATATATCCTGATGATACTTTTATATTAGCACATAGAGACCTTGCTCTTTGTTTTTCATACTTCAGAGTGTTCAGTGGTGTGGATGGTTTGCAGCCTTTTGTTATTCCAAACAATGATGAAATGAATGGAATGAATTTCAGTGTATACCCTTCCAGGCTACCTGGAGGAGAGATGACTAGATATGGGTTTAATGGGTCAAAGAAGAAATGGACTGAATAACTTGAGCTAATGCCAAGCTCCTGCCACTACATTTACTCTTTCTGTTCTGTGTATAAAGGTGCAGCTCTCGGGGTGGCCAACACCCTCTGTTGTTAACTTTAGGGATTTTAAAAAATATGATGAATGAAAACCAGGTTTTAGGAGTAGTTTTCCTTTTTCTAATAATTAGTTGAGTATTTTATCAATTGTTCAAGCATCATTTATAATTCTTTTTTGTGAATTGTAATTTATGCTTTTTGCCTATTTTTCTAGGATATGGATTTTCTTCCTGATTTCTACTAGCATATATACATATATATGTATGCATATAGATACTAGTCAGATTCACCCTTTAAATGTGACAAGTGTACTTAATATTTTCTCTCAGTTCTCTTTTTGCTTTATGATTGTGATTTTTTTGGGTCATACATACTTAAAAAAAAAATAGTTGAATTTATCCATGTTTCCTTTCATGGTTTCTGAATTTGTGTCATGGTTAGAAAGGCCTGTCACAGTCCAACTTTAAAAGTGAAGGAGTTCACACGTGTTTTCTTCTGATGGTGTATAGTTTTATTGTTTACTTTTAGATCTTTGATTATTTGGATCAAGTGATAGGACCCCTCCAACAGTATCTAACCACACTTAGCATACCTGCATACAGCGTGCTTGTCGCTTCAGTCGTGTCTGACTCTATGTGACCCCATGGACGGTAGCCCGCCAGGCTCCTCTGTCCACGGGATTCTCCAGGCAAGAATACTGGAGTGGCTTGCCACGCCCTCCTCCAGGGATCTTCGCCACCCAGGGATTGAATCCATATCTCTTATATCTCCTGCAGGTTCTTTACCAGGCAGACAGGTTCTTTATCTCTAGTGCCACTCGAAAAGTTGCTTCGGCTCCACAATCTCCAGTTTATATTCATGGTGTGCAGTGTGGGTTCAGTTTTACCTTTTTAAATGATTACCAGTCAAACCCACCAGCGAAGGAAATGACAACCCACTCCAGTATTCTTGCCTGGAGAATTCCGTGGACAGAGAAGCCTGGTGGGCTACAGTCCATGTGACAGGCACAGTCGGACATGACTAAGCAACTAACGCACACACTTGTCATACCCATAGCATTTCTTTCTGAAATCCATTTTAATGGACTCAGTTGAAATTATCCCTTATCATATTCTAGATTCTCAAGTATATTTGTGTGTTTCTAACTTTTAACTTTGTTTCTTGGTTTGCTTATGGGCCTTGATACTTTCTAACTCTGATTTACTATCTGGTAAGGCCATGGGGTCGCACAGAGTTGGACATGATAAAGTGACTTAGCAGCAGCAGCAGCAGCAGCAAGGCCATGGGGTTGCAAAGAATTGGACATGACTTGGCAACTGAACAACAACTAAAGGCCACTCTTCAGTATTCACTCTCCTTTTCCACTGTTTCCTTTCCTTTCCTTTCCCCACCCCTCAACCGAGAGTTTACTTTTTATTTTTGGCAGGTAAATTTGAGCTCCTGGAGCAGAGAAAGTATTCAAGCTCTTCTTGTTTTTTCTTTTTTTAAATGAAAAGTATTATTTTCAGGATATATGCAACGGTGTTTGTATAATCCAGTATTTATCCCTTCCTTGATTCTCACAGGGTGGTTTTCAGGGATTCTTTCAGGCAGCAGGTTAAAATCTTGCCACAGCTGAAGCATAGACAGAAAGCTCCTATGCTGTACCTAGTTCTCTTTCTCTGTCTTTTTTACTGGGGAGGACAGGGCTCTGAGCCAGGAAACTCAGCTGTGTCCCTGTGGATGGTGGGGAGGGAGCTAGGGAGCAGGGCTAGGTCAGGCGGGGTTCTGAGCCAGGAAGCTCAACTGTGACCCTGTAGGCAGTGGGGAAGGAGCTAGGGAGCAAGGCTAGGCCAGGCGGGGCTCCTGGAGGCCCTCCCAATATCTGCCCTCATATTGGTGCTGCAACCATTACTGGTGTGTGTGTGTGTGTGTGTGGCCTGCCCTAGCCTCTGCCGGCCACAGACTCCACTTACCCAGCACCCACCCTGCTCTATGTCTAGTGTGAAGGAGTCTTTTGGACCTAGAAAAGAAAACAACAGTCTCAAAGGCCCTTGCTGAATCATTTAACTTTGGAGAAAACAAAATAGAACTTTAGGTCCCGCCCTGATGCTCTAGGCCGGTTGCATCTATCTGGGACTTATCAGCCCCTGTCCAGAAACCTTCCACCCACTACACCTGCCCAGAAGACTTATCACCCCCTGCACAACTAGAAATGCCATCTCAACTAAAGAATACCCAAAACATCCCGCCTGATTAATGTTTCCCTTATCACTTCCACAAACCTCCTATAAATACAGAGCCTCCCTGATCCCTCTCCATGCTCAGCCTGGTCGTTAGGCTGACTGTCGCCCCTCCTTGCCTGAATAAAGGTAACCTATTTCTGTTGAGGTTGTCTTTCCTCTTTTTGCCTCGGCCTGAACTATACCTTACATTCTTGGTGGCGAAACCAGGGAAGGGGCAAGGCACTCGTCTCTCTCTCTCACTCTCCCTCCCTCTCATTGTTTTCCCTTTTCCCAGAGTCTGGGAGTGTGCACATTCTCCCAGCTCACTTTTCTGCCAGGGCTCAAGTTCCCCTCGGGGATGCCCAGGGCCTTTGTGAGCGGTGCAAGCCTTGTGCTAAGGCTTTATTGATGCTTTGCATACCCTCAGGCCTGGCTCTACCCCCTTTCTCTCTCTCTCTCTGACGACCTCCGGAATAGGGAACTCTTGCCATTCGACTGCTCTACATGCAACACTGCACTCAAGCCAGCCCCTAGATTAAGATAAGATCCGGACGGTGTTCTAGAGGCGCCCTAGAACTCAGTCCTCTTCGGGTCCCAGGGACCCCTGGCCCAGGGCCACTCTGTAGGCGACAGTGGGGGACACTCCACCTCGACACAGAGCTCTTTTCTCATAACTCCTATTGCGACTGCGAGTGACGACTCAAGCTCTCAATAGGAGCCTCTGCCTGCCTTTCAATTATGGGGTCTGGCCAGTCTGTCCCAAAAGATTCCCCTCTGGCCTGTGTTCTCAAAAATCTCAAACCACTGTCACTCACTGAACTCAAAGCTAACCATTTAAAACAACTCTGTACACAGATTTGGCCTCAATATCAATTAGACAATCAAGACCACTGGCCTAAAGTCAGCACATTTGACTTTAACGTTCTTCAAAATCTCACCAATTTCCTTAAACGGAATGGCAAGTGGTCGGAGGTCCCATATGCCCAAGCCTTTTGGGTCCTTCGGAGCAGGCCCTCCCTATGCAAGGCCTGCTCCACCCACTAGGTCCTTCTATGCACCTTGCCTCCCAAGCAAAAGGGCTCTTTTCCTCAACTAACCACAGACCGTGACCTCCCGCACCCCTGGAGTTCCACCCCGCGGAGGAGCCCCCTCCCTACCCTCACTCGGCCAACCCTCTCCTTCCCCTTCATCCAACTCACCTACTGGCCCTGAAATCTCTCCTGACTCCTCCTCGACCCTGCTACCCCATCTCCCCAACTCCCCCTCCCCCCTTCCTTCCCGCCCTGACACACGGTCATGTACCCAATACATGTTTCCCCTGAGAGAGGTGGCAGGACCAGAGGGCCCCATCTGAGTCCATGTGCCATTTTCATTGTCAGATATGAGCCAAAGATAGAAGAAAAGTTAGGATCATTTTCTGAAAATCCTACCAGATACAGAAAAGAATTCCTGAGACTCTCCCAGGCCTATAACCTCACATGGAGTGAGGATGGGGATGTGAGTGAGGATGGAGTGAGTGAGGATGAGGATATATTATATCCTAAATGCCACTCTCACCCCAGATGAAAAAGACCGTATCTGGCAAGCAGCAAAAGCCCATGCTGGTCATTTGCTTAACCAAAACTGAGATAGCCCAGTTGCTGATGAGTTGGTGCCTCAGTTAGATCCCCACTGGACTTACCAGCCCGGTGACCCAGGTATCAGGAGACTCAATCATATGATTACCTGCATTCTAGAAGGGATGCAGAAAAATACTCATATCCATGTCAATTATGATAAAGTCAGAGAAATCACCCAAGGGGCAGAGGAAAATCCAGCCTTATTCTTAAGTTGCCTCACAGAGGGTCCAGAAGTATATCACCGCCCCTGCTGGGTTACTCTACCTTCACGTTCAGTTCATCAGCCAGTCCACCCCTGACATCAGACACAAGCTTCAACAACTAGAAAAGGACCCTGAGACCCCCCAAAGAGACCTTCTAGAAGTAGCCTTCAAGGTGTTCAATAATAGAGAGGAGGAGGCTGAGAGAAAAAGAATGTGAGAGAAAAGCTAAATATGCTTTTTTGGTGGCAGCAATTAAGGGAAGAGATCAGCCTGGCCCAAGTCATCCAGAACGGGGCTTAAGACCCCGCTGCCAGGACCCCGCTTCTGATGCAACCAGTCAAGACACGGCAAAGGCATGCCCAGACCCGTGGCCCCTCACAAAAGCATGCCCAACCTGTGGCCAATGGGGACACTGGAAGATGGACTGTCCCCAGGGATGCCCTGGCACCCCTGAGGAGGTCCCCACCTCCCAGATCTGGAGAGTGGAATGTCCACAGGGGTGTCCTGGCACCTCTGGGGAGATCCCCACTTCTCCCCAGAACCCCAGCCCAACCCTACGAGAGTTGTTCCAATGATGGGGCCTGGGTCCCAGCCCCCTGGCCTGTGTCCCAAACACGAGCTCAGAACTTAGGGTAGACTGGGTAGTGACTGGAGAAAAGACCTCTGTTATGGTAGACACGGGAACCACTTTCTCTCTCTTAACTTCCTACTCTGGCCCAACTCAAGACTCAGAACTCACAAGCAAGGGAGTCTCTGGAGTTCCCATAAGGCCAAAAATCAGCCCTCCATTACTCTGTCAATTTGTAAAATCAACCCTTATACCCTCATTCCTCATAATGCCTCAGTGCCTGATGGCACTCCTAGGGAGAGATTTGTTATCCAAATTGGGGGTCTTTATTACTATATGCCCCCGCGTCGATCAGTCTCTATATTCTGCATGCAGATGGCACCTGGATGGTCCCTATCCTTCATCCCTGACCTTCCCTTGGATCTACCCGCCTTAGACCCCCAAGTCTGGGACAGTGATCACCCATCCATAACCAAACATCATCCCCAAGTCCACATTACCTTAAAAGACCAATCGACTAGAATCACCCAACAACAGTACTCGCTCACCCCAGAGGCCCACAAGGGACTTAAGCCTATCATAGACTTCTTCAAGCTTCTATCCTAATTCTTAACCATTCAGCACACAACACCCCTATTCTGGCAGTAACAAAGGGATCAAACTCTTGGAGACTGGTCCAGGATCTGCGAAAAGTCAATGAGGCCATCACATCGACATTCCCAGTTGTCCCTAACCCTTCACCCTTCTGTCTCCGGTACCACCGACTGCAACCCACTTCACGGTATTAGATCTCAAAGACGCCTTTTTCACCATCCCCCTCTACCCTCTCTCCCAACCCCTTTTCGCCTTCACCTGGCAAGACCCTGAAACTCACGTTTCCCAACAACTAACATGGACAGTTCTCCCCCAGGGGTTCAGTCCCTACTGTTTTGGACAGGCTTTACAAAAGGACCTACAGACACTTGACCTAGCCCTGAGTCATCTCCTCCAATATGTAGATGACCTCCTCCTTTGTAGCCCAACCTGAAAACTCTGCCTCCAACATACTGCCAAACTCCTTGGGGCCCTGGGATCCTGGGGTTATCGGGTATCCCAATCTAAGGCCCAAATAGCCCAGAAAAATGTCACCTACCTGGGGCTCTCTATATCCCATCAACAAAGAACTATTCCCCCAGATAGAATCCAGGCCTTGATTAACTGTCCACTTCCAAAAACAAAAAGGGAACTCCTGTCTATCTTCGGCCTCCTAAACTTTTTCCGTATCTGGATCCCTAACTTCTCCTTCATTGCAAAGCCGCTCTATGAAGCAATTAAAGGATATCTGGATGAGCCCCTCTTTAATCCTTCCTCGCTGGTCAATCCTCTTCGCCAGCTTACCCAGAGCCTCCCGTGAGTGCCAACTCTCCACCTGCCAGATCACACCAGACCATTCTTTCTCTTTGCCCATTCCAACCAAAGACAGGCCCTTGGGCTTCTATGTCAGGGGGCTGGAGAGACCTGGGCTCCCATAGCCTATCTATCAAAACAGCTTGACACAGTGACCAAGGCGTGGCCTCCCTGTATACAGGCCATGGCTGCTACCGCAGCCCTCACCCGAAGCAAATAAACTCTCCAGACATTCACAGCCCTCACACCCGAAGCAAATAAACTCTCTAGGCATGCCCCTTTAACAGTCTGTTCTCCACACACCTTCCGAAACTTACCATCACATCAGGCTTTCCTGTCCCTTCCCCCTTCCAGGGTACAGGTCCTATATGCCTTCTCCTTGACCCTCAGCTCTCTTTCTCCCCCTGATCTCCCCTTAAACCCACCAGCTTATTACCCATGTCCTCTACAATAGACTCCCTCCTACATAGCTGCAGCCTAACAGTAGATCTTACCCCAAACCCCTTCCAACATTTAACAGATCAGCCCATCCTAGACGCAGACACCCTACACTGGTTCGTTGATGGCAGCTCTCAAAAATCCCCACCCTTTGCGGAAGGATATGCCATCATCCAGAGGGACCTTCATCACAACCACGGAACCCAGACAACTGAAGCTTCACCCCTGGCACCTCACACCACCTCCCACCACCTCCCTACAGGCAGAACTAATAGCTGTCACCAGAGCTTTAACTCTGGCTAAAAATCTAAGGGTTAACATCCATACACACTCCAAATATGCCAATAACATACTTCACTCAAACATCCTAATATGGAGAGAAAGAGGTTTCCTAACCCAACAAGGATCCTCTATTATTAATTCAGACCTGATCCACATACTTCTAGAGGAAGCACTCTTACCAAACAAAGCCGCCATCCTTCACTGTAAGGGACATCAAAAATGAAGACTCATATCAGCCTACCACAGTGCTGCAGACCAAAAGGCATCCTTCCCTCCAGTCCCCTGTCATCTTAGCTCTGACTCCACCCAACCCTCCCACTACCAGAGAAATCTTCTCTTATCTACACTCACTTTTTCATCCCTCATTCAAGACACTCCAACAGTTCCTCCATAACCACTTCCCCATATCCAATGCTGACCAGCAATATTGAGATAATCTTACTCAATGGTCAACACTGAAAACAGATTGATTATATTCTTTGTAGTCAAAGATGGAGAAGCTCTATACAGTCAGCAAAAACAAGACTGGGAGCTGACTGTGGCTCAGATCATGAACTCCTTATTGCAAAATTCAGATTTAAATTGAAGAAAGTAGGGAAAACCACTAGATCATTCAGGTATGACCTAAATCAAATTCCTTATGATTATACAGTGGAAGTGAGAAATAGATTTAAAGACTAGATCTGATAGATAGATAGAGTGCCTGATGACTATGGAATGAGGTTCGTGACATTGTACAGGAGACAGGGATCAAGACCATCCCCATGGAAAAGAAATGCAAAAAAGCAAAATGGCTGTCTGGGGAGGCCTTACAAATAGCTGTGGAAAGAAGAGAAGCAAAAAGCAAAGGAGAAAAGGAAAGATATAAGCATCTGAATGCAGAGTTCCAAAGAATAGCAAGAAGAGATAAGAAAGCCTTCCTCAGCGATCAATGCAAAGAAATAGAGGGAAACAACAGAATTGGAAAGACTAGAGATCTCTTCAAGAAAATTAGAGATATCAAGGGAATATTTCATGCAAAGATGGGCTCGATAAAGGACAGAAATGGCATGGACCTAACAGAAGCAGAAGATATTAAGGAGAGGTGGCAAGAATACACAGAAGAACTGCACAAAAAAAGATCTCCACAACCAAGATAATCACGATGGTGTGACCACTCATCTAGAGCCAGACATCCTGGAATGTGAAGTCGAGTGGGCCTTAGAAAGCATCACTACGAACAAAGTTAGTGGAGGTGATGGAATCCCAGTTGAGCTATTTCAAATCCTGAAAGATGATGCTGTGAAAGTGCTGCACTCAATATGCCAGCAAATCTGGAAAACTCTGCAGTGGCCACAGGACTGGAAAAGGTCAGTTTTCATTCCAATCTCAAAGAAAGGCAATGCCAAAGAATGCTCAAACTGCCACACAATTGCACTCATCTCACATGCTAGTAAAGTAATGCTCAAAATTCTCCAAGCCAGGCTTCAGCAATACAAGAACCATGAATTTCCAGATGTTCAAGCTGGATTTAAAAAAGGCAGAGGCACCAGAGATCAAATTGCCAACATCTGCTGGATCATGGAAAAAGCAAGAGAGTTCCAGAAAACCATCTATTTCTGCTTTATTGAGTATGCCAAAGCCTTTGACTGTGTGGATCACAATAAACTGTGGAAAATTCTGAAAGAGATGGGCATACCAGACCACCTGACCTGCCATTGAGAAACCTATATGCAGGTCAGGAAGCACCAGTTAGAACTCGACATGGAACAACAGACTGGTTCCAAATAGGAAAAGGAGTACGTCAAGGCTGTATATTGTCACCCTGCTTATTTAACTTCTATGCAGAGTACATCATGAGAAACGCTGGGCTGGAAGAAGCACAAGCTGGAATCAAGATTGCCGGGAGAAATATCAATAACTTCAGGTATGCAGATGACACCACTCTATGGCAGAAAGTGAAGAGGAACTAAAAGCCTCTTGATGAAAGTGAAAGAGGAGAGTGAAAAAGTTGGCTTAAAGCTCTACATTCAGAAAATGAAGATCATGGCATCTGGTCCCATCACTTCATGGAAAATAGATAGGGAGACAGTGGAAACAATGTCAGACTTTATTTTGGGGGGCTCCAAAATCACTGCAGATGGTGATTGCTGCCATGAGATTAAAAGACGCTTACTCCTTGGAAGGAAAGTTATGACCAACCTAGATAGCATATTGAAAAGCAGAGACATTACTTTGCGAACAGAGATCTGTCTAGTCAAGGCTATGGTTTTTCCAGTAGTCATGTATAGATGTGAGAGTTGGACTGTGAAGAAAGCTGAGTGCAGAAGAATTGATGCTTTTGAACTGTGTTGTTGGAGAAGACTCTCGAGAGTCCCTTGGACTGCAAGGAGATCCAACCAGTCCATTCTGAAGGAGATCAGCCCTGGGTGTTCTTTGGAAGGACTGATGCTGAGACTGAAACTCCAATACTTTGGCCACCTCATGTGAAGAGTTGACTCATTGGAAAAGACTCTGATGCTGGGAGGGATTGGGGGCAGGAGGAGAAGGGGACGACAGAGGATGAGATGGTTGGATGGCATCACCAACTCGATGGACATGGGTTTGGATGAACTCTGGGAGTTGGTGATGGACAGGGAGGCCTGGCGTGCTGCAATTCGTGGGGTCGCAAAGAATTGGACATGACTGAGGGACTGAATTGAACTGAACTGAACTCGCCCCTGTCAAACATGTCAATGTACAACCCCATTTCCAACCTTAAACTGACATCCTTTCCAACCCATCAAATGCAAGGCAGCCTCCCAGCACAGGACTGACAGATAGACTTTACTTATATGCCCCCAGTCCAGAGAGTCAGATACCTCCTGGTCCTTGTAGACACCTTTTCGGGATGGGTAGAAGCATTTCCCACTACAAACAAAAAAGCCCACAGTGTGGCCCAAATCCTCCTCACAGAAATTATCCCCAAGTTTGGCCTGCCTTCATCCCTACAGTCTGATAATGGGCTGGAATTTACATTCAAGGTCACCCAACAACTTATCCAATTTTTACAGATCCCCTGGAAATTTCACATTCCATACCATCCCCAGTCCTCAGGAAAGGTAGAAAGGATGAATAGAATAATCAAAGAAACCCTTACCAAACTAACCCTCGAAGTACATCTTGATTGGACTAAACTTTTGCCAGTTGTTCTCCTCAGAATACGGGCTTTGCCCAGAAAGCCCCTGGGGCTCAGCCTCTTTGAGGTGATGTATGGAAGGCCCATGCTCCCTCCTGGACACCCCCCAACCTCCTCCCATACCAAGCTTCCTACTCTCCCCTCTGCTGGTGGAACTCTGCAATGCCCTCTGGAAATACGTCAACCACAACTTGCCTGCCCCTGACCCCCAAGCCTCCCTGCCCCCTTTACAAACTGGGGATATGGTCTATCTATCTGATAATCCCCAGGGTGACCTAACCCCAAAGTGGCAGGAACCATTCAAAATCATCCTCCTTGCCCCAACTGCAGCTAAACTCGAGAAGGTCACCTCCTGGGTACACCTGTCTCCCCTGAAACGAGTCACCTCCGATCCTGCGCTGCCCGCCTTAAATGACAGGTCTCCCTCACAGGACCTATCTCCTTAAAATTCACCCAGTGACAACCTCTGTCAACCATCTGAGAGGACACTGAATTACCTGGACACTCCTTAAGTACAACTGTTCCCGACCGAACTACTACAAGACCTCTGGACCCGCGCCCTGACAGGAACCTCCTTCAAAGACCGACTACACTGGTGTCTCAACTGTGGCTCCAGGGAACCCTTCACAACCTGACTCCAGACGAAATTGATTTCTTTACAATCATTCTCTACCTCATTCTACATCCTCATGAACACTGTTCCTCCTCAGATTCAAACAACTACCAACTTGGGGCCTTTTGCCCCTCGCCCTGACTGACCTCTCCCTGTCTCTCTAACTATAACTGCACTCTTAATCTTAATCCTTGCTATAGGCTTAGTAACTGTCTCCCTCAGGACTGGCCACCTATCCTTCATCTTTCCGTGGGTATCACCTGCGTCGCTAGCTGTGTTCTACTTCTAGGGTGCTATTTCCTCTGCGCTGCCTATCTAACAGCCCCATGACTCCTCTGTTCCTTATCCTTGCTGCACTCCCCAGCCTTCTGGCTACCCCCTGCCCCTGCTCTGACATTTATTCCTATGTACATTCCTCATGTTATAATACAGCTCCAAAACCATGCACCATGAACCTTGGGGGCGGGCAGTCCAAATCCCTACTCACTGTTAAAGTACAAAAGAGAGGGAGTTTCATGAGTACCTGCCATAAGCCAAATGGAAGAAACATATGTTTCTATCCCATTACCCACTGGGGGTACACAGACAGGGCTGGGGTACTAGATCAAAGTCGGGCAAAGAAACAAGAACAAGTCATAAAGAACATAATTTCCTGGTTACAGGCGATCCCTGAGCCGTATAAACGCCTAGACCTCCTTTCCCAATTACAGCCTCTGCTAAAACCTTCCTCTGGCAACCAACACCTTACCCGCCTTCTCAACTCTTCCTTCCAATTCTTCCAGTACACACAACACACATCCCGGGGTTAGATATGCATGTCACTGTCTCCCTCACCGCACATAGCAATTCCTTTACCTTCAACCTGGCTGTTACAGGGCAATTATACCTCCCCTTCCCAACAAAAAACTACGCAACTCATTGGGCCAGTCTCTAACAATGTCCTACTCTCAACCTCTTCAAACCTAACCTGTATTAACTACTCTAGTCCCAACTAACTGTTCTTACAAACTCTGCTCCCTCCTTCTGTTCCACTTGGGTTCTCTGGAACAGCACAAATAATTGCACCAATCCAGGAATCTTCATTCTCTGCGGGACCTATGCATATTCATGTCTCCCCTTGGATCCCCCTGGACCTTGCATCTTGGTCTTCCTGACCCTGGGCCTAGTATTCCTCAAAGAAGAAGAGGTAGAACAAATAGCTTACCCCCAAGGGGAATTTTCCCAAAGGAAAAGATGAGCTGTCATAGCCCCCCTCCTGATTGAGACTGGCATAGCAGCAGCCCTAGGCACTGGGATTGGAGGCATCTCGACCTCTGCCCATTTCTACTACAAGCTGTCCCAAGAACTTAATGAAGACATGGAGCAGGTAGTGGATTCCTTCATTTCAATCCAAAGACAAATTAACTCATTAGCTTCTGTGGCCCTACAGAATAACCTAGCCCTAGACCTTCTCACTGCAGAAAAGGGAGGGACCTGCCTTTTCCTAGGAGAGGACTGCTGCTATTTTGTTAATGAAACGGGTATAATCCAGGGCAGAGTCAAAGAACTTAGAGACAGAATTGAACGCTGCAGAAAAGAGTTACAAAACCTTTACATTCCCGAAAACCTGTTCCAACAGGCCCTCCCTTGGCTGCTCCCTTTCTTGGGACCATTGGTACTTATCATTCTATTCCTCTTATTTGAACACTGTCTCCTCAATCTCTTTCAAAGGTTTCTCCAAGAACGGATTCAGGCCATCTCTTGAGATCAGGTCAAGACCATTCTTCTTCTCAAGAACCTCATCCCATGCTCAGTAAAAGGAGACCCTGGGCCCTAACTAATTTGTAAGTTATTCATTTATTCAACAAGTATTTCAAACACCTGTTTGTTTGAGACCTGTGCGTAGGCTCTCAGATACAGTTATATCAAAGCACCAAGCATTATATTTTCTTGGCAGTTGAGTGGAAGTCAAATAGAAAACAACGTGAATTGAGCAAAAATAATTAAATGTGACAGAGGAATTGGCTTGATATTCAGAACTCTAAAACAGATCTTCCCTGGTAATATTTATGCACTTTGTTATCCTGTAGCATCTTTCACATAATATTAATAGCTCTTTATAAACTGATTAATGAGTGAATCAGAGTTTGTATCATCCATAAAGCATGGAAAATCTAATTCTGGTTGATAAATAGAGAAAAAAAATGATGATAGATTTGAAGATAAACACTTTGAGAATTTCTTATACTTGAAAGTTTAGTATATGTGGGTATGTGATTTGCTTTTGTCTTCAGGAATTTACTGAAATATGTCCTGTGATTCTAACTGGAATTACCAGGACAGAGATTGGTCTTTTGAAGATAAGCTGATTTTTTGCCACAAATTTGAAAAATCAGGTTAAAGTTCAATAGTCAGATAAGTCAGATAAAGTTCAATAGACACACGGAGAAAAACATAGGAGTCTTGGCAGAACACTCAGCATTTGAGGAAGCTGTGTATTTTCATGATTGCACAAGTCATTTCTGAAATTCTTACAACTAATAGGTCTAAAGTTAGTTATAACAAATGTATTTTGCTCAAGTTAAAATAAACTGATAGTGACAGCAGACAGTTCCAACAACTCATTTTCAAGAAGCATTTTTTTAGCTGACAATAGAAATATATACATCTGACCCACTTTAAACAATTTACAAAGGAATTCTCCCTTACCAGAATACTAGGTTTTGCATTTGCATAGGATCTCACTTTATGCAGAGTACGAGGAGGAGCAGTGGAACTAAAATGAAGACTTTAGTGTAAGAATGTTTAAAATGAGTCTGATTGCTGCCATCCATCCCTAATGGGCCATAAGAAACCTGAAGCTTTAGGGCATTAGAGAATTGTTTCATTAAAATAATCTACTAAAATGACCGCCTGTGTGTTTTTATTCAGAAAATAGGATCTCTTTCCTAGAGTTGAGTATTCCTCCCTGTTGTTTATTTTGATGCCTTCTAAGAACCTGAGAATTGACTCAGAGTGGGTTTCTGAGTCACTCAGTCATGTCCGACTCTTTGCAGCCCGTGGACTAAAGCCTACCAGGCTTCTCTGTCCATGGAATTTCCCAGGCGAGAATACTGGAGTGGGTTGCCATTTCCTTCTTTGGGAAATCTTTTCCACCCGGGGATTGAACCTTTGTCTCCTACACTGGCAGGTGGATTCTTTACTGCCGAGCCACCGGAAGATTGAGTGTCGGACGAATTTCAGATCTCCTCTGACCCCACAGTCATCTTACAGTCACGTTTTCCCCAAGTTCCTGATGAGCACAGTTATGGAGATGGCGAACCATACAGTCATACAGATTGATTTGTTCTTACTGCAGTGCCTCGGAGAAGGGAATGGTACCCCACTCCAGTACTCTTGCCTGGAAAATCCCATGGACGGAGGGGTCTGGTGGGCTGCAGTCCATGGGGTCACACAGAGTCGGACACGACTGAAGTGACTTAGCAGCAGCAGCAGCAGTGCCAGCCCTTTCACGAGAGCTGCTTCTGTGTTGTCTTTTCTCTGCAGTCTCTGTATTTCTTCCTTCTTCCCCTTCCCTTCCCCACCTCCTGTAGTCTTTCCTTTCCCCACTTCTTTCCTTTTTTCTTTTTAAATATTACTTCATTTTTCTTTTTTGTCACATTTATTTTTGTATATCAGGGATTTCTATTTTCACACCTTTGCAGCGTGGGTACCAGCAACTGCATGGTTAAAGTCCCAGCAGGAAATGCTCAAAATTAGGATACTTCAAGGGGAGTTGAATAAAAAGCCTATTTACAGAGATATGGGCAGGGCTTGAGAAAACCATGTGGCAGAGTGCAGAGTTCAGTGGTTGAAAGCAGCAGGCACTTTGTACCTTGAGATCTGAAGGAGCAAGGGAGGGAGGTTACCAGGGCAGGAGGCAGAGACCGTGGGACAGGGCTGAATTTGCCATCTGAGACCTTTAGCCTCAGGAAGGGAGGAAGTTGGAGGTGTGAATCATCCCCCACTTACTCTCATCACCAGGTGCTTCTGTGGGTGAAGCCCAGCAGGAATGCCTTCCAGGGAAGCAATGCCTCCCAGGAAGGAAGGAATCCATTCAGCTGGCCTCCAGAGTGGAGAAGGTGGAGGGGAAGGGGAAATAGCTAGCATGGAGGATGTTTATCAGACAGTTGTTGCAGGGAGAAGTCAATTCTGACTCTGCTGGAACTGTTTCTTTGACTTGCTTTCCATTGCTTTTGTTATTATAATTACATATAATGGCCTGTTTCGGAGAACTCTGCCTGACTGTTGAACTAAAGTGCCGTTGTTCAGAACCCTGTCCACCTGTATATGGCAGGAAGGAAGAAATTAACACATCCCCCTGCCTGAGGCTTGCCATTCTAGGAGAGACTTGCAAGATTAAATGGGCTTTTTACTTTGTTTCCTCACCAACCCTCCCCTCTCCTCACTCCTGCACCGCCTGCCCCGCCCCTCGCCCCCCCCACCCC
>SJXQ01012369.1:57900-119967 GCA_006408695.1 Aepyceros melampus
ACCAGGCACCCAGACCCCAGAAGATGGCTGTTTTGAGATGTTTGTCTTCCATCTTCTTGATGTGCAGGCTCCATGAATACAGTCATATTCCTTGCCTCAAAACCTCATCTCTCGTTCAGTGACTTAGTAACACTGTCAGCCACATACCCGCAGCAAAACCTGGGAATTTGAAGAGATGCAAGTTGTGGCCATTAGATTGGGCAAAGCTTTATTTTTCAACAGAATGGCTTCTGAACTCTGAGACACTTTGCTCTGCCTCAGTTCCAGCTTCTGAATCTCCCTTTGATCTACCATCCCCATGTCTGTTGAGCAAGCATCGTTTTTGTTTTGCACCCTTGTGCTATTGCTTTGAATTCCTCTCCAAGTAGGCACAACTTAGAAGAGTACCTAATAAGCATTTGTTAAGGAAATGAGTGGGCATAACCAGCTTAGTCTTGTCTTGACTAACTCTCTGTTCAGCCTGTCACTATGATCAGCACTCTTGGTTCTTGTAATTGTTTCTTCCTTCATTGTTGACGGTCCTTGCTGCTTTCTTTGGGTTCTATGTTTTTATTCTGTCGCTATCTTGATTGGGTGGCAAGCAATCATTCTGGGTAGGATGCACTTGAGAAGACCGAAGTCCTAGAAACATTGGCTTTTCTACTCTTTTTTTTTCCCCCTCTATTCTTTTAAGATTTTTTGCCCACTTCCCCAGATTCCTACTTTTGGAAGCCCATTTTCAGTGTAGCAATTATGTTAATGTCTTTGCATGGAAAATGCTGCTGCGGCTGATATTGAACTTTTTCCTATACATTTTGAGACCTTTTTTCATACATACTTTCTTATTCCAGACAGAATCTCCTTTCTGAACTTTTAAAGTGGGACAAATGTCGAAATATGTCTTAAGAAAGAAGGAGGTGGATATGGATTGTAACACGGAATCCTCACATTTTCTGATACAGGATTTAGTTTGTTCATGGTAATGAACTGGAGGAAAAGTCTAGAGTTGACTTGGTTGGGAGGGAGGTCAGAGGGGACAGAGGGCCTGGTATGGGCTGAGCCAGACTGCTGCTCTTCTTTTGGCTCTTCCTGGTAGCCCACCAGGCTCCTCTGTTCACAGGATACTCCAGGCAAGGATACTGCAGTGGGTTGCCATTTCTTCCTCCATACAATAAGTATGCTGGCACCCTTATCTTTCTTCTGAATATGCCTTCTTTCCTCTGCCTACCTTTCATTTGACCTCCATGTATTTTGGTGTTTTTCTTCATTTTTCTTGTGATTGGCATTTGTTGCATTCAGTGAAACTATGGATTTATGGTTCTTACCGGAGCAGGACCATTTTTGGCCAATGTATCTTCAAATATTTTATTATGACTGCCACCTGCTCCCCCCCTACCCCCCACCACCCATATTCCTTTGGAAACTCCAAACAAACATAAATCTGTCTCCTTGAAGTTGTCCCACAGTTCGCTGGTTTTTTTTTCGGGATTTTATCTCTGTTAGGCACTGAATCTATATTATCTTGCTTTCTCTCATAACAGGCAATATTATCACCCCCTTTACAGCATGTCGTGGTAGGTAAATTGTCAAGATGATACAGATTTAGTCATTGGAATATGATCACTCTAACCTACGTGGTCCACTTCCAAGGCTTGTGATTTCTTTTATTCATAGCAAAATAGAACACAGATCGCATCTAGTATAGATGTGGAAATCAACTGCTCCCTGCTTCTCTTCTTTGCCTTGGGTATGTTTATCTTCCAACATACCTTGGAAGGGAAGTGTGACCATAAGGAATAAGCATGCTTTCCAAAGCTCTGTCCTGTTCTTCCTGAAACAGTCACAGTGTTTTGGCTTCTCTGGTAGCTCAGATGGTAAAGAATCCACCTACAATGCAGGAGAACAGGGTTTGAATCCTGGATCGGATCCCTGGGTGGGGAAGATACCTCAGGAAAGGGAATCTTGCCTGGAGAAATCCATGGACAGAGTAGCTTGGTAGGCTACAGTTCATGGGGTCAGAGTCGGCCACGACTGAGTGACTAACACTTTCATTTTCAGTGCTAACGCGTCATCTACGGGCTCCAAACCTTCCCTGGTACCACTCTCAGTCCTCATCCCAGATCGGACGTGACTGAGCAGCAGCAGCAGCATCCTTCCTGTAATAACATGTGTCCTGAACACTGTGAAGTGATATCTTTAAAGCTCCTTAAATATGTTCAATTTATTGTTATCAATTATATGCCAAAAAACTTTCACTATTGTTATTAATATTTCTGTTAGTCAAAATGTCTCAGTTTCATACTCGGAATATTAATTTAATTAAATATAGGGTTTTGGTTTGAATTTCTTCAATCCTTCCCCAACACTGTCGGTAGTTTTTAAAAGTTATTTTCTGATGTCTCCTAGCGTACCTTATGTCTTACATGGAACCTTCAATCTGCCTGTTATTCCTTTGTAGATAACTTTCCTTTTCCTGTGGTAGTTTTTTAAGATTTCTTTTTCCTGATGACGTACGTTTCACCACGGTGTAGTTAGATATGGATTTACTTTCATGTAGCCTTGTTGGCACCACCCTCATGTTTTCTATTTCTGGATTAAAATCTTTTCTTCAATCCCATGAAATCTGCAGCCATTGTATTTTTAAATAACATCTTTATTGATATATAATTGACAAGCCATAAAATTCATTTTTAAGTGTATAGTTCAGTCATTTTCTGTATGTCACCAAGTGGTGCGGCCACCTTGCTATTTAATTCTGGGACACTTTCATCAACTGGAAAATGAACCTCAGGCCTTAGCACACACTAAGCTGCTTGCTGTTTCTATGGGTGCATCTATTCTGGATATTTAATACAAATGGAATTATACAATATGGGACATTTTGTGTTTTGCTTCTGTCACTTAACCTAATGTTTTCAAGGTTCATCCACGTTGTAGCATGCATCTGTATGTCATTCATTTTTAAGGCTGAATAATATTCCATTTATAGAGACCACATTTTATTTAATCTATTCATCAGCTGATGGTATTTGGGTTATTTTCATTTTTTTGGTTATTATGGATAATGTTGGCATAAACATTTGTGTTCTGTTTTTTGTACAGTCATATGTTTTCAGTTCTCTTGTGCATGTACCTATGAGTAGAAATGTTGGGTCATCAATATGCCAGCAAATTTGGAAAACTCAGCAGTGGCCACAGGACTGGAAAAGGTCCATTTTCATTCCAATCCCAAAGAAAGGCAATGCCAAAGAATGCTCAGACTACCGCACAGTTGCACTCATCTCACATGCTAGTAATGCTCAAAATTCTCCAAGCCAGGCTTCAACAGAACATGAACTGGGAACTTCCAGATGTTCAAGCTGGTTTTAGAAAAGGCAGAGGAAGCAGAAATCAAATTGCCAACCTCCTCGGGATCATCGAAAAAGCAAGAGTTCCAGGAAAAACATGTTTCTGCTTTATTGACTATGCCAAAGCCTTACCACCTGACCTGCCTCTTGAGAAACCTATATGCAGGTCAGGAAACAACAGTTAGAACTGGACATGGAACAACAGACTGGTTCCAAATAGGAAAAGGAGTACATCAAGGCTGTATATTGTCACCTTGCTTATTTAACTTATATGCAGAGAACATCATGAGAAATACTGGGCTGGAAGAAGCACAAGCTGGAACCAAGATTGCAGGGAGAAATATCAATAACCTCAGATATGCAGATGACACCACCCTTATGGCAGAAAGTGAAGAAGAACTAAAGAACCTCTTGATGAAAGTGAAAGAGGAGAGTGAAAAAGTTGGTTTAAAGCTCAACATTCAGAAAACTAAGATCATGGCATCCAGTCCTGAAGGAGGAAACAGACAGAACAGGCTCCATCTTGAAAGCAGGACTCCATCTTGGGCTGGACTATGGACTTTGATCTATATGCCCAGTATCCATGGAAATGACATACCAACTGGAAAACCAGACCCCCCAGATGGAAGAGCCCCAAGGCTCATACCTAGACTCCGAAAAGAATACCCTAATTATCTGTGTAACCGAATAAAATCATAAATTCTATTATGCTTATTGGGGTATGACCACAGGCCTATTGGTAATTGTACACTGTTAAATACCAGGCCTAAGGCATATGAATAATGGGTTATCTTTGACTGTATATTTCTTTTCCTTTGTTCAGACTAGTTTCAGGGAATTTGGAGAGGTGGGTTTGGGCACTTACACTTAGGGTATATAAGGTTTTCACAAAAACTGGTCGGGGTAGTTGGCTAAGAGGAGACTCTGCCTTGGGCCCCTGGTGTAACAAAATGCACTCCACTATCTGCATTGTCCTTCTGAGTGAGTTTGTTTCCCAGAATGTGTGGCTACAACAGTCTTATTACTTCAGGCAAATAGATAGTGAAACAGTGGCTGGCTTTATTTTGGGGGGCTTCAAAATCACTGCAGATGGTGATTGCAGCCATGAAATTAAAAGACACTTACTCCTTGGAAGGAAAGTTATGACCAGTCTAGACAGCATATTGAAAAGCAGAGACATTACTTTGTCAACAAAGGTCTGTCTTGTCAAGGCTATGGATTTTCCAGTGGTCACGTATGGATGTGAGAGTTGGACTATAAAGAAAGCTGAGCACAGAAGAATTGATGCTTTTGGGCTGTGATGTTGGAGAAAACTCTTGAGAGTCCTTTGGACTGCAAGGAGATCCTACCAGTCCATCCTAAAGGAGATTAGTCCTGGGTATTCATTGGTAGGACTGATGTTGAAGCTGAAACTCCAATACTTTGGCCACCTGATGTGAAAAAGACCCTGATGCTGGGAAAGATTTAGGGCAGAAGGAGAAGGGGATGAAAAAGGATGAGATGGTTGGATGGTATCACTGACTCAGTGGACATGGGTTTGGGTAGACTCTGGGAGTTGGTGATGGACAACAAGGCCTGGCGTTCATGGGGTTGCAAAGAGTCAGACACAACTGAGTGGCTGAACTGAACTGAATTGATGGTAACTGTATGTTTTACTTTTTGAGGAATTTCCCAACTGTTTTCTATCAATGTGTGAGGGTTCCAACTTTTCCTTATCCTTAAGAACACTTGTTACTGACCATCTTTTTTTTTTAAAAAAAACTATTATAGCCATTCCAGTGAGATAAAAGGCTACTATTTCTTCTCTCTCATTCTTTGCAGTATCATTTTTTTAAATTAATTTTTATTGGAGTATAGTTACTTTACAATGTTGTGTTGGTTTCTACTGTATAGTAAAGTGAATCAGCTATATGCATTTACTCGATTCTTGTCAGTTAATTTCATTTTCAATTTTTAAAAAAATTTCTTTTCTAAAAATTTCTTTCTTTTTTTGTTGTGGATGAATTCCTCATTGTTAACTTTCTGTTATATAAAGCAATCTTTAATTGTATCTGGTCTAGTATCTATCCTTTTTAATTAGTTTTTTCCTAATAACAATATGCCTCATTTATTGCTAACATTTTAATTTCAAAATTTCTTGCTCTTTTTTTTATGGAAGACCTCCCTGTCTTTATCTCCTTGAAAATCTTGAAATGCTTTTAAAATTCCTCTTTAGGTGGTCTTAATATTGGGTGGCGGTGGGGAGGAGCAACCCCACGTCCAAAGAGCAGTGGCTGCGCGGGCGCAGGAGAGCCTACAGGAGCCATCCCACGTTGAAGGTCAGGAAGGGGAGCAGTGAGGAGATATCCCTCGTCCAAGGTAAGGAGCAGTGGCTGCACTTTGCTGAAGCAGCCGTGAAGATACCCGAGAAACCCAAGTAAGATGGTAGGTATTGCAAGAGGGCATCAGAGGGCAGACACACTGAAACCATACTCACAGGAAACTAGTCAATCTAATCACACTAGGACCACAGCCTTGTCTAACTCAATGAAACTAAGCCATGCCTGCAGGGCAACCCAAGATGGGAGGGTCATGGTGGAGAGGTCTCACAGAATGTGGTCCACTGGCAAAGGGAATGGCAAACAATTTCAGTATCCTTGCCTTGAGAACTCCATGAACAGTATGAAAAGGCAAAATGATAGGATACTGAAAGAGGAACTCTCCAGGTCTTTATTGTGATCCACACAGTCAAAAGCTTTGGCATAGTCAATAAAGCAGAAATAGATGGTTTTCTGGAACTCTCTTGCTTTTTCGATGATCCAGTGGATGTTGGCAATTTGATCTCTAATCCACGTCCAAGGTAAGAAAAACCCAAGTAAGATGGTAGGTGTTGCAAGAGGGCATCAGAGGGCAGACACACTGAAACCATAATCACGGAAAACTAGTCAATCTAATCACACAGACCACAGCTGTGTCTAACTCAATGCTGTGTGGGGTCACCCAAGATGGGCAGGTCATGGTGGAGAGGTCTGACAGAATGTGGTCCACTGGAGAAGGGAATGGCAAACCATTTCAGTATTCTTGCCTTGAGAACTCCATGAACAGTATGAAAAGGCAAAATGATAGGATACTGAAAGAGGAACTCCCCAGGTCAGTAGGTGCCCAATATGCTACTGGAGATCAGTGGAGAAATAACTCCAGAAAGAATGAAGGGATGGAGCCAAAGCAAAAAACAATACCCAGTTGTGGATGTGACTGCTGATATAAGCAAGGTCTAATGCTGTAAAGAGCAATATTGCATAGGAACCTGGAATGTCAGGTCCATGAATCAAGGCAAGTTGGAAGTAGTCAAACAGGAAATGGCAAGAGTGAACGTCAACATTCTAGGAATCAGCAAACTAAAATGGACTGGAATGGGTGAACTTAACTCAGATGACCATTATATCTACTATTGTGGGCAGGAATCCCTTAGAAGAAATGGAGTAGCCATCATGGTCAACAAAGAGTCCGAAATGCAGTACTTGGATGCAATCTCAAAAACAACAGAATGATCTCTGTTCATTTCCAAGGCAAACCATTCAATATCATAGTAATCTAAGTCTATGCCCCAACCCGTAACGCTGAAGAAGCTGAAGTTGAACAGTTCTATGAAGACCTATAAGACCTTTTAGAACTAACACCCAAAAAAGATGTTCTTTTCATTATAGGGGATTGGAATACAAAAGTAGGAAGTCAAGAAACACCTGGAGTAACTGGCAAATTTGGCCTTGGAGTACAGAATGAAGTAGTTCAAAAGCTAACAGAGTTTTGCCAAGGGAACACACTGGTCATAGGAAACACCCTCTTCCAACAACACAAGAGAAGAGTGTACACATGGACATCACCAGATGGGTCAACACCAAAATCAGATTGATTATATTCTTTGCAGCCAAAGATGGAGAAGCTATATACAGTCATAAGCATAATATGATTTAAAATAATCAGTGGTAGGAAGTATAACTTTCTATCTTAAATATATTCCATCTCAGGTTCATTCCAATCCCAAAAAGGGCAATCACAAAGAATAACCAATCTACCATACAATTGCGCTCATTTCACGTGCTACCAAGTTAATGATCAAAATCCTGGAAGCTAGGCTTCAGCGGATTGTAAACTGAGAACTTTCAGATTTACAAACTGGACTTAGAAAAGGCAGAGGGACCAGAGGTCAAAATGCCAACATCCATTGGACCAGAGAAGAAACTAAGAAATTCCAGAAAACCATCTACTTCTGTTTCATTGGTTATACTAAAAGCCTCTGACTGTGTGGAAAATTCTTTAAGAGATGGGAATACCAGATGACATTACTTGTCTCCTGAGAACCCTGTATGAGTCAAAAGTCATAGGACTGGACTAGAACAGTGGACAGATTCAAAAATGACAAACCTGTATATTGCCACCCTGCTTATTTAACTTGTGTGCAGAGTACATCATGCAAAATTTTGGGCTGGATGAATCACAAGCAGGATTCAATATTGCCAGGGGAATATCAAAAATCTCAGATATGCAAATGATATCTTTCTTATGGCAGAAATTGAAGAGGGACTAAGGAGCCTCTTGATGAAAGTGAAAGAGATGAGTGTAAAAGCTAGCTTATAACTCAAAATTCAAAAAACTAAGGTCATGGCATCTCGTCCAGTCACTTCACAGCAAACAGAAGGAGAAAAAGTGGAAACAGCAACATATTTTATTTTTTTGGGCTCCAAAATCCCTGTGCATGGTGACTACAGCAATGAAATTAAAAGACATTTGCTCCTTGGAAGAAAAGCTATGACCAACCTTGAACAGCAAGAAGGAAACCAGTCAATCCTAGAGGAAATCAACCCTGAACATTCACTGGAAGGAAGTTACATAGCATCACTGACTCACTGGACATGAATTTGAGCAAACTCTGGGGCATAGTGAAAGATAGGGAAGCCTGGCACACTGCAGTTCATGGAGTTAAAACGAGTCAGACATGACTTAATGACTGAACACCAACAACTATATAATGAGCATAAACATGTTAAAGTTAGTACTATTTATCTCATTCATACTTATTTTATTTACAAGGATTGCTTTTAAATTTGATAATCATCAATTAATTTAGATTATTTTGACTTTACTATTTTATGAGGTTCATTCTCAACTATAACAGTCTTCTTTTTTCAGGGTTAATCTAAATAGTTTTGTTTATAATTATGGTTACATTATTTTTATTATTTTTTAATCTTTTTTAAATTAATTTTTATTTTTTTAGTTTGTTTTGCTTTACAATACTGTATTTGTTTTGCTATACATTGACATGAATCAGCCACAAGTATACGTGAGTATATATATTTTTATATTATGACATCATAATACTGTCTCACTTGTAAATAGGCCTTATAAGTGTCTCATTTCAATGTAAATTATTGTAATACATATGAACAGCTAAATTGTTAGTAAGTATAGGAGATCCAACCAGTCCATTCTGAAGGAGATCAGCCCTGGGATTTCTTTGGAAGGAATGATGCTGAAGCTGAAACTCCAGTACTTTGGACACCTCATGCGAAGAGTTGACGCATTGGAAAAGACTCTGATGCTGGGAGGGATTGGGGGCAGGAGGAGAAGGGGACGACAGAGGATGAGATGGCTGGATGGCATCACGGACTCGATGGACGCGAGCCTGAGTGAACTCCGGGAGCTGGTGATGGACAGGGAGGCCTGGCGTACTGCAATTCATGGGGTCACAGTCAGACATGACTGAGCGACTGAACTGAACTGAACTGATATGTCAATATATTTTGTGTTTTAACTCAATAAATAATATATGTTAATCACAAGTAAATTAAGATTTGATTAACAATCCTGAAGTTTTGAAATGCAAAATTGTACAATTAGTAAATGTATATCTAATTTTTATGTAGAAAATATGCTTTATTCATGATTTAGCTGTCTAGGATGTAGCCATTTAAAACTCCAGAGATAATTTTATTAGAAGCAGAAATATAAATCTCAAGAGCAAAAAAATCATAATTTTTTTAACTAGCTTTTATTGTGTTTAGTGTGCTAATATAAGTCAAAAGGAAGCTCTTTTTCATTCCCCCAGAAACTTGCTACAACCAACTACTGGATTTATTTGTAAAATTGATTGCTTATGCCATAGCATACACTTTGAGATTGTTTTATGTTAATTTCATACACTATAGCAAACTGAGCATATCAATGTTTTCTGCTATTTTTCTGAGAAAACTGGAAACATTTCTTTGGAGTTAGGATTTTTTGTCCATCATTTTTTTTCTGAAGATTTCAAATTTCTAATTAAGCCAACTTTTTGTTTTGAAACCATTTATAATTTTTTGTAATTATTGTTTTAGTTTCTTAATTTCAGATATACAGCAAAGTGATTTTGCTTTAGAAATGTGTGCGTGTGTGTGTGTGTGTGTGTGTGTGTGTGTATTCTGTTTTCTTTTCCATTAAAGTTTGTTACAAGATTCCTGAATATAGTTCCCTGTGCTATACAGGGCTTGTTTGCTTGTGCTTAGTCCCTCAGTCATGTCCAACTCTGTGACCCATGAGCGTTCCAGGCTCCTCTGTCTGAGGGGATTCTCCAGGCAAGAATATTGGAGTGTGTTGCTATGCCCTCCTCCAGGAGATATTCCCAACCCAGGAAGTGAACCCAGATCTCCCACACTGCAAATGGATTCTTCACCATCAGTTTAGTCACTCAGTCATGTCAGACTCTTTGTGACCCCATGAATTACAGCACGCCAGGCCTCCCTTGTCCATCACCAACTCAGAGAGTCCACTCAAACTCATGTCCATTGAGTCGGTGATGCCATCCACCATCTCATCCTCTGTTGTCCCCTTCTCCTCCTGCCCCCAATCCCTCTGAGCATCAGAATCTTTTCTAATGTGTCAACTCTTCGCATGAGGTGGCCAAAGTACTGGAGTTTCAGCTTCAGCATCACTCCTTCCAAAGAAATCCCAGGGTTGATCTCCTTTAGCATGGACTGGCTGGATCTCCTTGCAGTCCAAGGGACTTTCAAGAGTCTTCTCCAACACCACAGTTCAAAAGCATCAATTCTTCAGCATTCAGCTTTCTTCACAGTCCAACTCTCACATCCATACATGGCCACTGGAAAAACCATAGCCTTGACTAGATGGACCTTTGTTGGCAAAATATTATCTCTGTTTTTCAATGTACTATCTAGTTGGTCATAACTTTCCTTCCAAGGAGTAAGTGTCTTTTAATTTCATGGCTGCAATTACCATCAACAGTGATTTTGGAGCCCCCCCAAATAAAGTCTGACACTGTTTCCACTGTTTCCCCATTTATTTTCCATGAAATGACAGGACCAGATGCCATGATCTTAGTTTTCTGAATGTTGAGCTTTAAGCTACTAGGGAAGCCCAGTACAGTAAGATTGTTGTTTATCTATGTTATGTATGGTAGTGTGTATCTGTTAATCCCATAATCTCAATTTATCCTTCTATTCTTTGTCCTTTGATAACTACAAGTTTGTTTCCTATATCTGAGTGTCTATTTCTATTTTTTAAATAAATTTGTTTGTACTATTTTTTATATACATAACAGATTTCAGTTTTATCTTTTGATTTTCTTCCTCTTGTGGTACTTCTGTATTTTTCAATCACACTATCTCTTATATTGGTTTCATCTTTTTTTGTCTCTTTTCAGTTTTACATATTCTTACTTTGTTTGTCTTCACATGATGTTGCTGAAATTTTTGCCAGTGTCTATTCCTCATCTGCATTCTTAAGTCTCTCAATTATCCTATTTACTTGTGTTCTACTACCGAGTAATGATGATGAACCCAAAAGACTTCATGAAAAAAGTTTTGAGAATAAATTCTTTCAAGTTAATTTCCCATGCATATTTATGTATGTCACTGTCCAATATTTGTGCTTGATTAAAAGAACTTTTGTCAAAACTCTCTAATTTCTATGGCAAGTTGACTTGATATGATTTTATACTAGTGAAAGACAGTTTTTAGTAAACTCAAGTGGAAGCAGTGACAGACTTTTTATTTTCTTGGGCTCCAAAATCACTGCAGACAATGACTGCAGCCATGAAATTGAAAGACAATTTCTCCTTTTAGAATAAAAGTCATGACAAACCTACACAATTCAACTAGCCCATATTGTTTCTACCAAAGATTTCAGATTTTCATGTGTATAAATGAAATGTCACAAGGTTATTATGAAGACTAAATGAAGTAATGTGTGCAATAAATTAAATAAATACTTTAATTCAAAAAGAAAACAGCCAGCCTCTCAGCCTTATTAAGTATTAATAGATATTTCCTTTACAGGAAACTGCCTAGGACAACTTCTTTTTAAAAAGATTGCTTATTTTGAATGTCAAAGGAATAAATATATTTTTGTTCCTTTCTGAGTTTTCATTCTTGTTTTCCAAAGAGCCAAATATTTCATGTGCCTTGAGTGCAATTCATAGAAGAAAACTGTAGAGATGTAAAACACACAAATTGTGGCAGCCACAGAGATGTGCCCCTCAGATCTCCTGTCAAGACAATACATTGTGAAAGAGCTTGAGTTAGCTGATGGCTTCCATTTTCTGCATCTTCTGGTTCACTAAACAAGAAACTGTGGTTTTCCCAGTAGTTATGTATGAATGTGAGTTGGACCACAAAGATGGCTGAGTGCCAAAGAATTGATGCTTTTGAACTGTGGTGTTGCAGAAGACTCCTGAGGGTCCCTTGGACTGCAAAAAGATCAAGCCAGTCAATCTTAAAGGAAATCAACCCTGACTATTCATTTGAAGGACTGATACTGAAGCTGAAGCTCTAATACTTTGGCCATCTGAAGAGCAGAGCTGACTCATTGGAAAAGACCCTGATGCTGGGAAAGATAGAGGTAGGAGGAGAAGGAGACAATAGAAGATGAGATGGTTGGATGGTATCGCTGATTCAATGGACATGAGTTTGAGTAAACTCTGAGAGATGGTGAAGAAAGGGAAAGCCTGGCATGCTGCAGTCCATGGTGTCACAGAGTCAGAAACAACTGAGTGACTGAACAATGACAACAACTGGTTTCACTGAAGTATCTAAGCCCATGTAGGCCACATTTTCTCTTTGCTGTTCTCAGTGGACTAGCAAATTGAGGGCAACGGACCTGTTTCCTAGTTGATTTCTGCCACATATGGACACCTAGAATGGGAAATCATTGCTGTAGCCTGGCTGACACTTTCTAAGAGCTGACCTGAAGTGTATATTTCCTCCAACCTATCTTCCACTTTGACCTTGCTCCTCTCTCAGGTGTCATCTAAACAAGTGTTTGAAGACTTTCCCTTCCTATCCCATCTCCTTCTCCTCTTTATAATTCACTTACATTTCCCTCAATATATTTTGCTCTTCTAATTCTCTCCTTGAATCTGCTTCCCAGAGGACATGAGCTGAAACACCATTGATTTGAGGGTTTACTTTGATCCCAATTAAAGAATGTACCCTGCCCTAATCATGTCTGGGTCTCCAGAAATAAAATTATATATATATATATATATATATATATATATATACACACATATATAAAATATTGCATTTAGTATTATTTGAAATTTCAGTATCATTAAGTGAGGATATAAGAAATCAGTTATTTACCCTGGAATGGAACCTTCATTGTAGTGTTTTTTTTCAAATGAGTATTATATATCTATGTATAATAATGTTCAATTTGAAAAACAAATCAGTTATTAGAATCATCAGAGAGCTCTAATAATCTCAGAAGTAAATTTAATAAATCATGGATTTTTAAATCTATCCCTTCTTGCCTAGAAGTTTTTTTCTTGATAATACAGTGTATATCACCATATAATTTTATATAACATAGATTGATTTTTTAAAGTGCTCTAAAGGGGCCTACAAAATTGTCCTGTATACTCCCTTCATTTTATGTAAGATCCAATTAAGATTTTGAGAAACTAAGGTCAGAATCACTATCAGAACCAGAATTCAAATCCCTCTCTTGATAGCATCTTTTCATCAACATAGTATAGTATTTTTAATAGTGCCTTTCTTTAAAAAAACAAAAAAAAACACACATTTATTTATTCATTTATTTTTGGCTGTGCTGAGTCTGTGTTGCTTCTAGGGCTTGTCTCTAGTTGTGGTGCGTGAGTTTCTCTTTGTGGTGGGTTCTCTTGTGGAGCACAGGCTCTAGAGTGTAGACTCAGTAGTTGCGGCACACGGGCTTAGTTGCTCTGCAGTATGTGGATCTTCTCAGACCAGGGATTGAACCCATGTCCCCTGCATTGGCTGGTGGATTCTTTAGCACTGAGCCACCAGGGAAGCCCACTTTTAACACTGCTTTTGATCAGAACACTAGTTTAAGGGGTTGCACATGAAGCTTTACTCCTCCTTTAATCATTTCTCAAACAGAACCCCAAATGGTAAGCTGTCTCAGGGCACAAAAGGCTGAAAAGTTACACAAAGTAAATCAACAGGTATTAAGATTTCAGATAAAGGGAACTGAGGATTAAGAAAGATTTGCTAGTTATTGCAAAATGTTCTGATATGCTCAAAAAGGAATCCTTCACAAGTTGTAAAACTATGCCAGTGTCAATTATTAGATTAGATGTAAGTGTTAAAATGTATACTTCCTTCCATTCTTATTTAAATAAGTGTTAATACCCTAAGTTAGTTGCTTTATGTTTTAAAACATTACTTTCTTTAAGACATAATTCATTTCTTTTGCAAATTATTGATACCATCATGAGATTAACAGCTTCTTATTTGATTAATATCCACTCAAACCACAACAGCTTGTTTTCTCATAGTTTATGCTAATACACACTAATCTTTTAATCCTATAGAGAGTTACAAGTGTGAATTGGGTGGGGGAACAAAATCCTGTGTGCTCAATATATGTTAATGCCAGAGGGATAGAAAATGAGCTGTTCTATATGTAAATTTTATAAAAGCATGCAGAAAAACTTGTTGCTAAAATCTGCTCCAGATGAGAAGGATTTTCATTAATGATGGGAAAACATGGGTCATGGTCTCTGGGAATACACAGAAGAATTTACAATGGCAGTCTTGAAGAGCAAAGCCTATTAGGCAGATGGTATCATGGAAGAAAAAATGGGGATCATGCTGAGAGGAAGGAAAAGTTCAGAGTCTCTTAGAATGATAAATACAATGGAAAGTGCCCTCCTGGAAACAAGAATATAAGAAAACACATCTTCATAGCTAGAAAAAGGGCATTTGAATTACAGCAAAGAAGGAAAAAAAAGATAAAGGCTAAAAGCCGTAAAAGTACATGAGACACATTTTACATATTTGAAAACTTAATTTACTGTTGTTCCATAAAAATACGAACCAAAATTGATCAACATTTAAAATTTTGTTAGAACTGATTTACCCAGATCACATTTTTAAAATCCTATAGTAACCTTGGATATACAATACATTTTCTCGGGTGAGTGTGTATACTCCTCAGTTCTGTCTCTTCACAACAAAGATTTGGAGTGAAGGGCATTAAAGCCCTCAGCGTGTCACAGCTCTCTGGTCTTGGACAGACCTTGTTATATCTCTTAGACAACTCAGTGTTACAGCTCCGTGTTACAGCTCTATTTTATTTAGATAATAACAGGAAAATCCATCCTCGAGGTGTGAGGGCATGTTAACCCAAAGACCCAATCAAAGAGCGCCCAGCGCGTGGGAGAGAGAGAGAGAGCTCCAGCCCTTTGGTTCCTCTTTTTATATGTCTTTTTTTCTACCCCTGGGTCTGCCTTATGTAAATTGGGCTAGGCAGGAGTGTTGGTTGTTTTACCTGAGGTCCTCACTCCAGTCCTCGGACCTTCTTTTGTTCTATTTTGGTGGGCTTTTCTCTCCTTGTCTTTCAGCAACCGCCATTCTGGACTCCTGTTTTCTATTCTAACTACCTAACAATTTTATTTAAACTTTTATCTAATCATGTAATCCTTACCTTTACTTTTTACCCATATTTTCCAAATAAATTGTGTGAATATAACAATAAGATTTTTTCAACTGCTAGTTTCTTCACAAGTAAATTTTTTGATGCAATGCACTACATTTTCCAAAATTAAAATTACTTCATTATTTATTTTTCAGTTTTAAACACACAAGTAATAAAGTAAAAAATAATTTCAAGATTTATTGACTAGTTGTAAATATTCCCAGCATTTTTGAGAAAATATTTCAGATATCATTCTATGTTAAACATATATATATATATGCAGATAGTTAACAAAAAATGGAACAAAATGTGTGCAACTTTATATATTTTTTGTACCTAATTATTTCCCATGAAAACTTTTTTATCTATAAAAGATTCCTTTGTGAAAAGTGTTATCATTTAGTTAATACTTACTATGGTCTAGACATATAGCAATGTAAGCAGCTTACAACAGGTGCTAAATGGTACTAAGTGACCTTCCCTGGTGTCTCACTTGGTAAAGAATCTGCTTGCAGTGCAGGAGACTGGGGTCCAATTCTTGGGTCTGGAAGATCCTCTGGAGGAGGAAACGGCAGCCCACTTCAGTATTTTTGCTTGGGAAATCCAATGAACAGAGGAGCCTGGTGGACCACAGTCCATGGAATCACAAGAGTTGGACACAAATGAGCAATTAAGCCACCAAATATTGGTTGTTATTATTATTTCACTTAATCTTTACAAATATTTTGTATCATTATATTACTTATGAAGTCATTTTAAGGTCATACAGTTATAATTTTCTTTGATGTCATAAGCTGTTCTTAACATTTGATTAATGAATGCAAGGTATTTATCCCAAAGTTATCCAGTCAGTTCTCTATTTATGAAGTTCTAGTTTATGTAGAATGACTCATAAAAGTTTCATTGCTTGTTTTGCCTTTACATTTTTCTATCTATTCATAATAAACTCCTACAAGGAACTGTTAGCTCAAAGGCAATGCAGTGTTATTCAACAGATTTTGAGATATTGACAAATCCTTATTCAAAAGATATTCATTGTAAACTTTAAAAAAAAAGTTATCACTAGAAAAAATAAAAATAAAATAAAATATCAAAAAAAAAGATGTTCATCAAATCACAGTCATATTATTGCCTTCAGTGTGAGGTAGCCAATATTTTAAACTTTTTTCATCTTATTATATATATTTTATATATTTTCATGAATGTGATCATTGACTTTTTATTATTCTACTGTGAACGTTCTAGTCACTGTTTTCAGGATTTTTCTATCAGGACATTGGCTTTAATTGATTTGAAAGAACATATATTGGAGATATTCAACTGTAACATGTGAATAAATAACTTTTCTTGATGTATAATCTTATTTACAATATTTTAATAAAATCAATACTATACTTATATTTGTATTTCTATTTTGTTCAAAGTTATCAAATATATAAAAAATTATCAAATGTTTTAACAAAAAGAAAGAAAATTATTTAATTTGGAAATGTGGATTTATCTACTAATCATTTTTATGCTTAATTTTTAATTTAATTTCACTGCAAAAAGAGAAATTCTCCATCTGATTTCAATATTTTGAAATTTGTTGTGACCAGTTTTAATAATCAATAAATTATTAATTTTGATAACCATATACATTTAAAAATAATGTATATTCTGATATCATTGCATACCAGGACTGCATTGAATACCAGGACCTGGGTTCCATCCCTGTGTTGGGAAGATCCCCAGGAGAAGGGAAGGGCTACCCATTCCAGTATTTGATCGTCCATGGGATTGCAAAGAATTGGACCCAACTAAGTGACTTTCACTTTCACCAGGACTGCAACATTAAGTTTTAGGGGACAGTTTGAAGAAAAAATAACAAATTTGAGAATAATCAGAAGAATCAAAGAAATATGGCCATAATCAAGAATGTTGGTGGGACTATCTGTGTCACATGCTACTGACTGGAGAATAGAGTGATTATATTTGGATTTGTCTTTATAAGGTCATTGGGAAACGTGACAGCAGAAGTTTTAAGAAGATGGTGATAAAATCATTACCTGAGTATCTCTAATGCAGAATGGAAAAGAAACATTAGAGAAGAGATGGCTATGAGAAGGAAGATTCATGTTTCTATTATTTTACTGGCCTGCCCAAGTCTGAATTCTGAAGATACTTAGAAAAATTTTCCTTTGGAAATATAGTTTATATAAAGTCTTAGTTCTATATCACACTGAAGTAAGAATATCAAATGTGAATGTACCATGATTGTCCTTTAATTTCCTTGTGATTACTATCAACTACCACAGCAATCTAAAAGAAACTTACATAAAATAACTTCATCTATTTTTCCTTTATTACCTAATTACTTATTTTGATTCCACATCTTTGATTCTGATGAATTGTATTCTTAATTTACTTCCACAGAGCACATGTAAGTTAGGAAATGACCCATAAAGGGAAAACAATGATAGCAACAATAAGAGAATAAGCAAACAAACAAACAAAAACAAAGAAAAACTGATGATTTGTGGAGCCCTTGGAGAACATTCTATCGACACTGTGATTAAAGAACAATATTTCAGCCATGTAAGTTTTTACCTCTATATCTTTTATGTGGGATGTTTCAACTTTTAAAATATGAAACTGTAAACAAATATGTTTTACAGTATATGATTCCTCAAAAAGAGAGGTGATTGTCCTTTAGGTTGCATGGAATGCCTGCAGGGAAAATCAAAATAATAACACAGTAAAGATTTTCCCATTGAAGTGAGACTACAAGTGGGAATTTATACTGCGCTGCTGCTGCTGCTGCTGCTGCAAGTCACTTCAGTCGTGTCCGACTCTGTGCGACTCCATAGATGGCAGCCCACCAGGCTCCCCCGTCCCTGGGATTCTCCAGGCAAGAACACTGGAGTGGGTTGCCATTTCCTTCTCCAATGCATGAAAGTGAAAGTGAAGTCTCTTCAGTCGTGTTTGACTCTGCGATCCCATGGACTGTAGCCTACCAGGCTCCTCCATCCATGGGATTTTCCAGGCGAGAGTACTGGAGTGGGGTGCCATTTCCTTAGGAAACTTCAAAGAATATATGCAAAGTACAATCATTTAAAAACACTGTTCTTTCACAAATGTTTTGTATTTTTACCTTGTGCTTGTGTATTGTTTTTATTTGAAAGTTAAAATTTTATTTTCAGTAGTTAGCATTTGTGGTCTCAAGTAGTTATTATAGCCAGCCTTATGTATAACAAAGGCCAGTTGTGTGGATCATACTGTATTTGAAGTATTGTAAAAAATTGTTCCACACACAAAAATCTTCCCAACTCGATCATTATACACCATTAGCAAAATTCTTCTAAAAGTCTGTTTCATTGAACTGTTGGGGAGGGGTTGTTTTGCTTTTCTGTTAACCTGTGTCATTTTTAATTTTCTTTACCATACAGCAACATGAATCCACCAAAACCAATGCAATATTGTAAGGTAAAATAATAATAATAATAAATAAATGATAAATGGTTTAAAATAAATAAAATAAATTTTCTTTGCATGGATACTGCAATATGCCATTAATCTCTTAGCACCAAAAGTCATGCTCTTTTAGCCTTTGTTATCTGTAAAACAAGGATAGTAATTACATCTTTCCCTATAAGACTGTTTTTAAAATTAGTTTACTTTCTAGAGAGATGCCTGGCATAAAGTGTGTTCAATACATGTTAGTATTGACTTGTCAAATCTACTATTTATTAAAACCTTGATATTTCAAGAGTATTTAAGTAAGCCCAGACAATAATCTTATTCGTAGGTAACATTACTGTTCATATTTACATAATTATATGTAATTTACATATAATTCACAGATATAGAGAGATAAGCTAAGATTTATAAGCTCAATCACCTACAGAGTTGTCAAATGGTGTAATCATTCTGCTAATTGTCTTTCAGTCTTCAATGTAGATGCATACTTCATCTCAAATTATCCGTAATTTTCTCATGCAAGTACAAAGATTTTATAGAAGAACTCAGGAAATTCAGAGAAAAAATACTTTGAAGTAACTGAAAGGACTTGAAATAAGGGGATTGAGAAAATTTCACTGAATTTGTTAAATGAAAAGTATTTGTAATCACTAATGCAAATTTTTAGTAGAATACTTGAACAGAAGTTAAATGTTTGAGTATCCAAAAAAAATTATGTGTTCACTGAGCAAAAATAATGCATACACAATACACTTTGCTAATTTCCATTCTTCAGAGCATTTACTCTGGATTAGGAATAAGTTTGTCAAACACACACACACACACACACAATTAGGCTGTTTAAATTTATAGAGGATATAGGCATAAAGTAAAAAAAGTAAAGTGAAGTCGCTTAGTCGTGTTCAACTCTTTGCAACCCCATGGACTGTAGCCCACGAGGCTCCTCCATCCATGGAATTTTCTAGGCAAGAACACTGGAGTGGGTTGTTCTCCAGAGACATACAAACATGAGAAAATATATAACATTGACTATTTTATTCATAAAGTTTTCTAATAGCTCTTTAGTCAAAAGAGATTATTTTGTCTTTATTTTCACATGCAAACAAAAAAAAGTCTAGATATGAATATTGGTTTTGCTATATCTCAACTTAGAAAGCAGATATAAAAACACATTTATTTTGAGATCAAGGATTTAAAACACTAAAACTACTGAGAAATCCTAAGGGAAATCAACCTTGAACACTTATTGGGAAGACTGATGGTGGACCTGAAGAGACAATACTTTGGCCACCTGATGCAAAGAGCCAACTCATTGGAAAAGACCTCGATGCTGGGATAGATTGAGGGCAGGTGGGGAAGGGGGAAACAGAGGTGAGCTGGTTGAATGGTGACTCAATAAATAGGAGTTTGATCAAACTCCAGGAGATAGTAGGACAGGGAAGCCTGGTGTGCTGCAGTCCATAGGGTCACAAAGAGTCAGACAGGACTGAGTGACTGAATATCAACTAAGAAATAATTTTAAACTTCCAAGTTTTATATTTTGCTATTAAATATGTCTTTATAAATTGGAAAGTCCAGGTAAATTTTAATTAATATCCTTTATCCCTTTAAAAGATACTTTAGTTGTTTCTAAGTTTGCTTCTAAGTTAGGTTTAATAAAATTTCATTTTATTTTGACTTTTTTTTATTGATTTTAAGAGTCTGACTTGATAAGAGCTTAAGAAAAAATAGTTATTGTGCAGCATATATTACCTTGAGTGCAAAGTACATTTGCATACATTAATGTTCAACTGTGTAATTAAATATGCTAACATAGTAATTACCTGTTCTAATTATGACACATAATTAGTATAAGTGCATATAATTATGTAGTTACATGAAACATCCATGTGATAATAAAAAAAAACTTACAGTATTATTGAAGATGAAAGTGGAGAATTAAATAATAAAGTGAATTAAATTTAGAGAAAATACCCATGGCTCTCACAATATGCTCCGTATTTCTCTTCCTTATTGATTATTGTTTGTATAGCTGAGTTAATTCTTACTATTGTTTTAATAGTTACAAATGAAAGAAAGGAGAAAATAAGTTCAAAATATTGGATTAAGTCATTGAGGATTTAAGATTGAATTTTGCATTAAGGGTCTCATGATCTGAGCAACAATCATGTTCAGGTCTTGTTTTTGCTGACTGTATAGAGCTTCTCCATCTTCAGCTGCAAAGAAGAGAAGCAGTATGATTTTGATATTGGCCATCTGGTGATGTCCATGTATAGGGTCTCTTGTGTTGTTGGAAGAGGTTGCTTGCTATGACCTGTGTGTTCTCTTGCTAAAACTCTATTAGCCTATGCCCTGCCTCATTTTGTATTCCAAGGCCAAATTTGCCTGTTACTCAGGTACTTCTTGTCTTCCTACTTTTGCATTCCAATCTTTTATGATAAAAAAAGATATTGTTTTGGGGGTTAATTCTCTAATGTAAAGGGCCGACTCATTGGAAAAGACCTCAATGCTGGGAAAGATTGAGAGCAGGGGAAGGGCGCGACAGAGATGAGATGGTTGGATGGCATCACTGACTCAATGGACAGGAGCTTGAGTAAATTCAGGGAGATAGTAAAGGAAAAGGAACCCTGGCAGGCTGCAGTCCATGGGGTCACAAGGAGTTGAACACAACTTAGCTACTGAACAGTAACTAGAAGGTCCTGTAAGTCTTCATAGAACTGGTCAACTTCAGCTTCTTTGGCATTAGTGGTTGGGATACAGACTTGGATTACTGTGATGCTGAATAGTTTATCTTGGAAATGAACTGAGATCATTTGGTCATTTTTGAGATTGCACCCCAAGTACTACATTTTGGACTCTTCTTGCTATGAGGGCTACTCCACTTCTTCTAAGGAATCCTTGCCCACAATAGTAGATATAATGTTCATCTGAATTAAATTCTCCCATTCCCATCCAGTTCTGTTCACTGATACCTAAGCTGTCAATGTTCACTTTTGTCATATCCTGCTTGACCACCTCCAAAATGTACCTTGACTCATGGACCTAATATTCCATGCTCCTATGCAATATTGTTGTATACCAGATCAAACTTTACTGTCACCACCAGACACATCCACGTCTGAGCATTATTTCCCACCTTGGCTCAGTCTCTTCATTCTTTCTGACACTATTAGTAATTGACCTCCACTCTTCACCAGTAGCATATTGAACATCTTTCAACCTGGGGGCTCATCTTTCAGTGTCATCTTTTGCCTTTTCATACTGTTCATGAGGTTTTCATGGTAAGAATACTGTAATGATTTGCTATTCATTCCTCTGGTGGACCGCGTTTTGTCAGAACTCTTCACTATGAGCTGTCTGTCTTGGGTGGCCCTACATTGCCTGGCTCATGCATTCATTGAGTTACACAAGCCCCTCATCATGATGAGGCTGTGATCCATGAAAGTAGGGAAAACCACTAGGCCATTCAGCTGCGACCTAAATCCATTATAATTATTCACAGGATGTGATGAATAGAGGATTTCTCAGGTGGTGTTAGTGGTAAAGAACTTGTCTGCCAGTGTAGGAGACATAAGTGACATGGGTTCCTGATAAATAGATTCAAGGGATTAGATATTTTACACATATTGCTTGAAGAACTATGGATGGAGGCTAGTAACATTTTACAGGAAGCAGTGGCCAAAATAATCCCAAAGAAAAAGAAATGCAAGAAAGTGAAGTGGTTGCCTGAGGAAGCTTTACAAATAGCTGAGGAAAGAAGAGAATCTAAAAGCTAGGGAGAAAGGGAAATATATACTTAACTAAATGCAGAGTTACAAAGAATAACAAGGAAAGATAAGGAGGCTTTCTTAAATAAACAATGCAAAGACATAGAGGAAAACAATAGAATGGGAAACACTAGAGACTTCTTCAAGAAAATTAGAAATATCAAAGGAACATTTCACTCAAGGATGAGCACAATAAAGAACAGAAATGGTAGGGATCTAACAGAATCAGAAGAGTTTAAGAAGAAATGGAAGGAATACATGGAAAAACTGTACCAAAAGGCCTTAACGATTTTGATAATCTCAGTAGCGTTGTCACTCACCTAGAGCTAGATATCCAGGGGTGTGAAGTCAAGTGGGCCTTAGGAAGTGTTACTATGAACAAAGAAAATGGGGGTTATTGAACACCAGCTGAGCTATTTAAAATACTAAAAATGATGCTGTTAAAGAGCTACACTCAAATGTCTGGAAATTTGGGAAACTCAGTAGTGGCCAGAGGACTGGAAAACGTTAGTTTTTATTATAATCCCAAAGAAAGATAATACCAAAGAATGTTCAAAATACCATGCAATTGCACTCATTTCATATGCTAGCAGGGTAATGCTCAAAATCCTTTAAGCTAGGATTCATTAATATGTGAACCATGAAATTCAAGATGTACAAGCTGGGTTTCAAGAGGCAGAAGAACCAAAGATCAAATTTCCATCATCCATTGGATCATAGAGAAAGCAAGAGAATTCCAGAAAAGCATATGCTTCTGCTTCACTGCCTACACTCAAGTCTTTGATTGTGTGAATAATAACAAACTGTGAAAAATTCTTAAAGAGGTAGGAATGTCAGACTACCTTACTTGTCTCCTGAGAAACCATATGTGCATCAAGAAACAACAGTTACAACTAGACACGGAACAACTGACAAGTTCAAAACTGGGAAAGGAGTATGACAAAGTTGCATACTGTCACGATGCTTATTTAACTTATATGCAGATTGCATCATGCCAGATGCTGGGCTGGATGAATCACAAGCTAAATAAAGATTGTTGGAAGAAATATTAACAAATTCAGATATGCAGATTTTACCACTCTAATGGTAGAGTGGTAAAACTAAAGAGCCTATTGATGAGGGTGAAAGAGGAAAGTGAAAAAACTGGCTTAAAACTCAACATTCAAAAAACTAAGATATCAGCATCCAGTCCCATCCCTTCATGACAGATATAAGGAGGGAAAAAATGGAAGCAGTGACAGATTTTCTTTTCTTGTACTTCAAAATCACTGCAGACAGTGACCCCAGCCACAAAATTAAAAGATGTTTGCTCCTTGAGAGAATAGTTATGACAAACCTACAAAGCATATTAAAAAGTAGAGATATCACTTTGCCAACACTGGTCCATGCAACCAAAGCTGTGTTTTATTCCAGTAGTCATCTATGGATGTGAGAGTTGGACCATAAAGAGGGCTGAGTACCAAGGTTTTGATGGTTTCAAATTGTGGTGCTGCAGAAAACTCTTGAGAGTCCCTTGTATTGCAAGGAAATAAAACAGTAAACCCTAAAGGAAATCAACCCTGAATATTCATTGGAAGGACTGATGCTGAAGCTGAAGTTCCAATACTGGCCATCTGAAGTGAAGAGATAATTCTTTGGAAAAGAGTGAAATGATGGAGAAAATTGAAGACAGAAAAGGGGGCAGTAGAGGATAGATGGTTATACAGCATCACCAATTCAGAAGACATGCATTTCAACAAACTCTAGAAGATAGTGAAGGACAGGGAAGCCTCAGGAGATGTAGTCTATGGAATCTCAGAGAGCCAGACCCAATTTAAGGAGTAAAAAACAATAACAATTTAGAATTTATGTGATTATCCAAAACATTCAAAATAATTAGCTTCCTAGTAGAAAGATATAAAGTTTTCTAGTGTCAACAGTTACCAACAAGAATCATGATGTAACTGATTTCAGAAACATTAAGATGGACCAGTCTAAGATTAAAATAATTACCTTTAATAGAATGTAGATATCAGTGAAAGACTTTATTTTCTTGGGCTCCAAAATCACTGCAAACAATGACTGCAGCCATGAAATTATAGAACACTTGTTCTTTACCAAAAAAGAAAAAAATATATAGGACTAACTTAGTCTATTAAAAGGCAGAGACAACACTTTGCCTACAAAGGTTCATATAGTCAAAGTGATGGGTTTTCCAGTAGGCATGTATGGATGTGCAATTGGATCATAAAGAACACTGAGTCCCAAAGAACTGATGCTTTTGAACTGTGTGTCAGAGAAGATTCTTGAAAGTCCTTTGGGCAGCAAGGAGATCAAATCAGTCAATCTTAAGTAAATAACTGTGTGTCAGAGAAGATTTTTGAAAGTCCTTTGGGCAGCAAAGAGATCAAACCAGTCAATCTTAAGTAAATCAGTCCTGAATATTCATTGAAAGGACTGATGCTGAAGCTGAAGCTCCAATACTTTGACCACCTGATTTGAAGAGCCAACTCACTAGAAAAGATCCTGATGCTTGGAAAGAGAAGACAGGAGGACAGGGGGATGACAGATGGTAAGATGGTTAGATGGCATCATCAACTCAATGGAGATGAGTTTCAGCAAGCTTCGGGATATGGTGAAGGACAGGGAAGCCTGGCGTACTGCAGTCCATGGAGTCACAAAGAGTTGGGTATGACTGACCATCTGAACAACAAAAGATATCTAGAGTAAATCAATCATTTATTTATCTAGAAGTTTCTTTAGTAGAATATTACCCTGCTCACTGTGAGATTTTTATGGGCAATACCTTGTGTGTGTGTGTGTGTTTGTTATTTTTTTTTCCTTTAATAACCATAGTGAGAAACTTGTAAAAAGTGCTTGCAACTTTCTTTGAGGTAAAATCATGGAAGCTATTGCTTAAAGCACATGCATGCATGCTAAACCACTTCAGTCATGTCTGACTCTTTGTGATCCCATGGACCATAGCCTGGCAGGTTCCTCTGTCCATGGGGTTCTCCAGGTAAATATACTGGAATACCCTCCTCTAGGGTATCTTCCTAACTCAAGGGCCAAAACCACATCTCTTGTCTCCTGCATTGACGGGTAGGATTTTACCACTAACTCCACCTGGAAATCCTACTTATAGTGCCAATCAAACAATAATAATAATGAATATATATATATATATAATAATCAGTTAATATAAACATACAACCTTAACTATCACAATGTTGAAAATGACTATCTTTCAATAAAAATAATTACATTTCAATAATTATAAATATATAAACACATTTATATAAATTCATGTTGTATAATTAGGTAATTTAATTAACTCATAAATATGTGAAACCATGTAGAAATAACTCTTGGCCATATTGATGTGCTCATCCCTCTGTTAGAGTAGTCTTAAAATTGTCTCTCAGGGAAAAAGTACAGACTGATGTAAGTTGCCCTCTAATTAAGTTATACTAAATGGCCTATTCCATATTTTTACAAGCATATCAACCATAGCTCCTGGAAGTTATACAGTGTGACTCTGTCCTTAATTGACACACAAGATGTTGCTACATCAAGTACTTGTCAGAAAAGTATAATGCTTTGATAAATTACCCCCAAGCTTATCTGAATATTTATTGAGAATTGCCCAAAGGAGACCCATCCATTCTGTTCTCTAGGTAGCCTGCATTCCACATTTAATCAAATCCTGAGGAGGCAGCATATTTAAACCACACTGAGTTAACCTGTCATAGAATTGTTTTATGGAACTGTACTTTTTTTGTGCTGTGACATTGACCTTCATTTTGAGCTGTAAAGACTCAACCTGGAAATGTCAGAGAAAAATAAAAGGAGAAATTTCCTATGTCAACTTGCACAGGATGTCAACGCACAAACAGTTCTGGAGTGTATTGGGTTCAAGGGTCTGAAGAGACTGTAAGCAACAATTATCAGCATTAAAGTATCTTCTAGGTTTGGCAAAAGTCCACTGTGAAAATAATGTCCTCTGAACATTGCATAAAGGGTCTGAGCAGAATGTAAATATTAAAAAAACATAGGGTCATTGCTTCATAATAACTTGTTACATAGGAAGGAGGCCATAACACATAATTAATACACATATGTTAAATCTCAATCCATGGTCAGTTATAGGACCTTCAGTTTTTCTACTGGCTTTCTTCATAGTTAGCAGGTTTTCTGTTGAGTTCCTTAGAAATGTGGAACTTTTCACATTTTCAGCTTAACACCATACTGAATTGCTCCTGTGTTTCACATTCCATCTCATATTCATGATCTTTTATTTAATATGAGATTTATAAGTGATCTGAAAAAAGTTGCCGAGAATATGAGTGTATCTTAATTAACAATTCAGTGTTACATGCAAACATAAAGTTAGTTACTCTCATTTTTTAAAATATTCAGTGTGCTCTAAAATGTGATATTTTGCTCTACATTTTGTCTTCCAGTATTTCAAAGTGCAGATCTCACTCTTGAAATATATTAACCATGTCCGCCTCAAATAAAATATGTTGCATAGGGTGTAGGATTCAGAAAGAGCCTTCAGATGTGCAAAAGCAGCAATAATATCCTGTGGCTATTAGGACTTGGCAAATTTGTGGAGTTAATGTTATCAGCATTCTTCTGACATCCTCTTGGTTCACAGCACTTGGTTTACCCAAAGCAGTTCATCATATGTCAGTTTTGTGAAATAGTAATCAATAGCAATCATGCCAGAGTTTATGATCATGGAAAGTAATTTTGCTAATTTTGTAGTTATTAAAAAAGAACAGGTAATCAGCTAGTGTAATTCATGTTATATCACTAATCTTTTAACCACTTATTCCATCTTCAAACATGACCCCAAGAGTGAAAAACATTGAACTTAGAACAGTGAATATTACCAATGCATCAGTTCAGTTCAATTCAGTCACTCAGTCATGCCCAACTCTTTGCGACCTCATGAATCACAGCACGCCAGGCCTCCCTGTCCATTACCAACTCCCGGAGTTTACTCAGATTCACGTCCATCGAGTCAGTGATGCCATACAGGCATCTCATCCTCTGTTGTCCCCTTCTCCTCATGTCCCCAAGCCCTCCCAGCATCAGAGTCTTTTTCAATGAGTCAGGTCTTCGCATGAGGTGTCCAGAGTCCTGGAGTTTCAGTTTCAGCATCATTCCCTCCAAAGAAATCCCAGAGCTGATCTCCTTCAGAATGAACTGGTTGGATCTCCATATGTTTGTTCTAATCAAAGAATCTTGAATTTATCTTATTCAAAATTCCTAATCATGTTATTCAGAAATCATAAGTATCTAATAATCTTTAAAAAAAATCAACAAATAATGTATCCAACAGCAATCCAAGCAGCTACAAGCACTTTGTATATTAACTCATCTGAGAATGACAAGAACATTCTAGATTCTATTCTTATCATCTGCATTGTATAGAAGAAACAGAGGAAATGAGAGATGAATTGATTCAAAGCCACACTTTAACAACTGGAAGTGGTAGAATTATAACCTGGTATAAGATATGAAATCTACACGATCGGAAGGTAGGTTTCCTGTGCTTAATCATCATTCCACTTGGTCATTGAACACTATTTCCAGAATTATACTTTATACATAAAAGTTTTTTCAAGTAAGGCAAATCTTTTTCATTTCTGGATTATACTAATGCCTATTTTACATATAGTTCAAGCCCACCTGCAGAGGTACTGTGGCTTTCTTTTCTGTGCATAGGGAGTTAGTTTTTGCCTTTTGTAATTGATCATTAGAAGCAGACGAGAAGAGAATGACAGAGGATGAATGGATGGCATCACCAACTCAATGGATATGAGTTTGAGCAAGTTGGTGACAGACAGGGAACCTGGTGTGCCTACAGTCCATGGGGGTTGCAAAGAATCAGACACAACTGAGTGACTGAACTGAACTGACTGAATTAATCACTCAGTAATAAGAGATAAACACATATGTTCAGTGTCCTCTGTCAGTAGTTTATCTTTAACCCATAAATCATAATTTGTCTAGGCTTCTGTGATAAGGATTCAATGAAATCATGGCAATTTTGCATTTTTTTAAAATAAAATAGCCATAGCCACCCACTACTTTTCGAGAAACTGAATTTCAGTTTTGCACAGAACAAAAATTCTATTACTTGTTAATGAACACTCATTACTTATTTTGAATAGTGTTTTAGTGTCTGGTGCTTTTTAAATTTTTCCTTAGGAAGCAAGTTTATGTAAAACAAGTCTTCAAATAGATGTTGGGCTTCCTCTGTGGCTCAGCGGTAAAGAATCTGCCTGCAATGCAGGAGCCATGGGAGATGCAGGCTTGATCCCTGGGCCAGGGAGATCCCCTGGGAGAGAGCATGGCAACCCACTAGTATTCTTGCCTGGAGAATCCCATGGACAGAGGAGTCTGGTGGGCTACAGTCCATGGAGTTGCAAAGAGTCAGACACCACTGAAGTGACTTAGCACACACACAAACAGATATTACTAATTAGAAGAGATTCTTGGCACTCAAAATACACACATTCTGAAATAGAACACTGAACATAATGCAGAAGGAGTTTCATATTCCTTTTGACATTTCATTCCATCACTAACTTTTCAGTTCTATCACTGACTTTTCTTTAAGGGTTATGATGAAAGGTATGAGTTAATATAGAAATGTTTTATTACAGAAAATAGAAAGTATGCAAAAGTTACAAAGCAAAGAATATTAATACCAGACAAGAGCACGGGATACCTGTGTTGTTGTAGCCACGTGTTCTGGGAAACAAACTCTCTCAGAAGGACAATGCAGAGAGTGGAGTGCAGTTTATTAACTGGCGGGCCCAAGGCAGAGTCTCCTCTTAGCCAAGGACCCCAACCACTTTTTGTGAAAACCTTATATACCCTAAGTATATGTGCTCGAACCCACCTCCCCAAATTCTCTGAAACCAATCTGAACAAAGGAAAAGAAAGATGCAGTGAAAGTTAACCTGTGATTCATTTGCCTTAAACCCATGATTCATATGCCTTAAGCCTAGGTAGTTAACAGTGGACAATTATCTATAGGCCTGTGCTCATACCCCAATAAGCATAATGGAATTTATGATTCTATTCGGTTACACAGATAAATAGAGTATTCTTTTAGGCGATGGAGAGTCTAGGTAAGAGTCCTGGGGCTCTTCCATCTGGGAGTCAGGGGTCTGGTTTTCTAGTTGGTATGTCAGTTCCATAAATACTGGGCATTTAGCTCAAAGTCCAGTCCGGCCCAAGATGAAGTCCTGCTTTCAAGTTGGAGCCTGTTCTGTCTGTTTCTTCCTTCTATGCCAACAGTGATTGAGAACAAAAGTTGTTCAAAAATTATGTCTCAATTTCTCATATTTGTGAGATTCTTTACCAGCTGTGCTACTGGGAAGCCCCTGTGAGAGAATACAGACTGACAATCTTACACTATAATAGTCCGCCAAAGCTTGGCCAGGCTTTCAATGGCATTTATAGTTAGGTCCATTCTGAAGGAGATCAGCCCTGGGATTTCTTTGGAAGGAATGATGCTAAAGCTGAAACTCCAGTACTTTGGCCACCTCATGCGAAGAGTTGACTCATTGGAAAAGACTCTGAAGCTGGGAGGGGTTGGGGGCAGGAGGAGAAGGGGACGACAGAGGATGAGATGGCTGGATGGCATCACCGACTCGATGGACGTGAGTCTGAGTAAACTCCAGGAGTTGGTGATGGACAGGGAGGCCTGGTGTGCTGTGATACATGGGGTCCCAAAGAATCAGACATGACTGAGCGACTGAACTGAACTGATAGGTTGTTGTTGCTGCTGCTGCTAAGTCGCCTCAGTCATGTCCATTTCTGGCGACCCCATAGACGGCAGCCCACCAGGCTCCCCCGTCCCTGGGATTCTCCTGGCAAGAACACAGGAGTGGGTTGCCATTTCCTTCTCCAATGCATGAAAGTGAAAAGTGAAAGTGAAGTCTCTCAGTTGTGTCCGACTCTTTGCGACCCCATGGACTGCAGCCCACCAGGCTCCTCTGTCCATGGGATTTTCCAGGCAAGAGTACTGGAGTGGGGTGCCACTGCCTTGGGTATGATATTGTCCAGTGGACTTTCTCCAGTAACTTAGGAAGAAATAATCATTTTCTGCTGTCCCTGTAAATCCTTGTTTTCCTAAATTCATAAAATTCTTATTAGACTCCTCCGAATTTACAATGTAGTCATCATTTGTTGTTGCTGTTTAGTTGCTAAGTTGTGTCTGACTCTTTTATGACCTCCCCACCCCCTGACCCCCGGACTGTAGCCCATCAGGCTCCTCTGGCGATCGGATTTTCCAAGCAGAATACTCAAGTGAGTTGCCATTTCCTCCTCCAGGGTATCTTCCCAACCTAGGGATCAAACCCACATCCCATGGACTGCAGGTAGATTATTTACCACTAAGCCACCTGGGAAGTCCTCTAACCATCATAGCAGGACATAATTGTTTTTAGTATTTTAATGCCTAACACGGATGACTGTGTACCCAGAAATATTTTTGCTTTATTATAAAGAGTTTGCTTGATATTTTTTAAATCAGTGGAAGGAAATATATACATATATTACTTATTTAAATCCCTAATTGGTTTATCATTTCTATCATTTTTATTTGACTGGGATAATTTAAAATTTAACTTTCTTGAATTTCTCTTATACATGTTTAAAACTTTACTTGGAGTAAAAGATTTATCACATATTAGCTAAGACAAAAATATGCCCTACTACTTTCTACCGATGCTCTCATAAAATCATGATGAGCAAGCAAGCTAAGATGCTTCAGTCCTGTCCAACTCTGTGTGACACCATGGACTGTAGCCCTCCAAGCTTCTCTGTCCATAGGATTCTCCGGCGAGATCCCAAGCTGGGCTGCCTTGCCTTCCTTCAGGGCATCCTCCTGATCCAAGGATTAAATCCCTGTCTCTTATATCTCCTGCACTGGCAGTCAAGATTTTTACTGCTAGCACCACCTTATTACAGATATACAAGCAAACTATTTGAAGTGAATTTGCATGCTCATTGTAACAAGCAGAATAGTTGTGGGATTGATGTCAAGTGGAACAGAAACCTATAAGAGGCATCATGGTTGTATTCATCACCCAACATTTTAACAAGACTGGTATATTTTTTCCTATTATTCTCTTCCGCCATCCACAGCATGTGTGTCTTTTCCTCAGGCTGGTTCCCCTGATGATTGCAAGAAAACTATAGTAGCTCCAGAGCACAAATCCAAGTGAGATGGTTTAGAACAAAAATTTTCTACCTTTTTTTAAATTGAAGAATCTATTTCCCAGGAGACTTTTGTCAAAAATTCCCAAATATCTCATTGGCCTAACTGTCAACCATACTCATGCCTACGCCAATGACTAGAGAGGGAAACTGATGATTTCAGCTTATGCTGTGGACTGCTTGTGTCCTCAGCCATATCCGTATGTTGAAACCCTAATCCTTACTATATGAAGTTATTTGTAGATAGGGCTTTCAGGAGGTCATTATGATGCAGCCTTTATGATGAGATTAGTGCCCATAGACACAGGAGATGCAGGTTTGATACCTGAGTTAGGAAGATCCCTTGGAGGAAGAAATGGCAACCCACTCCAGTATTCTTGTCTGGAGAATCCCATGACAGAGGAACCTGGTGGTCTATAGTCCTTACAGGAATCTCAAAGAGTCAGACACTACTGAGCATGCAGGCATGTGAGAAGAGATACAGGTACTTCCCTAGTGGCTCAGTGGTTAAAACTCTGTCCTCCTAATGCAGGGGGCTTGGGTTTGATCCCTGGTCAGGAAACTAGATTTCACGTTTCTCAGTTAAGAGTTTGTGTTTAACAACTAAGAGTTCATTCACATGCTGCAACTAAAAATCCTGCATTTGCAAAGGAGACCGATGATCCTGTGTGCTATAATTAAAACCAAGGTCAGTCAAAAAAATAAATTTTATATATATACACACACACACACACACATACACACATATATGTATTTGTGTATATATATAAATAATATAGATAATATTTCAATTATTTTATTAAATACATGTTATATATTTAATAAAATATATTATTTATTTATAAATAATATATATATAAAGATACAAGAGAACTGGTTTCTTTGATTTATGCCATGTGAGGAAACATCAAAAAGGTGACTATAAGTCAGCAAGAGAATTCTTACCAGATCAAATCTGCTAGCACTTACATCTTGGACTTCTTGGCTTTAAGAACTGTAAGAAATAAATGTTTGTTACTTAAGTAACCTAGTCATCATATTTTTGCAATAGAAATTTGAATTAAGACAGTCATGCACCCTTTGATACTTGGGATTATAACTGCAAGCAATGGCTCTGCACAAAAGTGCAGATTAATAAAACCATGAATCTCTCAAAAAGGGAATCATCTCAAGAATGGAATTTATGCACAGCTGAGCAGAAAAGGAGAATAAGCCTGAGTTTTACAAATTCTATAAACCTCCAAACCAATCCTGACCTGTTCACCAAAGAATTATGTTGTATGCCAGAGTAAGTTACTGTTTAAATGTCATAATTACTCATAGTCCTAATTAATGCATAACTGATATGATAACATGAGAAATTTACAAGCATATCTTACTTTATTGAACTTTGCAGATAATGTAGTTTTTACAAATTGCATCAAGCAAGTTTATCAACGCTGTTTTCCAAACAGGTTTTGCTCACTTTGTGTCTCTGTGTCATATTTTGATAATTCTTGCCATATTTCAAATGTTTTCATTTCTATTGTATTTGTTATGGTGATCTTCAATCAGTGATCTTTGATGTTACTATTGCAAATATATTATAATTCACTGAAGTTTCAGATAATATCTAGCATTTTAAACAATAAAGAAATTTTAAATTAAGATGTATTCATTTTTTAGCAAAATGATATTGTATGCTTAATAGATTACAATATAGTGCAAATGTAACTTTTATATGCACTTGGAAACCAAAAAGTTCATGTGACTCAATTTATGGCAATTTTGCTTTATTGTGGTGGTCTGGAACCAAACCTATAATATCTAGAAGATGTGCCTGTATAAATGCCTATGTAAGTATTGTGTTACTTAACCTAAAAGGTCATATAGATTTCATAATAAAGTTTTATTTAAAAATATAGTATTTAACAATCTTAAATTATTATCAGAATGGAAATGTTTGAAAATGTAGAATGCTTTGTATTCTTGATTAATAACATTTTTTCACTGTTATAGAGTTGGGAATTTTCCATTTTAATAACTGCTGAAATGGATATTAATTAATATTTCCTCTGGAGAAATATAGTTCAAAAATACACTGAACCATTTCATCATACATATTTATGACTTATTTAAATACAATTAAATTTTCTGTTTCTCCTGCAGCCAATGATTAATATTTCAGATAAGTTTATCAAGTCATTTTTCAATGTAAAACTCCCTATATAAAGCCTCAAACCAAATAATGGAATAAACCAAAATTGTTCCCTGTACTTCCCTTCAATACAACATACTTCACTCTACTGAGTACCAAAAAATAAATCCTTACAATAGTTAATGCCTTAAAGAGCCATTTTTTGTCATTTCAACTTAATTATCATTGCTTTCTCTTATTTTGGTGAAAGAGAAACTGGTTAATGAGTGTGATGAAACTTAAATTTTGTTATTTTAATTCTTTCCAAATGAATTCAAGTTTAAAACTTCCCAAATATATTCAGATTGTATTAATAATATTGACTTTAGTCTTTTAAAAATCATGACTAATATTTTTGTACTAAACATATAGTAACATTTTTAGTGAGGATACTATCACTATCAATGTCCTCTTTGCTTAAAACATCATTTTCTGTGAAAATGTCCTGAATATATGAAGAATAGAGTGTCATTGGAAATCCACTATCCTGATGTGTAGCAGTGAATGAATGATCCTATTAACATTAGAAAGGACTTTGAAAAAAAAATGAGATATAATTAATAATTCATATTGGCCTATTACCTGTAGTGATTTAATGTGAAATGGGAGGTTTATAAACCTCTCAAGTCTTGTAAGGGCTAAGTCATCTTGTTTCATATTCCCTAAGGCCTAAAATTTATGGCTCTTGCAATTAACTGCTTAATAGGTGAAGAGTAACACATCAGATTCAAAATAAAAATTCATTACCAAATATTCAGTGAAAACCTGTTAATCAGATGCAAAGATGTAAAAATACCAGTAAGAAAGTGCTTTGCCTAGCATTTTTGTAAAATACCTAAACAGTAGAATAATGTAGCATTGTGGGCTAAATTCCATGAATTATGCTTCTGATAAATACATCTTTAAAGAATGAGTAATTTTTTGGTGCTAAAAAGCACGTCCTTGAGTTTCAATAAATCAAAGACTCCCAAGAACAATCTTATTTAGTTCTCACCTTGAAGATACATTTCAAAACTTAATGAATTTGACCTTAATTTTAATGATTGCACAGGATTACAGATAAAGGAAATAAAGTCAAGTGCTCACTCAGTATAGAAAGTATACTACCATAACATCCATAAATGTAAGATCATCAAATATTATACCTCAGTGAAAGACTGAATCAGCCTACAAAGCAGAAATAAGCAGTAATTAAACTTTCCTGTTTTGAGTCAAACACTGGGTAAATGAAGAAAAGTAAAAAAGAAATCCTGGTTGAAAATGAAGATCTATAAGTCTGCTGTGGATTCATGATAGTATTTAAATTTACAGTATTTACATTGAAAACACATGGATAATTTAATTTAGTTTCCAATTTACACTGATGTTATACAATTAGTAAAAAGATTGTGGAATATATTTCAGGAGGAAAACAACTTCACATTGACCTTAAACAATTATTTCAATAATGTTCCAAGGGACTTTATAAGCCAAAATTCATACAGCACTCCATTGAAATCAAGCAACAAGGAAAAAACAAAGAAAGTGAGTTTGAGAGAGAACAGGCATTAGAAATGAAAATGTGAAGAATTCAGATATTGACAATATGAGACATATTCTTTTTCCTGGTAGCTCAGTTGTTTAAAAACTGGTCTGTAATGAGAGACCCCGATTTGAATCCTGGGTCAGAAAGATCTGCTGGAGAAGGGATAAGTTACCCACTCTAGTTTTCTTCAGCTTCTCCAGTGGCTCAGCTGCTTAAGAATCTGCCCTGTTATGTGAGAGACCTGGGTTTGGTCCTTGGGTTGAGAAGATGCCCTGGAGAAGGGAAAGGCTACCCACTCCAGTATTCTGGAGAATACTGGAGAATTCCATGGACTGTATAGGGGTTGTAAAGTGTCGGATATTACTTTCACTTTTGTTAATAGTTAAATGATTTTATTTTATTTTTTAATATAAATTTATTTTAATTGGAGGTTAATTACTTTACAATATTGTATTTGTTTTGCCATACATCAACATGAATCCACCACAGGTTCCCCATCCTGGACTCCCCTCCCTCCTCTCTCCCCGTACCATCCCTCTGGGTCGTCCCAGTAAACCAGCCCCAAGCATCCAGTATCATGCATCGAACCTGGACTGGTGATTCGTTTCTTATATGATATTATACATGTTTCAGTGCCATTCTCCCAAATCATCGCACCCTCTCCCTCTCCCACAAAGTCTAAAAGAAAGGATTTTAAGTAAAAGAGAATTTTGAAAATGTAATGAATCACTTGGAAAATCTATGAAAACAATTGTTGAAATATGTAACTTGGAAAAGAGCTCAATAAACCATATGTGTGTGTGTGAAAAATATATAGCAACAAAGTTAAAGATTTAGAGAATTGGATAAATAGCATATTAGATGCTACTGAAGAGGATAATCAGTTACCAGAATTTAAATTGAATTATTCAAATTGTCATTAAGGTAATAAAATCACTTCAAATATGAAAGAGGTAAAGCAATGTACATGATAATCACAACATACATCTGATCAGAGTTCCTGAAGGAACTTGACAACGACAAATTAAACATGTTCACAGAAGAGATGTTAAAAACCTTTTCAGAATTGTTAAGTAAAACCCCTATGAATTTCAGATTCAGAAAATCCAATGAATCTCAAGATGGATAATAAAATAAACACACACCACAATAAATGGTAAAACTTGACCAAACTCAAAGAAAAGGTCTGGGGTAAGTGGACATTGGGGAAGATTGAGCACTGTGAAATCTGTTAAATTAGATGAATGTCATACAATGAGCTAAACAAAATGTGTCTTTGGATCCTGCAGATCCATAGACATGTCCAAGTCTATTATTTGCTGTTTAGTTGCTCAGTGACGTATGACTCTTTTGTGACCCCATAGACTGTAGCCTGCCAGGCTCCTCTGTCATTGGACTTCTCCAGGCAAGAATACTGGAGTGAGTTGCCATTTCCTTCTCCAGAGGATCTTCCCCACTCAGGGATCAAACCCATGTCTCCTGCTTTGGCAGGCAGATTCTTTACCACTGAGCCACCAGGAATATCATACTGCATAATATTCCTGCATCCAGAGGATTTCTCATATTTCTTAAATATCATCTCAGGGTTAAAAGAAATTTCATTGCCATTGCTGCTGCTAAGTACAAATACAATATAGGTGCTGACAATCAGGTATACTCATGACTTATCATTTAAAAGAGAGAAATATGTGGAGAAAACATCCTGAAGATTTCATTTTATTTTATTTTTTGCTGAGAGGACAGTAGAAGCTTTTGCTGTGGTGGCAAAAGTCGATGTCTTTCTAGGACCTGAATGCACAGAATTGTTCAAGCTGCTATGTCAGTTTTCCCATTGCAGTTTGGGCTTCGTTCTGAGATCCTGCTTCTCCAAGTCAGATTCTAGTTTACTTGGTGAGTCTTTACACCAGAAAATACTATTTAGTAAATAAAATTTATGGTTAAACTTGCAAGAATAGATTTCAGTGTTTACTCATAAAAATACCACTTATTATAGAAATTGACATTCACTGTGATTTCAGCTTTCAGACTCTAAGGAAATGAGAATCCGAGATAGTGAGCTGGCTTCTGTTAATTTAAAGAACATCAGCTATCCCTCTAATACTGGTGTATGGGACTCTAGCAACCTATAGCATAGACTGACAGCATGACTGAAGATAACTCCATTTGAGCATCTATAATGAGGTATAAATTGAGAGCATGTCCTTCAGAGATCTCATTGGCTTTTGACAAAAAAAAAAAACAAAAAAAAAACAAAAACAAAAAACCACACACACACATAAAGTTGAAGACAAAATAGAACTGGCTAACTGGCTCTTCTAAGTATACTGAGAGCTTACAGTATGAACCTAAAGAATACTGCAATTTCAACTCAAAGAATATTAAGAGAAATAGGTACTTTCTATGATTATGCAAAAACAAAACAAGCAAACAAAAAACTCTAAACATTTCCTTAGTTTTAGGGCTAAAATAGCTACAAGCCACAAATAAATCAAACTGAAAATAAGTTTAATCCCTAATCCCACTGTATCGCTGATGTAACAGGACACTGTTATGGAGAGAAGGAGACTTTTAGAATTAAGAAAGAAACCCATGTCAGAATATAAAAGATGGAATTGGTAAGTATCTTAAACATCTAAATCCCCACGTTGAGCTTTACTTCTATCATAAGTAGCCTTTTCTCCCCAGTCCCACAGGTTTTCTTCCTGCTGTACTAGAAAACCTTAAGACAGTCTTGCAAAGGAGAAACCAATCCTCATGCTCCACATGCAATGCCAGTCACTGTTCCTAAAACAGAGTAAGATTCCAGCATTTCCTCCTTATGAAATACAGGGTTTCAATTCTGAGAGGAGGAGGCCCAAGTGCCAAATAACTGCTACTTTTGTTTGAATAAAAATTCTGAAAATAGGTATAGATATGGATGGCACTGAAACAGAGAGGAATATATTTTATATAAGATTGAATTTATTATTCCAAATGAAAATATCAAAAGTTCTGAATGTGATAGGCAAGATTTCAGAATTGTGAGTAGTTTCTAATTATTTCCTGGTAGGTTGACTAGAACCTGAATTGTATAGAGATTACAAAAAATGAAATTGAGATATCAAAGTTTCCTTGGTCTAGTATGGAGACAGTAACCTAAGGATTTACAGTGATAGGTACATTGAAGTAGATCACCATAAATCATCTACTCATTGCCCTCTCAATGATGCTCTAGTAGGAGGCACAGAAATCACTGCCTTCATCATGACTTAGATCACACACTGCTGAAGAGGAATGCGTGTTGTAGGAAGGGGCCTCAAGAGTGGACTCCTGTGTAATACTAGGAAAAGAATTGTCCAGGAGACATGTGTTGACAAAGCAAGACCCTTTATTGGAAGAGGGCACTGGGACAGAGAGCAGCAGGGTAAGGGAACCCAGGGGAACTGCTCTGCCACATGGCTCGCAGTCTCAGGTTTTATGTTGATAGGATTAGTTTCCAGATTGTCTCTAGACAATCATTCTGAATCAGAGTACTCTCTGGTGGTGCATGCATTGCTCAACCAAGATGGATGCAAGCAAGAGATACTCTGAGGGTGGAAGGACATGTGGTGTCTCCTTTTGACCTTTCCCGAACTCTTCCGGTTGGTGGTGGCTTATTAGTTTCATGTTCCTTACCAGGACCTCCTGTCATAGAACAACTTATGCAAATGGTGACTAGAGAGCCTGGCCAGAGTGGGCGGTTTTAGTCAGTGCTTCCCCTAACACCCACCCTCCCCACCTCACCCAGAGAGACTTCATACTCAAAATACTTCTTGGGAATTGGAGTGATGGTCTCTTTCTTCTGTAACTTCTTCCTACTGTGCATGGACATAGCTCTGTCTAGCAGAGCAGAAGTCTCTCTCTACCTGATCTAAGTTGAAGTGTTCCATATCTGAAACTAGCTTCTACCCTTGTAGTAACATCAATTTGGCTTGCAACTGCTGGAGTCTGCTGGAGATAAATTTTGTAAGGAGTTGGAATATGCAGGGGCCAAATAGAAGACCTAATAAGATAATTATCACTAGACCCAGAAATGGCAGGTGCCAAGAAGGGAAAGAAGGAGAACTCCATACACTTCGTTCAGTTCATTTCAGTCACTCAGTCGTGTCTGACTCTTTGTGACCCCATGGACTACAGTACACCAGGCTTCCTTTTCCATCACCAACTACCAGAGCTGACTCAAACTCATGTCCATTAAGCTGGTGATATCATCCAAACGTCTTATCCTCCATTGTCCACTTCTCCTCCCACCCTCAATCTCTCTCAACATCAGGGTCTTTTCCAAGGAATTAGTTATTCTCATCAAGTGACCAAAGTTTGGGACCTTCAGTTTCAATGTTAATCAGTCCTTCCAATGAATATTCAGGACTCATTTTCTTTAGGATTGACTGATTGGATATCCTTGCAGTCCAAGAGACTCTCAAGAGTCTTCTCCAACACCACAGTTCAAAAGCATCAATTCTTTGGCACTCAGCTTTCTTTATAGGCAACTCTCACATCTGTACATGACTACTGGAAAAACTGTAGCCTTGACTACATGGACCTTTGTTGGTAAAGTAATGTCTCTGCTTTTTAATATGCTGTCTAGACTAGTCATAACTTTTCTTCCAAGGTGCAAGTGTTCTTTAAATTTCATGGCTGCAGTCAACATCTGCAGGGGTTTTGGAGCCCAAGAAAATAAATTCTCTTACTTTTTCCATTGCTTTCATATTTATTTGCCATGAAGTGATGGGACCGGATGCCATGATCTTAGTTTTTTGAAAGTTGAATTTTAAGCCAACTTTTACACTCTCCTCTTTCACTTTCATCAAGAGGCTCTTTAGTTCTTTGCTTTCTTCCCTATGGGTGCTGCCATCCTCATATCTGAGGCTATTGATATTTCTCCCAACAATCTTGATTCCAGGTTGTGCTTCATCCAGCCTGGCATTTCACATGATGTACACTGCATATAAGTTAAATAAGCAGGGTGACAATATAGTCTTGACGTACTCCTTTCCATATTTGGAACCAGTCTGTTGTTCCATGTCCAGTTCTAACTGTTGCTTCTTGACCTGCATACAGATTTCTCAGGAGGCAGGTCAAGTGGTCTGGTATTCCCATACTTGAGAGCAGCTCCTGTCAAACAGCCGTCAGTGCTAATGCCAGGAAAAGAATGGTAAGTACTACTGTATGTTGTATCTTCTGGTGGGTATATACTGGTAAAGGCAAGGAGGTATTACTCTAGACCAGATCTATGTGGGATGTGCCAATACCTTAGGGAGCAAGTTCCTGATGAGAAAGGTGGCAGGGATAAATAAACTTTTTCCCTACATACAAAGTAGGCACCATGACTGGGTTCCAGCTGGACAGCAAAATGGGTTTGCCAAAGAGGAACAGGATTTCCATGTGCCTTACAACTGGGACATGGCATAATGGAACGAGGGCAGTCCTTTAGTAGCTGGGAGGAGACTGTCACTCCACTTGCTGAAAAACCAGCAGCTGTGAGGCCATTTAGGAAGGAATTCAAGTGTTGTAGGCATCCTGGGTTTTGTCCTCAAGGTAGAGAGTATTTCATTTAGGCTCCCACCATAGGGTTCGGTTTTCAGGGATGGGTACTCCTACAAGGGAATAACAGGGGTTAGAGTTGCTTGCCCGATTTAGAAACAAACTAGGATGAATGAGTGTGGTGTTTTGGTCATCCAGAACAGAATATTGGGTTTTTGAGACTGGTTAATAGCATCTGAGGAGAACCTCATGCTCAGGGATAGGTATAGCATGTCAGTTCTGCCAGAACCTCTAGTTCCCAAACTTTGGGCTAAATCGTAATACTCTAGAGAAATTTCTAGAACCCAGTTTTCTCCATCAGTTCTTATGTTGAACATTACCCCACATCAAGAGTTGTTCAGATTTCCCATGGATACCCCTGGTTAAGGAGTCACTTTTTAGACAGATAGGGAAGGACACTTGGGGAGTGTTAGTCAAGAGAGAAAATAGGGGCTTGGGTGGGATTGCAGATGTTATCATGGGAGTAAACATAGACAGCTGTTACTGATACCAAAGCATGAAGCTTTTCTCTTTTATCCCAAAAGGCCATGCCATGACCAGATGGCGTGTGCTGGGTGACAGCATGTAGCTGGGCTGGAAGTTGGGCCATTGATACTTTGGGTTAGGTTGGACATACCCCCAACTTCTACTATTAATGCAGATCCAGCAAGAGCTGGTTAGGTTGGGTCAAGAAGCAGTGAAGTTTGCAAGTGTATATGCATCATTTAGGGAGAGATTAATAGCCATACAGGGAGACATGATCAGGAAGAGGAGGAACATCATAGGATGCGTTTTACTTATCTGAGGGGGTTTTGATGGGGTTCCACCTGAACAAGAATCTGAGGTCTTTAACAGGTTCACAGGAATAGTTGTCCTCTGGTTTTGGAGTCTAAGTGTTTGTCTCCCCCTCCTATAGGTTTTCATTCTAGAATTGTAGACCCAGGCATATAGATCCTTCACTTTTACAGCAGTTGAGGTTACTAGAACAACCTGATATGGCCCTGTCCACTTCTTGGACAGCTGGCTTGGACTCCCTTTTTCTTGCCAGGTGTTTATGAACATTTGGTCCCCCAGCTCTACTTGGGGACTTTTTCAAGTCTTCCTGTGGTCTAGGGAGGATCTGTTCTTCATATCGTCGGAGTTCTTGCTGAAACCTTCCCAGGTCAATTATATGGTTTAGGAGTGTATTGGTGTCCTCATCAAAAAACAAATCAGAAGTTAAGAATGCATGTCCATACATCATTTCATAAGGTCTTAATAATAGTGGCCGCTTGGGGGCTGCCTATACCCTCATGAGGGTTATGGGTAACATATGGATACGTTATGTTTTTCTTGACATAGTTTGGTCAGAACCCTTTTAAGAGGCTGGTCGTCTTTCTCCACCTTTCCCAAGACTTGAGGCCACCAGGATAAGTGGTGGTGGTATTTGATTCCTAAGCATGTGGCCAGGTTCTGGGATATTGTGGCTGTAAATGAGGGCTCATTGTCGCTCTGAAGTGATAGAGGCATCACAAACCTAGGCACTATCTCCTTCAGCAGAGCTTTACAGGCTTCTGTAGCCTTCTCTGTCCTAGTAGGGAATGCTTCAATCTATTCTGTGAACGTGTCAATAAAGACTAGCAATAAGAGAACGCTTGGGTCTTTGGCATGGCTCGAAAATCCATCTATCAGTCCTCTCCTGAGTATGATCCCTAATGTTGAACAGGTTTAGTTAGAGGAGGTGGCACAGGTCTGGTTTTGGTTTATTTCTTCAAAAGGTATCACAATTTTGTGAGACTTGTCGAACAATCTTAGCCAACTGGGGATGGTAGAGTATAGGCTTGAGCAAGGTTTCCAGATTATCTCTTCCAAAATGGGTACTATTATGTAAGGAGTTAATAATATTCCATACCTAAGAGTAAGGGAGTATTATTTGGGCCTGATCAGTCTGAAACTACCCATGCGACCCAATCTCCCAGCTCCACTCAGCATATTGAGAATGTTCCTCTGGGGTATAATTTGGAGTCAGGTTTTCCTTGGGCAAAAGGGGGCAGATAGCAGTGATGGGGTAGCTTCCCTAGTGACTCATTTTGCCTCCTGATCAGCTTTCCTATTTCCATGGGCCTCCTTTTCTTGTCCCTTTTAGTGACCCTTGCAGTGGATGACAGCTAATTTAGCAGGAAGTTTGGCAGCCTACAGGAGCCTGAGAATGAGTTCTTTGTATTTAATAGGAGTGCTTTGAGCACTCACCATCCCTCTTTCCTTCCAAATTGCTGCACGGGCATGCAGTATGAGGAAAGCATACTTAAGAGTCCAAATACACATTAATCCTCTTTCCTTCTCCTAATTCCAAAGCTCTTGTCAGGGCAAAAAGTTCAGCTTTCTGGGCTTAGATGTCTGGGGGAAGAGAACCACTTTCCCTAGTTTCTTCTAGGCTTACTACAGCATACCCTGCTTTCCTCTCTCCTTTTTCTACAAAACTACTGCCATGTGTGTAACCATCCTTTCTCTTGGTCAGATAAAGGTGTTTCTGATAGGCCTGGGTGAGAAGAGTATAATTCATCTATGATTTCCATGTATTGGTGATCCAAAGGGGAAGAAACGGGATCTGGCATTAATGTGGCTGGATTTAAAGTCTGACAGACCCTCAACTTTATTTCTGGATGTCAAGGAGGAAGGCTTGGTATTGGGGGATCCTTCCCCCTGTCATTCATCTATTCCCTTTAGTTTACAAGACTGCTTCCACCTGGTGAGGTGTATACAGTGTGGCCAGCTTAGATGCCTCTTTAACCATGAGTGGTGGCTGCTACTGCCCAGAGGCAAGTGAGCCACCCCCTGGCCTCCTCATCTAGTTTTTCTGAGAGGTAAGACACAAGTTGTAACACAGGCCACATCATTTTCCCTATCATCCCAAGAGCAGCTTCTATTCTTTCAGAAACATACAGCCTGAAAGGCTTTTCCAGGTTCAGGAGGCCTAAAGCTGGGGTTTTAGTCATAGACACTTTTAGGGCATTAAAGGCAACCTTGCAGGTCTCGTCCCAGTCAAGTGGCTCTTCCTCTTTCCCTCTTAACTTCTCATATAGGGGTCAGGACAGATTTCCATAACCAGGAATCCAGGTCCTGCAAAAGCCAGTCATTCCTAAAAATCCCTTAAGCTGTTTTTTTTCATTTTGGGGTACAGGGTATCTAAGATGAGGGATTTCCTCTGGAGGTTGAGCATTCTTTTTACTCCGTAATTATAAACCCAAGGCATTTTACTTGGGCTAAGCTAATCTGAGATTTTTGGGGGGATATTCAATAACACTTTTCATACAGGAAATTTAAAGTTTTAATAGTATCCATTTGAGAGCTAATAAGATCTGGACTAGCTATGAGCAAGTCATCCATATACTGTATTAGATTACTCTTTGTTAAAGTTAATTCCCTTAGTTCTTTGCCCGGGGATGTCCCAAAAATATGAGGGCTGTCCCTAAACCCTTGTGGTAGTTGAGTCTAGCAAAGTTGTGTAGCCTTCCTTGCTCCCGGGTCCTACCTGGTATCTAAGATGAGGGATTTCCTCTGGAGGTTGAGCATTCTTTTTACTCCGTAATTATAAACCCAAGGCATTTTACTTGGGCTAAGCTAATCTGAGATTTTTGGGGGGATATTCAATAACACTTTTCATACAGGAAATTTAAAGTTTTAATAGTATCCATTTGAGAGCTAATAAGATCTGGACTAGCTATGAGCAAGTCATCCATATACTGTATTAGATTACTCTTTGTTAAAGTTAATTCCCTTAGTTCTTTGCCCGGGGATGTCCCAAAAATATGAGGGCTGTCCCTAAACCCTTGTGGTAGTTGAGTCTAGCAAAGTTGTGTAGCCTTCCTTGCTCCCGGGTCCTACCACTCAAAGGCAAAGAGGTTTGGGGAATCAGGAATGCAAAAGAAAGCATCTTTAAGGTCCAAGACTGAGAAGTACTTAGCATTTCCTGGGAGTTGGGATAGGAAGGTGTACGGGTTTGGGACTATGGGGTGGATGGGAACCACAGCTTCTTTAACAGCTCTTAGATCCTGGACAAATCAGTAAGATCCATCAGATTTTTAACAGGCAAGACTGATGTGTAGTGCAGGGAGACTCACAGGTGATTAGAATCCCAATATCTCAGTATTTGTTAACTAATGGTATAACACCCTCAAGAGCTTCTGGTTTTAAGGGATATTTTCTTTTCCAGGGATAGGGAGCATTTGGCCTAAGAAGAATCTTCACTGCTGGAGAATTTATGGTTAGGCCAGAGCTGGAGACATCCCACACATAGGGATTGACCTCATCTAAGAAAGGGATAGACTCCTGCTTTTCTACATCTGGCTGCAAATATTCAGACACTAGGCAAAGCAAATTATTGGCTCTAGCTTTCCCCTAGTCACTCTGGTCTGGAGGCAGCAAAGAAGGTCTCTCTCTAGTAGGGGAGCAGGGCAACAAAGGATGTATAAGAAGGGTGGGTTCCTTGCCAATTGCCTACCTTACAATGGAGGGGTTTAGTAAAATTTCAGCTTTGAGGTTTTCCATCTACCCCCATCACCATTTTAGTCAGGGAGTCTAAAGGTCCTAATCAGAGAGGAGGAACAGAGAAGGCAGCAGCTGTGTCCAAAAGAAAGTTCACACCCTTACCTTATATCTGTAGAGTCACCCAAGGGTCGAGAGGAGTGATCTGGATCTTACCATTTGCAATGGTTTCTTGAGCTGCTGGATATCGTCAGTCCTGGTTGCCCAGGAATAACACAGAGGGATCTGGTGTAGGGGTCTCTGTATGCCTTCCCTTAGGGTGATATCAGCACTCCCCTTTCCAATGCCCACCCTCTCTGCAGTAGGCACATTGGGCGCATCTCAGTTGTGGTGGATTTCTAAGAGCCTTTTTTCTTCCTTGCTCTCCCTGTGACTCTTGCATAGTGTCAGGATGAATCAAGGCCAGGATTTTAGCCTGTTGTTGGGCCAAGGCTTGGGTCTGAGACAGAAAGGTCGCCTAACTTTCTGGGCTTCCTTTTGCTCCCTTTTGGCTTCCTCCTCCTGGTCCCTATTCAAAAACACCCTATTTGCCTCCTCCCTCAAATTGGAGATTGGAGTCTCTGGTCCTTTTCCTAGTTTTTGCAATTTTCTCCTTATGTCTGGGGCTGCCTGGGTTATGAAGGAATTGGCTAACAGGACTCTTCCTTCTATGTGTTTTAGATCTGCCTGGGTAAAGTTTTTAAAGGCTTCTGTGAGTCTTCCCCCCAAAAGAGCTGGATTTTCACTCTCTCCCTGTGTAAACTCTTTTATCTTATTATAATTAATGACCTCTTAGACACCCCGGGTCATTCCCTGTAGTAGGCAAGTAGTGAGGTGTCTTAAGGATTCCTTTCCTGCCCTTGTATTGGGATCCCAGTCTGGCTCTGTGGAGGGGATTGCCTCTTCTACAGGGGACAGATTGACATCCACCCACTGTCTTTCATCAGCCACTTATCTAGCCTGATCTAGGATTCTGCTTTTTCCTCATCATTACAACACTGGGTGAGGATGACCATTATATCCCTCCAGGTGAAGGAGATGTTAAAGGTAAGACTCTCAAATTCATCTCTAAATTTCTTGGGGTTCTCAGAATACAAACCCAATTGCTCCCTACACTGGGTAATGTCTTGCATAGAAAGAGGAACATGAATGTGCATAGTTCCCCCTTCCCCATCTGGTACCTCTCTTAGGGGGCAGATTTTGTCTGAAGATGACCTTTCCTTCTATAGAGAGCAAAGTTTACTTCCTAATTGTAATCTCATAGGGGAAGGGACATATGGAGGCAGAGCCCAGGTGACTGTAAGTGACTTCCCTTCAGGTCCTATGACTTCCGGGCCTAGCCTCCTGATTTCCGGGCTTGTCTGAATTTCCTTTCCTTGTGACCTTCTTCCCAAGCTAAGGAGGTCTAGAGAAGGTCAAGGCGATCTTCTGATTCAGACCTTGCCAAAAGGACTTTGAAAGAGCATTTATCAAATTCTTCAAGCTTATATTGTCTCTCTTTTTTGGAATCCTGGTAAAGGGCTATAAAGGCCTGGACATAGGGAACCTCCTTGTATTTACCCTTGTGTTTGCAGCATTGACTGAGCTGTAAAATGGTGTTGAGTCCAGTTGACCCCAACTGGAGCCATTTCCCCCCTCCTTCCAGGGAGTAAGTAGGCCAGTATTGAGCACAGTATTTGATAAGTTTTTTTTTTTCCTTTTTTCTTTTTTAGCCCTTCCAGTTGGTATCCCTCCCAGTGAGCCAAAAGACAACCCAGCAGGGTGTCTAAAGGGAAACTAGGCTTATTTCCCATTTTAACAGTGGTATAGTTTACATCTCATTCCTAGGGGACCAGTACTAAAGTGGATACCCTTATATCTGCTCTAGAGAAATTGTAAACTCTCTCAGTCCCAAATTGCCTGATTGTATATGTGCCACAGGAAATGTTCAGTAGTAAGCAAAGGTCCATCTAGTCAAGGCTATGATTTTTCCAGTGGTCCTGTATGGATGTGAGAGTGGACTGTGAAGAAAGCTGAGGGCTGAAGAATTGATGCTTTTGAACTGTGGTATTGAAGAAGACTCTTGAGAGTCCCTTGGACTGCAAGGAGAGATCCAACCAGTCCATTCTAAAGGAGATTAGTCCTGGGTGTTCTTTGGAAGGAATGATGCTGAAGCTGAAGCTCCAGTACTTTGGCCACCTCATGCGAAGAGTTGACTCATTGGAAAAGCCTCTGATCCTGGGAGGGATTAGAAGCAGGAGAAAAAGGGGATGACAGAAGATGAGATGGCTGGATGGCATCACCGACTCAATGGATGTGAGTTTGAGTGAACTCCGGGAGTTGGTGATGGACAGGGAGGCCTGGCATGCTGCAATTCATGAGGTCTCAAGGAGTCAGACACGACTGAGCAACTGAACTGAACTGAAGCACAATCAATGGAGCTGTAGGACTGGTCCCAAAAGGGTGTTAATTTTCACCAAAAACCAAGTGTGAATATACTGAACCCCATCAGTCACTTCTACTTGGAAGCATTCAGACAAATGCTGGATTAAATGACTGAATTTATAGAAACAGGGCAACTAATGGAGGGCTTCTAATGCACGATTATCTCTCCAAGAACAGAAAGCACAAATGATGAGGAGGAGAAGGCATAGCCTCTTAGAAAATCTCTTACAAAGACCCCAGAACTTCAGGCCCAAGTATTGATAGACAGAGTAAACAAATACCTTGGGTCTTCAAAGAGAGGAAAAGAAGTCAGGTTGAAAGAGAAGGAATGGGGAGAGAAAAGAGGTCTAAAGTGTGGAAGAGAAAGAGGAAAAAAGGGGTGGTCTTACAGATGTCTCCTTCCACTTGCAGATATCCAGGTGTTACAGGACTTTTCCCTGGCCTTCAGAGGAGGACTGGAACTTGGCCTAACCAGAACCAAAATTCAAGCTCTCTGCCAAGAGGAGGTGATCAGTCTCTAATCCTCAGCTCAGGCTGAGGACCTTTGACCAGATTTCTGTGTCCAGGAACAGGGGACAGAAAAAAAAAAAAGGATGGATAGGAGGGGTTGAAAAGAGAGATGAGATAAAAGTAGTCAACAAAATCTCTTTTTCCTTACCTGATCAGTGCACTCTGGCCAGTTGTCTGCATCAGGAGGAGACCAGGGACAAACAGGTCCCAGTGGCAACCGCTGGGTCAGGGCCGTCTGCAGGTGAGCTGGTTCTGGAGTGCCCCGAGTGGTTGTCAGCACTCATGAGAGCTGCAGATGTCAGCTGCAGTAAAAATGGGGTCCCTTCAATGGTTACCAGTTGTTGTAGGAAGTGGGGCCCCCTCCAGGGCCACAAGAGTGGGCTCTTGTCTAATCCTTGAAAAAAGAATTGTCCGAGGAGATATGTACTGAAAAAGCAAGAGACTTTATTGGGAGAGGGCACCCAGGTGGAGAGCAGCAGGATAAGGGAACCCAGGAGAACTGCTCTGCTATGTGCCTTGCACTTGAGGGTTTTATGTTGATGGGGTTAGTTTCCAGGTTGTGTTTGGCCAATCATTCTGGCCAGGAGTCTTTCCTAGTGGTGCACACATCAGTCAGCCAAGATGGATGCTAGTGAAAGTGATTCTGGGAGATGGATGGACACGTGGTGTCTCCTTTTGACCTTTCCCGAACTCTTCCGATTGGTGGTGTCTTAGTTCCATGTTCCTTACCAGGACCTCCTGTCATAAAACAACTCATGCAAATGGTTACTAGAGAGCCTGGCCGGATGGGTGATTTCAGTCAGTGTGCTTCCCCTAACATCAGCAACATCAAAAAGATGCTAGTGTTCTTCTCTATGATCTAAGATGCTGGCAAAGATGCCGTTGGAAGAGATTACTAAATTTGAATTGGCATGGTTTTATGGACTGTATTTTGTTCTTCTGAATCCAGATACTGAAATCCTAACTCCCCAGTACCTCAAAATGAGACAATTGGAAATGGGGACATCAGAAAGATAACTAAGGTAAAATGAGCCTTATATGAATGGTCTATTCAGTGTGACTAGTATACTTATAAGAAGAGGAGAGGTGCATACAGGCACTCACAGACAAGGAATGACTCTTCAAAAACACAGTGAGATTTCTACCTGCAAGAAAAGAAATGATGCCTCAGGAGAAATCAAACCTGCTTATACTTGATCTTGGACTTCTTGCCTCCACAATTATAAGAAAATCAATTTCAGTTGCTTCAGCTATTCAGTCTGTGGTGATTTTGTTTTGCCAGGCATAGAAAACTAATACAACTGGGTAGATGGATATTGAGCTGACAGAAACCAAGTAACTTCACTTACCTGCCAGAGACAAGGGCAATATTTATTGTAACATTCACCAGGAACAGAGTGCAATCTGACTGGCCTGAATTTTTATAGTAGCAAAAATGTATACCAAAATCAGTCCTGAAGTTTAAAATATATCAGATCCCATTGAAGTCTTACTGGATGTGTATAACTAACAACAACAAAAGTTATATCTGGAAAAAAAAAAAAGACTGAGTCTCAACATATACATGAAGAATCCTCATGTGATTTTAAACCTATGCCTTCACATCTCAGAGTCAAGGCCCCTTAATTAAAGATTAGAATGGGAGATATGAATAGGAACATCCATTTATTCATTTTTTTAAACTTTTTATTTTATATTGAAGTGTATTTGATTAACAATATTGTGATAGTTTTAGGTGTGCAGCAAAGTGACTCAGTTATACATATACATGTATCTATTCTTCTTCAAATTATTTTTCACAGTTTGATTGTTATACAATATTGAACAGAGTTCCTTATGCTATACAATAAATCCTTATTGGTTATTCATTTTAAATAGAGCAGTGTGTACATGTCGATCCCAAATGCTTAAACTATCCCTCTTCACCTTACCCCAGTAACCATAAGCCCAGTCTCTAATAATAAACTTTGTACCTGTTTTTACACACAAAAAAATTAATAAATAAAACACTTTAAAAAAAAGATTGGGATGGGAAACTTAAAAATACTGTGACAAAAACCTAACATTGTGTGGCAATGTTTTCTTTATATTTTTTCCAAAGTTATTTGTAACTATTTTATTACAGTCTGATTGTGAAAATAGTAATAACTATATATTTCAATAATCATATTGATCAGTTTAGCTCCTTACCCCCCAGTCATCCCAAAACACACTCTAATATGTGAACAAATAAAAGTGTGATCATGTGTCATATTCTCAGATTTGGGGATTACATCTCAGAACAATAATACACACTTCTCTTCACAAGCATGAAGGTGCTACCGGCCACAGAAAACCGAGTGGACTTAACTCATGCCAGTCTAACCTTCCAGAAAGTGGTACATTCAGTCCCAATGCTTTACTGTATTCATGAGAGACAAGTCAGCCACCCGGTGACAGGTTGAAAATGTAATAGCCTTAAACCTTTAGGGGCAGAAATTTTATGTCATTTAAATTATATTCCAGGTTTTATTTGACTTTGTTGAGTAGCCGTCTCTGCCAGTAAAACAAACTGTGAAATTACCAAATACTTTACCCACTGTTACACTAATAAAACATTGCCTCTGACCGTGTGCAGCAAAAAGATTAAGGCAATTAACTACAGCTACTGAACATAATGAAATCTTTGGTATTACTGTTGAACTTATCCATGAGAATAATTAAAATCTTTGCTTAGTTACAGTCCCAGACACTATCTTGCCAAGTTGGATTCTTACTGCATGTGTTATAGTCTTTGAACCAGAAAATGATGTATTGTCATGTCTCACTTATAGTCCAAATACACAGACTTAGGAACTGAGAACATGGAATTGGAAGTCGTATTTTTCACTAAAATGTTTAATATCTCATTTCACATTTATTTGTTTATGTTTCTGTGAATTCAGGTTTGGGTGGTTTAGAGAAGGGAATCTGCAATCTATAACCTGTGAGCCAAACCTGGTCCACCAACCTATTTTCATAAATTTTACGGGCCTATAACCAAACCTATTTGTTTCTGTGCTGTCTGTGGCTGACTTGGGGCAATAACAGTAGAAACGCTAGTTGTAAAATATACCATATGGTTTACAAATCATACAATACTTGCTATCTGGCCTGTTAAAGAAACAGTTTGTTATTCATAGATTTCATGGTATCTAAGGTGAAAATGTGTTGAAAGCATTTGCCAGGGAACACAGTGACTTCGTTGAAACAAGAATTTAAATATCATCTTCCACTTTGGGATGCATGATGCCACTGTTTGAAGTGGTAAAAAGTGAATTTCTCGTGTTCAATACAGTAGTTATAAAGGCAAATATGTTTGCTACTACATAATGAAGGAATAGAGTACATTTGAAAGTGTCTGGAAGACTTAGTGAACACCAATGGGAAGGACTAGCATGGATTTACAATTCTTACTTCACGAGCATAAATCTAGCATTCTGATTTTTTTCAGTTTTTCCTGGTGAATTTTTTAAAAATATGGCTTGTAAATAACATTTCAAAAGTTGCAAACACGGATACATAATATTTGTGGCAGTTCTCCAAGTTAATTAACTAATCAGCACACCAAATGTGGCAGTCTGGGCTTTTCAGGTGACTCAGTGGTAAAGAATCCTCCTGCCAATGCAGGAGAAGAGGATTTGATCCCTGGGTTGGAAAGTTCCCCTCGAGGAGGAATTGGCAACCCCATCCAGCATTCTTGCTGAGATAATCCCATGCACGAGGAGCCTGGTGGGCTACAGTCCGTGCGGTCACAGAGTAGAGCTCAGCTGAGTGACTAAGCACACACACATGCGTGTGTGTATGTGTGTGTGTGTGTGTCTGTGTGTGTGTGTGTGTGTGTATTGGGGAGAGAGAATGATTGGGAAAACACAATATAAATACTAATCCTTTTCTTTACATTTAAAATTTCATGATATTTATGACTGTGTAATGAATAGATAACATATTACAAGCTATGTTTTGTCTCTGAAATCTTTAATGCTTCTCTTGATCTTTATTACTGAAAGCTAACATAGTGAATTTAAATTAGCATGTTGTTTATATTTTATATAACTGTAAAGCTATCAATGATCTTTTATAATTCAATATGTTGTAGTATAAAATATTCAGCCAAAGATATAATCCAATTAGCCTTTAGTAGGAAAAAAACTGTGAAGATTTGAAAAGTACCATTTCAATATCTTTTTATTCAGAATTATGGAAATACAATTTTATTTGTTAATGTTTTAAAATATATCAGCTTAATTACTTATAAATTTTAATGAAGTCATCCTCTTTTTAAGGACATTACGTGTTGCTGATGTCAACCTCAAACACTTTTGTATAAAGTGGTTTTCAAATATACAAATTAAAGTAAGAAAATTGAACGATAGTTTCATTCCATGAAAGGTAGGCATTTTTATTGATAAAACATTTATTCTACTATTTACAGTACATTTCTGTAGGCATCAAATAGTATATGATATAAAATAGAAATTTAGTATAAGAATAAAGCGGAGAAGGCAATGGCAACCCGCTGCAGTGTTCTTGCCTGGAGAATCCCAGGGACAGGGGAGCCCTGTGTGTTGTTGTCTATGGGGTCACAGAGTCACACACAACTCAAGCGACTAAGTGGCAGCAGCAGCAGCATAAGAACAGAGACCATAAGACTGTAATGAAAAATAACTCCCGTTCCTTTGCTAATGAAAATAGAAAGGAAACAAACGTGAACTGCTGAAAGATGGTAGAAACGTCCTTCAGTTCTACTGTCCAGTCTGCCAATTAAACAGTGTTTAATAAATTAGGATAGGCAAAGTGCTGTTTCCCAAACACATACCTTTGCCACCAATATATCACATTGTACATCTCCTATTTCAACACAAACAAACCAAAAAGCAGAAGGGCAATCAGAAGTGATAGAATGTATTTTCTAAAGCGTGACGTGAACTCAATCTTTCAGAAATGTAATTTTCAAGATAATAAATTTAGTAGAGTCATTGATATATTGCTTTATCTTTTGTTCAAGAAGATAAAAATGAGATTATTTTATTTAGTTTTCTCTGTAACACAGATAAATAAAGTACATATATGCATTTTATTTTCAGAGTTTATTATATAATTTGTGTAAAACTGCAAATGATAAGAAGAATATAAGGCTTGCAGAGTTTAAAAATGACATTCCAGAATAAAATATTATTTTCTGAACTTCTAAAAGTCTCAAGATAGTCTACATTTACATGTAGTTATATAAGAACAATGGTTGTAAGATAGAGAATAAGATACTTTGATATTCTGAACTTTATCAAGGATCAAATAGAATTCTTACATATAATTTTACTGTTTTCTTCTTGTACCTGTAGAAAAAAGTATTTGTCTTTCTAGAATTCCTACTGCTCTAAATCTGCTGTTTAAAAAAGTCTGTAAATTCTCAATTATTTGCTTTTCCCCAGATTTATACAGAAGGATTCAGTCTTTTACTAAGTGTAATATTATGGGAGGATTTTTGTAGTCACCCTTTACCAATTTAGGAACATTCTCTTTTATTCCTAATATGATAATGTTTATAATGAATGTACACTGAATTTTGCTAAAGGCATTTACTTCTGTGTTAATATATTTTCTTTCTTTACCATGTCAATACCGAGATTACATTTGAAATATTGAATCATTCTTGCATTTTCAGGATAATGCTACTTGGTTGTCAGGCATTAATATTTTTGCTTCTTTATATATCATAAAATATATAATTAGTATATTATATATATTGATATATTTTATTTGATAATATAGAGCAATTTACACCTATATTATGATAAATATTGGTCTCTTTTCTACTAATGTTGTTTTATTATTCAGTTCATTTCAGTATCTTAGTTGTATCCCACTCCTTATGACCCAATGGACTGCAGCATGCTTGGTTTCCCTACCCATCACCAATTCCTGGAGCTTGCTCAAACTCATGTCCATTAACTCAGTGATGCCATCCAACCATCAAATCCTCTGTTGTCCCCTTCTCCTCATGCCTTCAATCGTTCCAAGCATCATGTTCTTTTCTAATGAGTCAGTTCTTTCCCTCAGGTGGCCAAAGTGTTGGAGCTTCAGCTTCAGCATCAGTATTTCCAATAAATATTCAGGACTGATTTCCTTTAGGATTGAGTGGTTTGATCTCCTTGCAGTCCAAAGGACTCTCAAGAGTCTTCTTAAAACACCACAGTTCAAAGCATCAGTTCTTCAGCACTCAGCTTTCTTTATGGTCCAACTCTCACATTCATATATGATTACTAGAAAAACCATAGCTTAAACTAGACAGACCTTAATAGGCAAAGTAATGTCTCTACTTTTCAATATGTTTTCTAAGTTGGTCACAACTTTTCTTCCAAGGAGCAAGATTATGGTATCAGATTAGTGCTGATCTGCTAATATGGGTTTTAAGTATTCCTTCCACTTTAAATTTCAGGGTTTATAGAGTATTTGTACATTTTTTCTTTAACATTGAATATCTTGAAGGCTATCCAAATATTTTGGATAAAATACAAGAAATTGTAGAGACAAAAGTTACAAAAAATATCAAAAGCATTTTAGACGCAATTTGAATTACATTACTTTTTAAACTCCCAAACATTTTTAGAATCTGATTGATGGAGGGAATCCAAGAAACTGTTTATTGAAATGTTTCTTTTTTAACTCAAAATAAGCATTTCTATAAATAATTTGTAGTTTCCTTTTTATGTATGTATTTGTACATATGCATATACAGACACATGCATACATATGAACATATATGTCTTGTTTTAAACAGATTCTGTCAGTTGATCATTTTGAGTTAGCAGAACATCCCAGGCTGTTCAGATGCAATTATTAGTTATGTATATACTATAATCAAGAATAAATATGTTTCTGCTCCATAGTTTTCCAAAATTAGTAAGGACATTGTGCTTTTACAGGAACAACAGTGCTGTGCTCCATCAAAATTTTAGTCACATTATCACCATAGAAATAATTTTTCTTCAATATTGAACTTTCAACATAGTTTGTAAAAACATTCATATCTGATATTTCACCTGCAAAAAATAAACTTCAAAACTCTAAACACTGATATCATAAATTGAACCAAAGTAAAGGTCTCTTAATGGAATTCATCTAGCAGATTTTCTATTTGATGGGCATAATATAAAATTGGCAGAACATAATAATCACTAAATTCTTATGGAATTGAAATATTCAAACTTCATTTGACTGTTGTATGTGCCAAATTAATTTAGAAAAAAACCTGAAAATGAGCCATATTAGTTTAGGAAAATATGTTCAAAATTAAAAGTCCCCTTTCATAGAGTAATACATAAATGCCATTCTACAGATGTATAAGTCAAACAGGTCTACAGGCAATTTTTTTCTTAAATAGTCATTTGAATTTGAATAAATTCTGAAGTTTCTTTGGCATATTTGTTTCATATTGTTTCACAGAACTTTAGATACCAACAGAGACTTGATAGTAGATGGTCAATGTCAGTAAATATTTTGGACAAATTTATTTATTTTTAATATGTGGGGGAAAGGGACATAGTTCTTGATTTTTTGTTAAGTATAAAATTTATTGGGCTTCCCTGGTGGCTCAGTGGTAAAGAATCTGATGCCAATGCAAGTGATGTGGATTTGATACCTGGGTTGGGAAGATCAACTGGGGGAGATCATGGCAAACCTCTTCAGTATTCTTGCCTGGGAAATCCTAGGGACAGTGGAGCCTTGTAGGCTACAGTCCATGGGTTTGCAAAATAGTCAGACGTGACTTAGTGACTAAACAACGTCAACATCAGGGTAACTATATTGGTATGTTGTGCTCATTACTTCTAAAGGCTACACAAAAAATTTAAAAAAAAAAATGATTCCAGAGAATAAAATTAATAAATAGTTTAGAATCAACCTATGAAACAAATGACAAAACTATTATAATTAAAGAGATCATACTGTTGTTATTTCCTATATACTCTAAGCCAGGACTACTTGGCCTCTTTTTTCCATACATATTTCACAAAGGTTTATTTTATAATGTAACTTGTCATCTCTCTTGGATTATATGCCTGATGGGGCCACAGGACACCTGGCTAGCATATCGAATGCCTGGCTTGGGTAATAGTATTGAATATTCCTGTCACTAATAGATACTCAGTATACACAGATTCTAGTTATCCCAAGCACTGGTGTCAGAGTACACTTTATTTCATCAGTTAAACTCAGCACATGGGATAAGTCTCCTAATCCATGTGGCTCAGCAATAAAGAAACTGCCTGTGATGTGGGAGACTTGGGTTTGATTCCTACGCCAGGAAGATTCTCTGAAGAAGGAAATGGCAAACTACTCCAGTATTTTTGCCTGGGAAATCCTATGGGTAGAGGATCCTTGCAGACTAAAAACCACAAAAGTGTCTCAAAAGAGTCAGACACTTAGTGACTAAACAAACAACAAACAACTAACAGTGGTTCATAGATAAGTCAGCCTGACTAATGATTTTTGCTTTAAGCTCCATTTTATATGTTTATTTTATATAGTTATATTTAAATCATGTAAAAGCTAGAGGTACTATACATGGAATGACAGATAGTCAATTCATCCTCTGATGCTAAAACAGACATGGCATTATTGGTAATCATAGCTATTGCATGAAAAAATTGTAGAAAGTTTTAAGCTTATTACAATAATTTTTAAAGCATTTTCAAATGTTCCTAACAGTGTCTCAAGCATAGCAGTGAAAAGTGCAGCCTCTAAAATTAGACTGAATTAAAGTTGACTCATTGGAAAAGACTCTGATGGTGGGAGGGATTGGGGGCATGAGGAGAAGGGGACAACAGAGGATGAGATGGCTGGATGGCATCACTGACTCGATGGACGTGAGTCTGAGTGAAATCTGGGAGTTGGTGATGGACAGGGAGGCCTGGTGTGCTGCGATTCATGGGGTTGCAAAGAGTTGGACACGACTGAGCAACTGAACTGAACTGAACTGAAATCGAGCTATATTTTTTATTAACTATATGGCATGGACAGTTATTTAAACATTCTGCCTCATATTTCTCCTGCAAATTTGAACTAATAGTAGTTTGTATTAAGTAAATTTATAGTGATGATTGATATAATACAGGCAAAACACTTAAGGTAAGGATTGAATAAACTGTTTTTATTTCAGTAGTAGTATATTTATATGATAATACAAATTTCCATAAACCAGTCTTAGCTTCTATCTATTCATGACAAATTCAATCCAGTAAAAGAATTGCAACACTTAGAACCATGAACATTCATATTTGCTTTGTTAATATAAGTGACATCATTCTTTAGGTGGTGTTTATTTTTCTGAATTAGTTATTTACATGGAATTGGGAGATATATGTAACTTTTAATTTTGAAGCAAATAGGCAGTTAAGGTCAATACTTACAGAATTAATCCCTAGGATTTCAGCGAATACTACCTTGATTTTTAAAAATTATTTAAATAAAAAGTGCACTTCATTTGTCTTTTACATATATGTATACATTATCTCTATGTGTGTGTGTGTGTGTATATCTTTAATAATAGTAAAATGCAAAACTCTCATTTATCAATATAACATATTATTCTGAGTGTTTTAAAGTTATTCCTCCAACTAATCTTTTAAAAAATATAATATACATGGCCTTTTTTATTTTTATAAACAATTTGCAAAAAATTAGCATAAGAATATGAGAAAATACAGTATGTCAAGGGCAATAGTATGAAGACAATTTAATATCCACCCATTAGTTTTAGCATAGCAAAATTTTAACTGAAGCAAATTAGAAGACAACAATTATGGTGATTTTTTGGGATCTTGTGAAATCTCTATTATACTTCTCAATACAAATGAGTACAGGAAAAATTTGATGGATTATGTAAATTTACTTTGATCATATTTATATGATAGGATGGCTTACTACATCACACAGAACTGTATACTAAAAAAAGGAAAACACTGCATGCAAAAATATCACAATTTTTAAATGCTCTGGAATATTAAAGGACAAAGATGACATGACCTATTACTGTTGGATTTCACCATAAGCAATACCTCCAAATAACTAAAATATTGATGAAATCAGTTCAGTTCAGTTCAGTTCAGTTCAGTCGCTCAGTCATGTCCAACTCTTTGTGACCCCGTGAACTGCAGCACGCCAGGCCTCCCTCTCCAACACCAACTCCCGGAGTTCACTCAGACTCATGTCCATCGAGCTAGTGATGCCATCCAGCCATCTCATCCTCTGTCGTCCCCTTCTCCTCCTGCCCCCAGTCCCTCCCAGATCAAAGTCTTTTCCAATAAGTAAACTCTTCGCAGTGGCTGACAAATGCTGAAGCAATGATTCTAGTCAAGATCATCTCTGAATCCTCTGCTTTGACTAAATTTTATTTTTATTTTCCCTGCTCCATGCTGGCATCCATTATTTTGATTAATATTTTCTATCAAAATATTACTTCTCAATTTTTCAACTGCTTCAGTGTATATTTTGCTTTGACTTTTAATTACTCAGCATTTATCAATGCATATTGTTCCATTTTCACTCCTATTTTCCCTTATATATTGGTAATCTATAGAAAATAGTTCCTTGGAAATGAGTCTGATAAGTGCCTGAGTCCAGCTCCAGCAACCAGGGATTCAACCAGAGGAGATGGACAGTGTCGGCGATGATGACAGCCTCTCAGTTTTCTTGGACTGCCTCTTTATTTCAAGTTTGTCACCAGACGATGATGTAGCCTCTAACTCATAGTACGGGATTACATCAGCGGACAATGTTGTGGCCTCTGACTCTTAGTACGGGACTACATGTTTATTTCAAGCTTCAAGTTCTTTTTTATACTTTGACAAAAGCATTAGGTCAGAGGCTTCAGGTTTTAGTTTCTCCCACCCAGATTTACTGTATCTAACGTAATTACATTGTAACTCACGCTACATTCCTCAGTTTATTTCTTATCTTTCTAAATCCTGTTTGCCCTTAGCATCTTAAGATCACTGTCTCCTAAAAAGGCTTCTTAGTCAGTTCAGTTCAGTTCAGTCACTCAGTTGTGTCCGACTCTTTGTGACCCCATGAATCTGGAACATCTGGACATTCACAGTTCACGTACTGCTGAAGCCTGGTTTGGAGAATTTTGAGCATTACTTTACTAGCATGTGAGATGAGTGCAATTGTGCAGTAGTTTGAGCATTCTTTGGCATTGCGTTTCTTTGGGATTGGAATGAAAATTGACCTCTTTCCATTTAAAATACTAGAAAACACACAAACACACACAATATGCAAATATTTGTAATGCATATCTCACATTTTCCAGTTGTCTGAGTAAAATCAATTAGCACTAAATCATGCTTAAAGAATTGGAATAAGTCCAAGATAAAACTCCAAAATAAAAACATTCACAAAAATCAGAAAGTTAAAATTACATATGTCAGTAAAAGAATTTGTTAATTAGTTAATTTTCAGCTAGATTAACTGTTAGTAGTGTCACTTAGATAAAATGGAGAAATTTTTAAAAATAATTTGCCTAAATTTGAAAAAAAATAATTTCTAGGGTTAATCACTCAGATAGCAGCTTCTAAATTTATTGCAAACTTTAGAGATTAATATGTGTTTCCTTTTCCTGAATCTTGTATTTACTATAAAGTTGGAATCACCTAAGAATAATTTGTTAACAATTCTAATCAAGATTATCTCAATTTATATTAAGTGATATGGATCTATGTGTAGGAGCTCACTTTCTGATATTTCAAACGGTAAACATAATATAAATTCATCTTGCACCACAGTCAAAGTAAATCATGACTACTAAGCATAACTGTGTCAAAAACTTTGTAGAAACAGACATAAACAAAATTTAGAACAAAGTCAGCAACCATTAGTCTTGATACTGTGATTTTGTTTATCCAATGGCATGAAGTATATAAAACTTAAAAGAATGCTTAAATATATTCATTCGGAGAAGCATTAAAAGCATCCTTTTTCTTTCTTTCCAGGCTGCTCTCAGAACAGATTTCCTTAATATATTATAGTAAGCACAACTAGCTATAATAACATTTACTTCTTTCCAGTGTGCTAATATAAACTAACCTTGCTCCAGGGGCTCCCTGGTGGCTCTGGTGGGAAAAAATTTTCCTGCAAGTCAGGAGCCACAGGAAACACAGGTTTGATATCTGGTTGGAGAATGAAGCAGGGCAAAGACTAACAGAGTTTTGCCAAGAAAATGCACTGGTCATAGCAAACACCCTCTTCCAACAACACAAGAGAAGACTCTACACATGGACATCACCAGATGGTCAACACCAAAATCAGATTGATTATATTCTCTGCAGCCACAATGAAGAAGCTCTATACAGTCAACGAAAACAACGCCAGGAGCTGACTGTGGCTCAGATCATGAACTCCTTATTACCAAATTCAGACTCAAATTGAAGAAAGCAGGGAAAACCACTAGACCATTCATGTATGACCTAAATCAAATCCCTTATGATTATACAGTGGAAGTGAGAAATAGATTTAAGGGCCTAGATCTGACAGATAGAGTGTCTGATGAACTATGGAATGAAGTTCACGACATTGTGCAGGAGACAGGGATCAAGACCATTCCAATGGCAAAGAAATGCAAAAAAGCAAAATGGCTGTCTGGGGAGGTCTTACAAATAGCTGTGAAAAGAAGAGAGGCGAAAAGCAAAGGAGAAAAGGAAAGATATAAGCATCTGAATGCAGAATTCCAGAGAAGAGCAAGAAGAGATAAGAAAGCCTTCTTCAGCGATCAATGCAAAGAAATAGAGGAAAACAACAAAATGGAAAAGACTAGAGATTTCCTCAAGAAAATTAGAGATACCAAGGGAACATTTCATGCAAAGATGGGCTTGAAAAAGGACAAAAATGGTCTGGACCTAACAGAAGCAGAAGATATTAAGAAGAGGTGGCACTATACACAGAAGAACTGTACAAAAAAAGATCTTTACAACCCAGATAATCATGATGCTGTGATCATTCATCTAGAACCAGACATCCTGGAATGTGAAGTCAAGTGGGCCTTAGAAAGCATCACTATGAACAAAGCTAGTGGAGGTGATGGAATTCTAGTTGAGCTGTTTCAAATCCTGAAAGATGATGCTGTGAAAGTGCTGCACTCAATATGCCAGCAAATTTGGAAAACTCAGCAGTGGCCACAGGACTGGAAAAGGTTAGTTTTCATTCCAATTCCAAAGAAAGGCAATGCCAAAGAATGCTCAAACTACCACACAATTGCACTCATCTCACACACTAGTAAACTCATGCTCAAAATTCTCCAAGCCAGGCTTCAGCAATACGTGAACCATGAACTTCCTGATATTCAAGCTGATTTTAGAAAAGGCAGAGGAACCAGAGGTCAAATTGCCAACATCCGCTGGATCATGGAAAAAGCAAGAGAGTTCCAGGAAAACATCTATTTCTTTTTTATTGACTATGCCAAAACCTTTGACTGTGTGGATCACAATAAACTGTGGAAAATTCTGAAAGAGATGGGAATACCAGACCACCTAACCTGCCTCTTGAGAAATCTGTATGCAGGTCAGGAAGCAACAGTTAGAACTGGACATGGAACAACAGACTGGTTGCAAAAAGGAAAAGGAGTACGTCAAGGCTGTATATTGTCATCCTGCTTATTTAACTTAT
>SJXQ01012369.1:120182-256169 GCA_006408695.1 Aepyceros melampus
AAGGCTATGGTTTTTCCAGTGGTCATGTATGGATGTGAGGGTTGGACTGTGAAGAAGGCTGAGTGTTGAAGAATTGATGCTTTTGAACTGTAGTACTGGAGAAGACTCTTGAGAGTCCCTTGGACTGCAAGGAGACCCAACCAGTCCATTCTGAAGGAGATCATCCTTGGGTGTTCTTTGGAAGAAATGATGCTAAAGCTGAAACTCCAGTACTTTGGCCACCTCATGTGAAGAGTTGACTCACTGGAAAAGACTCTGATGTTGGGAGGGATTGGGGGCTGGAGGAGAAGCGGCCAACAGAGGATGAGATGGCTGGATGGCATCACTGACTCAATGGACGTGAGTCTGAGGGAATTCCAGGAGTTGGTGATGGACAAGGAGGTCTTGTGTGCTGTGATTCATGCGGTCGCAAAGATTTGGACACGACTGAGCTACTGAACTGAACTGAAATAGAAAGGAAAAAATAAAGAATAATCTTCCAATTGCTTCAAGATCTCTGAAATCACTTCTACAAACAACCACTCTAAAGAGACTAAGACTCTGTAACAAGGAAGAACAAATCTGACGCCATATTGGATTTGTCTCTTTTAAGGTTACTTTGAATTCAAATGTTTTTATATCAGGTAATCACTAAAGATACATTGCTTATAACTTAAGACATAATGGCCTCGCTATGGGAAACCTGCCTTCTATGCCTGAGTGCTAAACTAAAATACCTTTGTTATGCTTGCAGAAACATCTGACCAGGCTCAATTGTGAGTGACTATGGAAAAGAAAAAATTAGCATATCCCCTCCAGAGTCTAGTGGGATATTTGGAACAATTTAGTGCTTTTTTTACTTTGCCTCCTCCCCTCTCTCTGTACTCTACAAATTACAGTAGCATACAAACCCCGGAACGACCGTTCTTTGAAATACTAATCTACCATCTTCTCAGTCTTCTGGTTTTCTGAATAAAGTTGCTATTCTTTGTTCCAACAACTTCTGTCTCAGTTTTTTTGGCCTGACATGTAGTTAACAGTAGAATCTTGGACTACGTAGTAATTCTACGTCTTGAGATCCAAATCAGGCAATGCATTCTGTTATTCTTGAGAGAATATGAAGATATTTCACTCTTTCTGGATTTGTGTTATAATCCAGTCCTTTGATAACTCCGCGAATGTAACTTATTTCTGACCATCTTTTGTGTTATGCTATTATCATCTTGAATCATTCAATATTTCTGACTTTGTGTAAGAATAAAGGAAATGTTAGCATAGTTTAGGTGAATTCATAACATTGCCACCTAAATTCAGCACTGGTAACAAATTATTTAAATGTTTCCTAAGCAGGTGGTCTTGAAAAAAATTTTAGCATACATACTCTGCATAGGATGACCAAACCAACTAACCAAGGGGAAAGCTTCTAGAGAAAAAGCAGGAAAGACCCTGAGAATAGGCATATGTCCTTTTGCTCAATCACAAATACTTGTGTTCAAGTGGCAAGTAACTGAACTTCCATGTGAGGGTCAAGTTTTTCAAGTGAAGTATTACATTCATAATCCCAGAGTTTTTAAGAATTTATAAGATGTGTGGATATAAGATAATCACACTGTAAATATTAGTTTTCATCATATACTAAGTTCCAAAGTAGTGTTGATTTCTTAATTCTACAGCTGTCATGCAACATGATGACCTAATAGTGACATTATTTTATAATGATAAAATAATATAATAATAACCAATTTAAACACATTTTAAAAGATACTTAATGTTCTTTCCATGAGTATTTATAATTGTAGTGGTAAGCTAACACTTTTTATTTTTCTAATGAGCATAATCATGACTTTTATAAAACTGAAAATATGCTTATATACCTTAGCAGCTAATTCATGCATTAATTGGGAATTAGCGTGTATCTATTCTCTGACAGCTGGAGTTACATTAAAACTTTAAATGAAATTTTTCTTTACACATTTTTTTCATGGAATTTTTTTTTTAAAGCAACAGAAGAAATGGCTAGTCAGTGTCACATTTCTTTATTTCAGTGTCATGACTCTTTGCAGTATTTACTTATCCATGATATCAAAGAAAATAGAATAGGTATTCTACCTTTGACAGAATCATACTTTCCTCAAAAATTAGAGGAAGAAAATAGCCACTTGTGGAGCAGCAGCTATAGCAATAGCAATATTCCTTTTATCTCTGAAATACAAGGTCCCCATAAGGTAACATATATCCAACTTCTCAATACTTACAAAGTCTCTTGATTCTTACTATAATTCAGGATATCACTAAGTAGTAATACTAATGGAAGGGTTTTGAGTCATTCCATAAGATATTTTACAATTGATCCAGATTCTAATCTTGATTCTCTGAATGATTATTCCATTGAGACCGATTGCTAAATTAAAATCATTCATTGGAAGGACTGATGTTGAAGCTGAAACTCCAGTCCTTTGGCCACCTGATGCAAACAGCTGATTCATTTGAAAAGACCCTGATGCTGGGAAAGATTGAGGGCAGGAGGAGAAGGGGATGACAGAGGATGAGATGGTTGGATGGCATCACCAACTCGATGGACTTGGGTTTGGGTTGACTCCGGGAGTTGGTGATGGACTAGGAGGCCTGGCGTGCTGTGGTTCATGGGGTTGCAAAGAGTTGGACACCACTGAGTGACTGAACTGAACTGAACTACTTTGTAATCATTTGTTCTTCAGAATCATTATCAAGACTCTCAAGTCTAAGGCTAATAATCATATAGATTTTTGCTGTCAAATCATTATTGTTGCTTACAGATATAGTCTCATAAGCACTATGCACCTTTTTAAACTTTATGCTCAAATTAAGTTTTTTAAAAATAGATTTCCTGAGTCCCAACAATAATTCTTATTACTTATGTAAGAAGATGTTATAACTAGAATTTGCATTTATGGGTATCATATTATATTACTTTAATATAATACATCTTCTAGGTTTTCTGATGTTACCCAAATTACTGGTTGATGTATATTAAGACAAATTTCATATTGAGCTTAATCTGGTTGTAGAATGAAATAAAGTCTTATTTAAAGAAAAATTACATTTCATAATGCTACAGCCACCATAGATGGTGATTCTTCTGATGGATCTGAGGGAAAAGAAACAATTGAAAACTGCCTAGAAATAATTCATTATTTTACATGTCATTAAGAACATTTGTGATTAATGAGAAAAAGGTAAATTATTAATATTAACATGAGTTAGTTGATTCCAGCCCTTGTGGATGATTTTGAGGGGTTGAAAACTTCCAGAAGCAACTTCAGATATGCTGAAAATTGCAAGAGAACTAGATTAGAAGTGGAAGCTGAAGATGTGACTGAAAAGCTGCAATCCAACGATAAAATTTGAATGGGTGAGGATTTGCTTCTTATGAATGGGCAAAGAAAGAGGATTCTTGAAATAGGATCTACTCCTGGTGAAGATGCCGTGAAGATGTTGAAATGACAACAAAAGATTTAGAAGATTACATCAAGTTTGTAAACCTGAGGCAGAGTTTGAGAGGACTGATTCCAATTTTGAAAGAGGCTTATACACTGGATAAAATGCTCTTACTGCAGAGAAATTTTTTCATGAGTGATAGAGTCAATCAATATAGCAAATTTCATAGTTGCCTTATTTTAAGAAATTACCACAGCTACTCCAACTTTAAGGAATCACCATCCTAATCAGTCAACAGCCATCAGCCTGGAGCCAAGATCTTCCTCCAGCAAAAAGATTATGACTCATTGAAAGGTAAGATGATGATTAGCATTTTTTAGCAATAAAATATTTTAAAATTAGAGTGTGTACATAGTTTATTTTTTTAGACATAATGCTACTGCACACTTAATAGACTAAGCTGCTGCTGCTGCTGCTAAGTCACTTCAGTCGTGTCCGACTCTGTGTGACCCCATAGACGGCAGCCCACCAGGCTCCCCGGTCCCTGGGATTCTCCAGGCAAGAACACTGGAGTGGGTTGCCATTTCCTTCTCCAGTGCATGAAACTGAAAAGTGAAAGTGAAGTCTCTCAGTTGTGTCCGACTCTTCACGACCCCATGGACTGCAGGCTACCAGGCTCCTCCGTCCATGGGATTTTCCAGGCAAGAGTACTGGAGTGGGGTGCCATCATTATACACACACACACACACACACACACAAAGGTAACTATTATACACATTGAGAAATTGAAAAAATTTTTTGTGACTTGCTCTATTATGATATTCGCTTTGTTGATGTGGTCTGGAAACAGACCTATGATATCTCCAAGGTGTGCCTGCACTTAACTCTGCTATTTCAGTGCAAAAGTTGCCATAGACAATAACCTAAACACAGGAGGCGTGGTTTGGCTATGTTAAACTGAACTTCATTTACAAATAAGGGTCAATGTTGGATTGCCTGTCCCAATACAGTGTAGCAATTTGAAGCTCAGCAAGTTTGGATTGAAACAAGTTTCTAGTTGAAATTTTGTGAACTGGACCCTTGATCAACATTTATTAATATTCATCCCAATTGTATGATGAAACGAATCATTCTTCACAGTTACAGTATTAAGGAGCACAATTCTGAGATCCTTTTACAATAGAGTTTGTTCAAATGTGGGGAATTTTTTTTAAAGGAATGCTACTTGAAAGGGGAAAAGATACAAATATGTCACCTCAGAAAATAAATAAATATCTTCAAACAATCATTTTCTTAGATATTAATATTTTATTATAGTATAGAAATTTATAGCCATGAAACATCAATCAAAAAAATTAAATATGCATGTGTCCATATTCATTCATATGGACACATGCATATTATACACATATGTGTATATATATATATATTCGGGTTTGTGTGCTCATGCTCAGCCATGTCTGACTCTTTGTGACCTCATGGACTATATAGCCTGCCAGATTCCTTTGTCCAGGATTTTCCAGACAAGAACATTGGAGAAGGTTGCCATTTCCTACTCCAAGGGATCTTCCTCACCCTGGGATCGAACACACATCTCCTTCCTGAATTGGCAGGTGGATTCTTTACCACTGAGCCACCTGGAAAGCCCATGCATATGAAAACATGTGTATTATACATACATGCATATGCATATTGTACATACACAGTTTTATACATATATAAGAACATATGTACTGATAATTTTCTAGGTACATAAAGCGATTTTCTGGTTACTTTGGTGCCAGAGATATATTTATACTTCTATATTCTTGTATGTTATTCTGAGTTTAATTCTGCTTCTGCTGAATATCTGGGGATATCATTCACATATGATATTTAAGTTTCTATGATGGTTTTCTATTTGCCCAGCACTGAAAGCATAAGCAAGAAATATGAACTCACTAAAGCTGTATTTTTCAGGATATCCCAAAGTAGATATAGCACACTGGCTCCAACTCTATGCAGCTCATATTGGATTTCAGTATGTGGCTTTGAAATACCCAGCATAATGCAATTTTCTGAATTATTCACACATAATCACTTCAAGGGATTACATCTAAGCATGATGGGAAAGTGTCTTAAAGCAGGCAGCCATGAAGAGTTTTGTCCTGTAGTCGATATTCAGAATACATTAAGGATCATGATAACATAATGTTCATGACCTGAATGTGTTACCTGTTCGGAGATGATGGCAGAGATGATGATTTCAGATGTCTCAGTAAGCATTTAATCATCATTTTCTCCTCTTGTTATTAGACAAATATACATTCAAAAAGAAGACTAATTCACTAAGTGGCATTGATTCTACATGATGCATGGTGAGAAATGTCAATTAAAAGCATAGTTATCAGTATGGAAATACTATAATAAGTAAATTATGTCTCTTAAACTAATAACAAGAATATTATTACTACTACTGCTAATAATCATGCTTTTCAAATGAAGGTGCATAGTATCTTCAGAAGCTAAAAATGTTCACAGAATTTTCAGAAAGTAAAAGAGTTAAAAACAGATAAGTGAAACTGTATTTCAAATAACCTAAAATTTATAATTAAAATAGGCAAATATTTAAAATGTTTGGCAAAATGTAGAGTTTCATATATTTAGTAAACATAAAGCAACTTTTTGGATTTCTAAGAATATTAAATAAAGGAACAAAAATAGTCCAATGATAAAACCAGGTGAATATTATAATATTTGCATAATTTTAAAACACTTGCTTTTACAGTTTGCTCTCATTTGTAAACCCTGTCTTCTCAAATCCACAAGGTACCCAGAATTTATATCCAAGCATATGGCTGCATACAACTGCTTTTCAAGATCAAGAAATGTAAAAAAAAAAAAAAAAATTGAGGATAAAGTGAGCTTAGAATGAATGGCACTTTTAAAAGTACTAGGACGTAATTCATTGATTAAGACTAATAGTAGAGACTCTTGAGAGCTCTTGGACTGCAAAGAGATCCAACCAGTCCATCCTAAAGGAGATCAGTCCTGGGTGTCCATTAGAAGGACTGATGTTGAAAATGAAACTCCAATACTTTGGCCACTTGCTGCGAAGAACTGACTCATTTGAAAAGACCCTGATGCTGGAAAAGATTGAGGGCAGGAGAAGTAGGGGACGACAGAGGATGAGATGGCTGTATGGCATCACTGACTCAATGGATATGGGTTTGGGTGGACTCTGGGCATTGGTGATGAACAGGGAGGCCTGGCGTGCTGCGGTTCATGGGGTTGCAAAGAGTCGGACACGACTGAGTGACCGAACTGAACTGAGTGATAGAGAATTAAGCTTACACTGCCAGATTCTATAAGAATTGATAAACTAGGAGAAGGAAATGGCAACCCACTCCAGGGTTCTTGTCTGGAGAATCCCAGGGATGGGGGAGCCTGGTGGGCTGCTGTCTCTGGGGTCGCATGGAGTCGGACACGACTGAAGCTACTTAGCAGCAGCAGCAGCAGGCTCTTGAAGTGGGGAAGCTTATCTTGTGTTATTTGAATTGGCTCATATATGACCCATGAGTCTTGTAAGAAACAGTATGGATGGTCAGAGCTAGAGAAAGATTTGAAGATGCTATTCTTCTGGCTTTGAAGATGAAGAAAAGGGGGGATGAATCAAAGAATGAAAGCAGCTTCTAGAAGCTGGAAAAGGGGAGGGAATGGCATCTCCCCTGCACCTTTTGGAGGGAGCACAACCTTGCCAAGACCATGATTTCCATACAGAGAAAGCCATTTTGGACTTCTGACCCCAAGAAATGTAATACATTTATGTTTTTTAAGTCATTCAGTCTGTGATAATTTCTCACCAAAACAAGAGGGAAATAATATATATTAATATGCACACTTTAGACCACTTTGTTTACTCAATCATTGCTCTCCCAGCTCACTTTTATTTTTCAGTTATTCCAGGAAATCATTCCACTTACTACTATGATTGCCATAATTTGCTCCCATAATTTATTCTGTTTCTAAGAGAACGTCTTACTTGTATCCATTTTCAATTTTACTTCGTGTAACTTTCTTCCCTTTTACTCTGTCTGGAAACCCAAATTTACATTCTTTAGAGAAATGAATTTCCTGGACAATTTGACTCTTTAGTGAACATCTTACCTTTAATTTTTATATTTCAAAAAACTGATTAGAGTTCAAATTATATCAATTAGAAAGGTAATACACATTTCTGAATGAGAATTTGACTGCTTAATTCAATATTTGAAGTTTCTGAATAAGGATTAATTGAAAATTACTAAATGAATAATTTGCTATTTCTATACTTCATATGTGTTTGTAAATCATTTCAATGTTTAAAATACTTATACTAAGGTATATGAATACCAGAAATCAATATTCAAAGAGTATAATTTTTTGCATTCGTTCATTCTTTGTAGGTTAAATAACTTTTCTTTAATGTTACACTTTTACATAAGATTTATAAGTTTTACAAGGAACAAATAAATATATTTATTGTATCACTTAGGCTTTATGCATTCATCTATAAAAGTATATTTAATATGTATTAGAAGAAATAGCTCTATCATTTAGGATGTTGACTCACAAAATGATTATTTCTCTGCACTAAAATAATGTACTTTTCACATTTCAAATAGCAAGTAAACCCTACTAAAATTAAAAAAAAGGAATTGATAAACTATCATAAATTCCAGTTGCCATGTGTGCCTATTAGAAGGTTTTAAGTGGCATGATGACATAATATTAAATATTTTAAAAATCATGGGGAACTCACTGGTGATGAATTCTTAGGGAGCAAAGTTGGAAGTTGATATTTGGGAAGATTGAAGATAATTTTTGAGCATAGGAAAAAGAATCTGATGGATTGATTGCATAGTGTGATGTGGAAAGCAGAAAGCAGAAATGAAACTGGGCAGGAAGAGATTGTAGGAAAGTGGAAGCAGAAGCAATTTCAGTTTAAAATACCAGTGAGACATCTAACAAGAAATTTCATTGCTGTGGAGAGTAAAAGTCTGGAGTTAAAGTAGATGTCTCACGTCAGGAAATGTAAGCTATCAGCATGGAAATGACAAAGCAAAAAAGGAGGATGGAAATCAGAACTATGTCTACCAATGAATACTGATGGTGTATTTAAAAAGCTAGCATTATCTCTCTATTTTTGACAAATATACTTCTGTTTCTTTATGTTAAATCTCATGTTGCCTTTAATGAGAACTGGAGGCTGCTGCTGCTGCTGCTGAGTCACTTCAGTCGTGTCCGATTCTGTGAGACCCCATAGACAGAAAAACAGCTTTATTTAGGCAAATATGTTTGTACATTTTTCATATTTTGCCACTTAACACACTTGATCATAGCTAAAATATTTATATGAATCAATTTAATTAAATAAAATGTTTCTTATTGATTTTAGCAAATTTTATTTGCTATATGTAAGAAAGCAGGAAAAAACAAAACTATTATGAGAAGTGCAATTTACAACTAAGTTTAGGTAATTATTCAGTATCATTCCTATTGGTTTTATTATATAAGTCTTAGATCATGTTTTTTAACAATTAGTCAAGAAATTAAACCAAGATTCAAAATTAATAAACACATATATCTTAAAGATTTTTTTTCTTTAGGTTTAGAGTTAGCAATTGCTTTTTTCCCTTGGTTATTTTCTTCTATAGAAAGCATTATATTTTGAGAAAAATTATTTTATGCTCCATGAGTACAGAATTTATTAAATTTCTGGTTGGCTTTAGGCTGAAAGATATCTTTGAAGTTAAGAAGTAGCAAAATAATAAAATAAAATAAAAGGATGTAATTTAATCTGAGGGAAAAATGTTTCCCTGAATTTCCAACATGAAACCACTTTTAAAGAAAGTGGTTTGTAAGTTGTTCAAAATACTTGTTTATTTCACATAGATTGCCACTTGGTAATAACTTGTTATACTAATTTGAATGTGTACACAAGTATATATCTATGAAAGCATATCTTAATTCAAAATTGCCATTTGATGTGCCTTACCAGTCATTTTAATATAAAAAAGATTTTATATTTTAATTGCAAAAGAAAGTATACATGAAAGATGATAAAATTATCTTTGATAATTGAAAGATTTGCTGAGTAGAGATATTCTGCTTATCATATAATTCTAAATTCAAATTGGTAAGTGTTACTATAAGGACTTCGCTGGTGGCTCAGAGGTTAAAGTGTCTGCCTCTAATGTGGGAGACCCGGGTTCGATCCCTGGGTCGGGAAGATCCCCTGGAGAAGGAAATGGCAACCCACTCCAGTATTCTTGCTTGGAGAATGTCATGGACTGAGGAGCCTGGTGGGCTGCAGTCCATAGGGTCACAAAGAGTCGGACATGACTGAGTGACTTTACTTACTTACTTAATAAAATATATTAAAAATTTAAAGTAACTGATATGGCATACTTAAAGTGTTTGGAATAGTATAGCCAATACATAGAACTCTTAGGACTCAATAACAAGAAAACACACAAATCAATTAAAATATGGGGGCAAAAAATCTGAACATAAACTTCATCAAGGAAGATACACAAATGGAAAATTAACATATGAAAATGTGCTTAATGTCACATGTCATTAGAAGAAGAAGAGAGATGCATTCTCAACCATGTCCAACTGTGTGACCCCATGGGCTGTAGTCCACCAGACTTCTCTGTCCATGGAATTTTCCAGGCAAGAATACTGGAGTGGGTTGCCTTTTCCTACTCCAGGGCATCTTCTCACCCCAAGAGAATGAACCCATGTCTCTTGTGTTTTCTGCATTGGCAGGAGGGTTCTTAACCATTGTGCCACCTGGAAAGCCATCATATATTATTAGAGGATTCAAAATCAAAACACAGTGAGATACTAGTAGACATCTATTAGAAAGGCCAAAATCTCAAATACTGAAAACATCAAATCATGGCAAGGATATGGAGAAACAGGAACTCTCATTCATTGTTGATTGAAATGAAAAATGCTACAGATACTTTTGGAAGACAGTCTGGCATTTTCTTTCAAAGTTAACATGCTCTTACCATAATTTCCAGTAATCATATTTTTTGTATTTACCCCAAAGAATAGAAAACTCGCATCCACACCAAACCTACACAGTTTATAACAGCTTTACTCATAACTGTCAAAACTTGGAAGCAACCAAGATGGCTTTCAATGAATGAATGGATAAACAAACTGTGGTGCATTTATATATCAGAATATTACTCAGCATTAGAAAGAAATAAGCCTACAAGGCGCACAAGGACTTGGAGCAAGCTTAAATGCCTATTGCTTACTGAAACAAAACAATTTAAAAATGCTAAATGCTGTATGATTCTCATTGCATGACATTTTGAGAAAAGGAACATCTATGGAGATGGTAAAAAGATAAATGGTTGCTACTTTGCCAACTAAGATCCATCTAGTCAAGGCTGTGGTTTTTCCTGTGGTCATGTATGGATGTGAGATGTTGGACTGTGAAGAAGGCTGAGCGCAGAAGAATTGATGCTTTTGTACTGTGGTGTGGGAGAAGACTCTTGAGAGTCCCTTGGACTGCAAGGAGATCCAACCAGTCCATTCAGAAGGAGATCAACCCTGGGATTTCTTTGGAAGGAATGATGCTAAAGCTGAAGCTCCAGTACTTTGGCCACCTCATGTGAAGAGTTGACTCACTGGAAAAGACCCTGTTGCTGGGAGGGATTGAGGGCAGGAGGAGAAGGGGACGACCGAGGATGAGATGGCTGGATGGCATCATGGACTCAATGGACGTGAGTCTGAGTGAACTCCGCGAGTTGGTGATTGACAGGGAGGCCTGGCGTGCTGCGATTCATGGGGTCACAAACAGTCGGACACTACTGAGCGACTGAACTGAACTGAACTGAACTGAACTGAGGGGTTCAAGGGGAGAGGATAGATGGATAGATAGGTGGAACACAGGGGTTTGTGTTAAGGCAGTAAAACTGTTTATTCTGTATGATACTGTAATGGTAGATATATATCACTATGTGTGTGTTTTTTTTTTTTTAATAACATTTTCACCATGAAAAGTAAACCCTAGTGTAAACTATGCACTTATTTAATAATATTGATTCATAGTGGTTCATCAGTTATAAGAAATGTACAATACAAGTGCAAGATGTTAATAGGGGAGACTGAAGAAGGCAGAGAGGAGCTTATGGGAATTTTCTATACTTTCAATTTTCCTCTGAACCTAACACTGCACTGGCTGATTTACCTTGTTGTATGGCAGAAACCAACACAATATTGTAAAGGAATTATCCTCCAATTAAAAAGAAAAAAGAAAAAAAATGCAAAAAAAAAAAAACCTGCACTAAAATAAGTATTAATTTTTTTAAAAGAAAAACAACAGAAACAAATTTAAGAAAAGAAATGAGAAATCTTACCTCTTCATCTTGTTATTGCACATCTCTGGGAAATTTCCATAATATATTGATGTAGTTAAAATATCCTAAATATTACAAGAGATAAAACACTTAAAATGATATATATACCTAGAGTCTAGGAACTATAAATTCTAATAAATGCTATTTTTGTTTATTATACTCCTGTGAGGGTTGCTATCTGAAAATCCACAATCAGAATTCAAATTCTATGAGATCATAATTTAAATAGCTTGAGAAAAATTGGAGATATTAAAATGTTAATTGGACATTTCTTAACAGGTCATGGAAGCAATGACTGGAGTTGATAAGGCAGAAATAAATAAAAATGGAATACATTTTAGAGTAAGCAAATAGACATTATTGAACAAATAAATAATGAAGTACAAGTTGATGAGCAAGGGCATGCTCCTGCTTCTCTCTAATTTATTTCACCATCTCCAGAAAAAAAGAATGCAATTAAATTGTTAAAAATGCAAAAGTATATTTAAAAGCTTATTACAAATATAGATGCAGAGATGGGAGAAAATATGTAAAATTAAAAAGAATACATTTGAATCAGTTCTAATGAGGTGGATGACACTGGAGCCAATTATACAGAGTGAAGTAAGCCAGAAAGAAAAACACCAATACAGTATACTTACACACATATATATGGAATTTAGAATGATGGTAATGATAAACCTGTACGCAAGACAGCAAAAGAGACACAGTGTATAGAATGGCCTTTTGGACTCTGTGGGAGAGGGAGAGGGTGGGATGGGTTGGCAGAGTGGCAGTGTAACATGTGTGATATCATAAGTGAAACAAATCGCCGGTCCAGGTTTGATGCAGGATGCAGATTGCTTGGGACTGATGCACGGGGATAATCCAGAGAGAGGGTGTGGGGCGGGAGGGGGGAGATGGGGGATGGGATTGGGAGTTCATGTACACTCGTGGCTGATTCATGTCGATGTGTAGCAAAACGAATACAGTATTGTAAAGCAAAACAAACTAAAAAATAAAAAGTAATTAAAGAAAAAAAATAATGTAATGTTTACAAGAGAGTCTGTGTCTGCAATTCGGAAGTACAGAAGACTCTTGCCTGTGTACTTTCAGAACAATAGTCAATGAGAGCAAAGGGAAGGCGTGCCAAAAGAATGAGGACAAACATTATTGCAATTTTCCACAATGGGAAGTAAGGGGATTCTAAAACTACATATCACTTAGCCAAAATGGTAGACGTGTATTTTTGGCAAAATTCTAAAACAGATTATATATCAAACAGTTTATGAACATTTCACAACTATATTGTTGATCACTAGGCTCCAGCACGAATTCACATGGTGAAAATCATATGAAAGTAATTGCCTTTCCATTTTCATCATGGCATGCATCAGGTTCATGGACTAGGAGGGTACAAATTTCATAACATCTTGAATTCAGCAAAGAATCTGGCAAAGATTGATATCAAAATGCTTTGTGTGATTATCTAAAATGTTGTCAGGGTGAAACTGCTACTACATGAAATTTTTTGCTGAATAAGTAATTCCTGGTATAAATTTGTGGATATATTTTTGAATTAGTGTCATATATCAGAAACAATCATAGAGCAGTTTCTAAAAACATGTGCTTAGATCCAGAGTCTACTGCAGATATACTGATTCAAGATGTCTGATTATGCCTAGATTATTTTAAATAATAACTTACAAAGGAATATAATACAATTGATTTTTCCATTTTATCTGAGAAAATTATGCTATTTATAATTATTCTTTTAGTTCTGTGGCTGCAGCATTAATGTTTCATAAGTGACTTTATTGTATTTTTATACTATAGCTATTCCATCTATAATTAAAGCTATGATATTATTTTCAGTTTTTAGTTTAAACTTGATTTTCAAGTGTTTATTTTCAAATGAAATGCAGAGTAATCCTTTAAAAGATAAATATTACAGTATTATGAGTCCTCTTAAAACCCTTCAAGGACTTTGCCTCTTGTATGGAATAAAAAAACCTTACCCATAAGCTTTAGTATAACTGAACATCTTTTCAGCTCTCAGATCTTAGCTGCTAATGACTTTCTCATTCACTCCACTCTAGCCAGACTGGCCTGTTTTATTATTCTTCAAGTGGGACTGTCATCATATTAGTACTGTGGCGTTTGCATTTCTTTCTACCGTAGACATTCTCATGGATTGTTCTGTCCCTTAGTTATTTGATTTACTGACTATCTCCCACACAAGGATTTTTGTCTATTTTGTTCAATGCTGTATCCACAGAGACTTTGTGGTATATAACATATTAGGTGGAACATATATCAATAAGTGAATAGAAAAATAAAATGTTTTTGCTCCTATGTGCCCTAAAATATAATACATGTTTTTACCTGAACTTAATCAGAATTTTGATTACATACATTTTTGATTGTAAGATTATATGAGACCACCGTTCTATTTAATGTTTCCATCTTTGTAAAAATGTGGTTCTAAGAAATTTAATACTAAAGATATAAATACTTCCAAAGACTATATGTCTTAGTCATGTGATTGCTTTATTTAAAATCCTGCCACTTCCTTTTCTAATTTACCTGTGTCTTTCCTATTTATATATTTGAGAGCACATTGACACAGATTTAATTGATACTTTCTGAAAAAAAAAACTGTAAAAGATATGTTTTATGTCATAATGTTATCAGTCATATTTAACATTTTAAAGGTTTCTAAAAATCCAATCTATACTTTCAAACTGGCATTAGGATAAATAAGTTTTAAAATCAAGAAATAATTTTAATACAAATTGGATCACACAGGTAAGTATAAGGGTTAAAACTGTAAGAAATCTTGAAAGAAAGCATAGAGCAGGTCTTAGTGACTTGTGTTAGTTAATTAAAAGCACAAGTGACAAAATGTTAATTGGACTACTTTGAAACTTAAAAAAAAAATCAAATATGAAAAGATAACTCACAGAATGGGAGAAAATATTTTCAAATCTTATGAAAAACTTTTGCCCAGTGTACATTAAAGGCACACACATAGACACATGCAACTCAAGAAGAAAAAAAAGAACACAATTTAGAAATTAGGAAAGGATACTAGATATTTACTAAATGAAGATATATGAATGGCCAATGAGCACATGAAATGATACTTAAAATCATTAGTCATTAGGGAAATGAAAATCAAAACAATGATGATACCACATATGCACTAAAATGAATATAAAAGAAAAGTATAATAAATGTTTTGGCAAGGAATTAGAGAAAATGGAACCCTTATTCTTTGCTGATGGAAATGTAAAATAATACACCTGCTTTGTAAAACATTTTAACCATTCTTCAAAATGTTAAACTGTAAGACCAAGCAATTCCATTTCTAGACATATACCTCAATTTGATGAAAACATTCTTTTAAAAAAATTGAGCACAAATATTTATAGCAGCACTATTAATGTTAATAAAAATGAAAACAATTCAAATATTTAGTAACTGAGTGGATAAAATAAGATATATCCATATGATTAAATATGAGCTTCCTAGGAGGTATTAGCAGTAAGGAATCCACCTCCCAGTGCAGGAGACATGAGAGATGCGGGTATGAAAGATCCCCTGGAGAAGGAAACGGCAACCCACTCTTGCATTCTTGCCTAGAAAATCCTGTGGGCAGAGGAGTCTAGTGAGCTGTAGTCCATGGGGTCACAAAGAGTCAGACACAATTGAGCACAGGACATATAATTAAATATAGCATTAAAAATAGCATGATAATATATGCTAAAACCCCTGGCACGCTGCAGTCCATGGGGCGCAAAGAGTCGGACACAACTGGGTGACTGAACAACAAAATATGCTGCAACATGGATAAATCTTGAAAATATTATATTAAATGAAGAAAATCAGTAACCATTCTATTTCATGTTGCCATACTGATAAACATATTTAATGATAAGAAATTTCTCAGTCACAAAATTCCACACCATATGTTTCCACTTATATTTCCAAAATAGGCAAATTCAAAAAGATGACAGTTAAATTAGTAGTTCTAGGAGAAGAAGGGAAAGGGAAGAGTGGAAAGTGGTTGCTAATGGGTAACCTGTAACGTGGAAGTGAAGGAAAAAAGAAAAGTACTGCACAATGCTGTGAAATATACAAAAAAAAAGCTGAATTATACACTGTAGAAGATGGATTGTATGATATGTGAATTGTATCTCAATAAAGCTGTTTAAAAATCCAATGAATGACATAGTGACTGTTGTTGTTCAGCTGCTAAGTTGTGTTCTATTCTTTGTGACCTCATGGACTGCAGCATACCAAGCTCCTCTGTACTCCACTATCTCCCAAAGTTTGCTCAAATGCATATCCACTGAGTCAGTGACGCTATCTAACATGTCACCCCCTTCTCCTCCTGCCCTCAATATATCCCAGCATAAGGGTCTTTTTCAATGAGTTGGCTCTTCTCATCAAGTGGCCAAAATATTGGAGTTAACAGTTTCAGCATCAGTCCTTCCATTGATAGACTGACTAGTTTGATCTCCTTGTAGTGACTGATTACCTAATACTCTTGTGCAAGGTGAAAATACTTAAAACCTTTGGAGAAGCTTCCATTTATTTTTGAGTAGGATTTTTTTTTTGTAAAAATGATAATAAAAGATCATCTTTTTTCAGTGGAGTAATGGATGGGATTAAAGGCTTCTATTTTCATTGCCTTCCTCTGAGAAGTGTGAGTCTTACTACATGATTCTAGTGAATTCTATATGCATAAACCATACTATGCCTATGTGAAACTACACACTAAATACACCTTAATCAATCTTTGGTTGTTGTCTTCCTCAAGTCTCTAAAGTTTGTGGTGTGGCTAGAGAGTGCTGTTGTCCTTGAGTTACTTGATAAAACCCATCATATATTTTTCTGAGCAATCCAACCTAATAGTTTTGGTGGAACATGGAACACAGACTAAAATACACAATATATGAAGCATTAGAAGTACAAAAAATCAAAAGCTGTGATGTGGAGAAGATTGTGCCATGGTTAATGCTGCTGCTGCTAAGTCGCTTCAGTCATGTCCAACTTTTAGAGATCCTATGGACTGCGGCCCACCAGGCTCCTCCGTCCATGGGATTTTCCAGGCAAGAGTACTGGAGTGGGGTGCTATTGCCATGGTTAATAGTGTATTGATATTTTTAAGAATCTAGAAACAGAGAGGCACAGATGGGAAATCTGAGTCATGGGCATAGTAAATTCCAGAACTGCGAATATGCTGCTAAGATACTAGCCATGAGAGCTATATTGCATACTAAAAGGCAACAAATAGTGTTCTTTTCACTTGAGGCTTCTAGTTTCCCTTATTTCCAAAGAATCTTTCAAATTAAACTCTATAATCTGAGATAATGTAGCATATAGTTCTGCAAGCAAAAGGTGTATACATAGTAAGTCATCTTTTTTCTTTTGTTTCCTTTTTTATTTTGGCTATACATGAATATCAAAATTCTTATATATATATATATATATATACATATATATCAATAAAATCTACTCTCTTAAAGAAACTTTGAAAATATATTCTTTATTACTCCCACCCAAAGCCAAATACACTGCTTTAAAAGTTTCTTATCCTTTGAATTTTTATTAAGCTTAATCAAATCTTGAAACAGCATTTTAAGTTTAATTATAACAAAATCTTGAGCTTCTTTTAAAAATCTCATCTAAGACCATTTTCTATTTTCATGTTAGATCTCTTTTTTTTGGTCAAATGTAATTTCTGTTTTAATGATTGTATTTATATAATTGGCATTATCTTTTAAAATTTATATTAAAGCAGAAAAGTTATCATTTGTTCTTTCATTCTGGTTTCCCCCACAAACTGACGTAACATCTGAAATACAGGGAAACTGCTGCTGCTGCTAAGTCGCTTCAGTCCTGTCCGACTGTGAGACCCTATAGACAGCAGCCCACCAGGCTCCCCCTGTCACTGGGATTCCCCAGACAAGAACATTGGAGTGGGTTGCCATTTCCTTCTCCAATGCATAGAAGTGAAAAGTGAAAGTGATGTCATTCAGTCGTGTCTGACTCTTCACAACCCCATGGACTACAGCCTACAGGGCTCCTCTGTCCATGGGATCTTCTAGGCAAGAGTACTGGAGTGGGTTGCCATACAGGGAAACTAAAAAGATTTAATTATTGCTTTTACTAGATTAGATAAATACCAGAAATTTAGTTTGTGTTTGTGGTTTCCTCTTTAAATTTTGGTTCTCCGCACACCCCCTCCCCCACCCCTGCATGGACACAAAATAAACTAAATGATTTTTGGCCTTATATAATTTCTCAGAGGGTTTTTTTTTTTTTTAATGCTTTAGCTGTGAAACATTTTCTTCAATTAAAACTTAACTGAAAAAATAACATAAAATAAATAGTCTGTAAAATAAATTAATACTTTGTTGTTTTACCTTAAATTTCTGCTCACTCAGATAGTAATTCCTTTCTTTTCAAAGTAGTTCATCAGCATTTTAGAATTCCTTTTAACACAAATCAAAAACCATAGTTTTATAATAACCTATAAATCATCCAGTCCTTAATATAGATCAGTTCAGTTCAGTTCCGTTCAGTTCAGTCGCACAGTCGTGTTTGACTCTTTGCAATCCTATGAATTGCAGTTCGCCAGGCCTCCCTGTCCATCACCAACTCCCAGAGTTCACTCAAACTCACGTCCATCGAGTCAGTGATGCCATCCAGCCATCTCATCCTCGGTGTCCCCTTCTCCTCCTGCCCCCATTCCCTGCCAGCATCAGAGTCTTTTCCAATGAGTCAACTCTTTGCATGAGGTGGCCAAAGTACTGGAGTTTCAGCTTTAGCATCATTCCTTCCAAAGAAATCCCGGGCTGATCTCCTTTAAAATGGACTATTGGATCTCCTTGCAGTCCAAAGGACTCTCAAGAGTCTTCTCCAACACCACAGTTCAAAAGCATCAATTCTTCGGCGCTCAGCTTTCTTCTCAAACAGGATGACCTTACCTTTACTCTGAGGGCATTTGATAATGTCTGGAGATAAGTTTGATTGTAAACAACCAGAGTGAAATGTTGCTTGCTATGGCATGTAGAAAGCAAAGGTCAGGGATGCTGCTGCTAAATATCCAACAAACACAGGGCAGTCCCCCACAATCATAAGTATCCAGCCTGGACCATCTGAAGTGCCATTGTTAGGAAACCCTTTTATGGAAATGTATTACAAATGAACATCCCAAGTATATGACATTCTGAAAAAGGCAAAACTATGGGAACAGTAAGAAGATAAATGGTTTCAAGGCATTATGGGAAAGATGAAGAGACAGGCCACAGAAAATTTTTAAGCCAGTCAGACTATGCTGTATGATATTGCATTGGTGGATACATGCCATTATACTCTTGTTGAAATCCATAGAATGTACAATGTCAAGGGTGAAACTTCAGGTAAACTATGGACTTTAGATAATAATGATGTGTCACTGTAGGTTCATTAATTGAAAAATATATGCCTCTCTGGTGAAGGATATCAAAAGTGTGGAGGGCTGTGGGTGTGTGGAACAGAGAACATAGGGATGCTCTTTATTTCCCCCCTCATTTTGTTTGAATCTAAAACTTATCTAAAATGTAAAGTTTCTCTCTCTCTCTCTCTCTCTCTCTATATATATATATATATATATATATATATACACACACACACATACACAAAGGATACAAATGAACAGCCAAAGAAAGAGATATGGAAGGAGAGGTCCTGATGGGTATTCAGACAGGAGCTTCTATCACAGCAGAGGATGACACACTTCTGGAAGCTGCTTGAACGCATGCTGTTTAGAGTATTTATGGAGGTTCTATTGTTTAGGCATGACTATTAACTCAGTCTCTAGTGCCTTTCTCTTATTGGAGATCAAAGCAAGCTTGCAGCCCCATGGACTGTATAGCCCACCAGGCTAATCTGTTCATGGAATTTTCCAGTTTCCTCCTCCGGAGGATCTTCCCCACCCAGGGATTGGATCCATGGATCGAACCCGCATCTTTTGTGTCTCCTGCATTGGCAGGCAGATCTTTACCAGTGGTGCCACCTGGAGGTCTCTTTATACACACGTATATAAAAGGCACTTTATTAGTTTCCTGGGCTGCTGTAACAAAATACCACAAACTCGGTAGCATAAAACAGAAATTTATTTCACAGGGGTCTGGAGAACAGTTGATTCTACTTCAGTTCAGCCACTCAGTCCTGTCTGAGTCTTTGAGACCCCATGGACTGCAATACGCCAGGCCCTCCCGTCCATCACCAACTCCTGGAGTTTACTCAAACACATGTCCACTGAGTCGGTGATGACACCCAACCATCTCATCCTCATCGTCCCCTTCTCCTCCTGCCTTCAATCTTTCCCAGCATCAAGGCCTTCTCCAATGAGTCAGTTCTTCCCATCAGGTGGCTGAAGTATTGGAGTTTCAGCTTCAGCATCAGACCTTCCAATGAATATTTAGGATTGATTTCCTTTAGGGACTCTCAAGAGTCTTCTCAAACACCACAGTTCAAAACCATCAATTCTTTGGAACTCAGTTTTCTTAATAGTCCAACTTTCACATCCATACATGACTACTGGAAAAACCATAGACTTGACTAGATGGATCCTTGTTGTCAAAGTAGTGTCTCTGCTTTTTAATGTGGTGTCTATGTTGGTCATAACTTTTCTTCCAATGAGTAAGTATCTTTTAATTTCATGGTTGGACTTAAGCAGAAGATATTAAGAAGAGGTGGCAAGAATATGCAGAAGAACTGTACAAAAAAAGTTCTTCATGACCAAGATAATCACAATGCTGTGATCACTCATCTAGAGCCAGATATACTGGAATGTGAAGTCAAGTGGGCCTTAGAAAGCATCACTATGAACAAAGCTAGTGGAGGTGATGGATTCCAGTAGAGCTATTTCAAATCCTGAAAGACGATGCTGTGAAAGTGCTGCACTCAATATGCCAGCAAATTTGGAAAACTCAGCAGTAGCTACAGGACTGGAAAAGGTCAGTTTTCATTCCAATCCCAAAGAAAGGCAATGCCAAAGAATGCTCAAACTACCGCACAATTGCACTCACCTCACATGCTAGTAAAGTCATGCTCAAAATTCTCCAAGCCAGGCTTCAGCAACACGTGAACCGTGAACTTTCAGATGTTGAAGCTGGTTTAGAAAATGCAGAGGAACCAGAGATCAAACTGCCAACATCCGCTGGATCATCAAAAAAGCAAGAGAGTTCCGGAAAAACATCCATTTCTCCTTTATTGACTATGCCAAAGACTTTGACTGTGTGGATCACAATAAACTGTGGAAAATTCTTCAAGAGATGGGGATACCAGACCACCTGACTTGGCTTTTGAGAAACCTACATGCAGGTCAGGAAACAACAGTTAGAACTGGACATGGAACAACAGACTGGTTCAAAATAGGAAAAGGAGTACGTCAAGGCTGTATATTGTCACCCTGCTTCTTTAACTTATATGCAGAGTACATCATGAAAACGCTGGCTGGAAGAAGCACAAGCTAGAATCAAGATTGTCGACAGAAGTGAAGTGAAGTGAAGTCGCTCAGTCGTGTCCGACTCTTTGCGACCCCATGGACTGTAGCCTATCAGGCTCCTCCATCCATGGGATTTTCCAGGCAACAGTGCTGGAGTGGATTGCCATTTCCTTCTCCAGAGGGTCTTCCCAACCCAGGAATCAAACCTGGGTCTCCCGTGTTGCAGGCAGATGCTTTACCATCTGAGCCACCAGGGAAGCTCTTTGTCGACAGAAATATCAATAAATTCAGATATGCAAATGACACCACCCTTATGACAGAAAGTGAAGAGGACCTAAAAAGCCTCTTGATGAAAGTGAAAGTGGAGAGTGAAAAAGTTGGCTTAAAGCTCAACATTCAGAAAACTAAGATCATGGCATCTGGTTTATCACTTCATAGGAAATAGCTGGAGAAACAGTGGAAACAGTGGCTGACTATTTTGGGGGGCTCCAAAATGACTGCAGATGGTGACTGCAGCCATGAAATTTAAAGATGCTTACTCCTTGGAAGAAAAGTTATGACCAACCTAGATAGCATACTCAAAAGCAGAGACATTACTTTGCCAACAAAGGTCTATCTAGTCAAGGCTACGGTTTTTCCAGTGGTCATGTATGGATGTGAGAGTTGGACTGTGAAGAAGGCTGAGCACCGAAGAATTGATGCTTTTGAACTGTGGTGTTGGAGAAGATTCTTGAGAGTCCCTTGCACTGCAAGGAGATTCAATCAGTCCATTCTGAAGGAAATCAGCCCTGAGATTTATTTGGAAGGAATGATGCTAAAGCTGAAACTCCAGTACTTTGGCCACCTCATGCAAAGAGTTGACTCATTGGAAAAGACTCTGATCCTGGGAGGGATTGAGGGCAGGAGGAGCCGGGGATGACAGAGGATGAGATGGTGGGATGGCATCACTGATTTGATGGAAGTGAGTCTGAGTGAACTCCGGGAGTTGGTGATGGACAGGGAGGCCTGGCGTGCTGCAGTTCATGGGGTCACAAAGAGTTGGGCATGACTGAGTGACTGAACTGTACTGAACTTACTAGCATGTGAATTGAGTGCATTACTGACATTTATGTACATGTCTCTGTGTCTTCACACAAATGTCTCCTTATAAAGCCACTGGTCATAATGGGTTAATGATCCCCCTTACTCCAGTGTTACTTCACCTTAATCAATTACACTGGCAATGACCTTATTTCCAAAGAAGGCACATTCTTTTATATTAGGGGTTTGGGTGGATGGGGCACAATTCAACCCATAGCAATTATCATGACTGCATAGTTGTTTACTTATGGCTTCTGTGTTGTGGTTAACAGCTCAGTCATGTCCAATTTTTTGTGACCCTTTGGACTGCAGCCCACCAGGCTCCTCTGTTCATGGAATTCAAGAATACTGGAGTGGGTTGGCATTCCTCTGATGCCACCTAAACCCAGTTTCTGCCCATCTGCTCCTCATTCATTCTACAGAGGCCATATGGGCCTCACTGTTGCTCTGTAAACATACCAAAAATGTTTCTACACCAGAGACTTTGCACTTGTGATTTCTTTTTCTTGGAGTAGCCTTCCCTGGAGATAGTTATGTGCCTTATTTCTTCAGTTCATTCAGATCTCAGATCTGAGAAAGTCTTCTCTGGCCAAGCATACTGCCACATTGTATCTTCTTTATTTCTCATCATAGTTTGTTTGATGAGTGTTTTTATTTAATATATATCTCCATTCAAGAAGACAGGGGAATATTATATCTCAAGACAGTAGAATAGCTTGACACATGGTATGTACTTAAAGATTTACATTAAATGATTGAAGGATAAAAGTCTGAGGAGATAAACAATAAATACATCACTCAGCAGCCTAAGGTTAACCTAAGAACTCTCACACTCATTGCCAATGTGCAGCTCTAGTGCTATTCTTTGTGTCTTCCTTAATTAATGACTTGTTTCTTTCTTATTAGACTGAAGTGTTGTGGTTTTTTTTTTTTTCCCTCCTGATTTTATTCCTAAAGTTAGAGATTAGAGGAATAAAATCCCTTATATTTTCAAAGTTTTTCTTTTTCTTTTTCCCCTAAATATTCTTTCACTTCAGTTCAGTTCACTCAGTCATGTCCGACTCTTTGCAACCGGCGTGAATCACAGCACGCCAGGCCTCCCTGTCCATCACCAACTCCCAGAGTTTACTCAAACTCATGTCCATCCAGTTGGTGATGCCATCCAGCCATCTCATCCTCTGTCGTCCCTTTTTCCTCCTGCCCCCAATCCCTCCCAGCATCAGAGTCTTTTCCAATGAATAAACTCTTCACATGAAGTGGCCAAAGTATTGAAGTTTCAGCTTTAGCATTAGTCGCTCCAATGAACACTCAGGACTGATCTCCTTTAGAATGGACTGGTTGGATCTCTTTGCAGTCCAAGGGACTCTCAAGAGTCTTCTCCAACACCAATTTCAAAAGCGTCAATTCTTTGGCACTCAGCTTTCTTCACAGTCCAACTCTCACATCCATACATGACCACTGGAAGAAGCATAGCCTTGACTAGACGGACCTTTGTTGGCAAAGTAATGTCTCTGCTTTTGAGTATGATATCTAGGTTGGTCATAACTTTTCTTCCAAGGAGTAAGCATCTTTTAATTTCATGGCTGCAGTCACCATCTGCAGTCATTTTGGAGCCCCAAAAACTAGTCAGCCACTGTTTCCACTGTTTCTACATCTATTTCCCATGAAGTGATAGGACCAGATGCCATGATCTTAGTTTTCTGAATGTTGAGCTTTAAGCCAACTTTTTCAATCTCCTCTTTCAGTTTCAACAAGAGGCTTTTTAGTTCCTCTTCACTTTCTGCCATAACAATGGTGTCATCTTCATATCTGAGGTTATTGATATTTCTCTCAGCAATCTTGATTTCTCCTTATGCTTCTTCCAGCCCAGCATTTCTCATGATGTACTCTGCATATAAGTTAAATAAGCAGGGTGACAGTATACAGCCTTGATGTACTCCTTTTCCTATTTAACCACCATTAAAAGCATATAATTATTCAATTCTGATTTTAGAGTAGAAAACTCTGGATAGTAAAATGTGTGCCTGTGTGTGCGTTAAGTTGCTTCAGTTGTGCCAATTCTTTGCAACACTATGGACTATAGTCTGCTGGGTTCCTCTGTCCAGGAGATTCTCCAAGCACGAATACAGGAATGGGTTATCATTTCCTACTCCTGGGGATCTTTCCAACTCAGGGATCAAACGATGTAATTACATCTCCTGCATTGGCAGATGGGTTCTTTACCTTAGTGCCACCTGGGAAGCCCAGTAAAATGTGTATATAGATGGAAAATATGTACTGTAACTCATAACATATAAAGACTTCATATTCAAAATAATTTTACAGCATCTACAATTTTATAAATTAGAGAGAGATATTTTGTACAACTGAAATTATGTAAGTTAAATGTGAAGATTATTTGACAGCAATCGTTCCTGACAAGGCGTCATGACATCACTCTCAAGTTCACATCCCTTGTGGTAGTTGTGTCTGTTCAGTTTTTTTTTTCCTTTTCATAATGATGCACTGCTTTGAAGTGAGACCAAGGTAGTTCATTCACCAAAGTTAACCTTTTTTTTTTTATTAGACTACACATGAATATTTGTGCTCCTTTTTTTATTGTAATATCCCTAGTCAAATATCTGGTTCATTTGATCAACCCTTTCATTTAATTGGCCCTTTGAGAGCAGCCTTCCCCATAGGCTATACTGTGAAATCCGTGGCAGGACTAGCTAGCAGCAAACACAACGCCACTCCTGAATTATACCTGCTGATAACCTACTGATGTTACCAAACAGAGCAGTCAACTTACATAAATTCAATTATACAAAATTCCTATTTATTTATGAAATTGTAGATGCTTCACACTGCCTCTTGCCCCTCAGGAAACATTGCTTTTCCATTTTAATCACTAGCCTATAAGAGTAGAGGAGAACTTTTGTTCCTTTCCTCCTTACTATACAGCTATGAAGCCACGGGTTCAGGGGAAAAAAAAAAAAAAAAACTTAGCAACTGTAAAACAGCAATAAAGCCTGCCACACAATTCTTTCCTATTAGATTCATAAGATTATGTTAACATTGTTCAAAAACATACAACTTTTTTGAGTAACCACATCCTCTTGAACAAATTGCAATGTTTTCTCTAAAAGGGGAAACCTATTTCACATTCCCTACTTATTATCATACCTGAATGGTCTAGTGGTGTTGCCCACTTTCTTCAATTCCCTGGGATTTCTTTGGAAGGAATGATGCTAAAACTGAAGCTCCAGTACTCTGGCCACCTCATGCGAAGTGTTGACTCATTGGAAAGACCCTGATGCTGGGAGGGATTGGGGGCAGGAGGAGAAGGGGACGACCGAGGATGAGGTGGCTGGATGGCATCACGGACTCAATGGACGTGAGGCTGAGTGAACTCCGGGAGTTGGTGATGGACAAGGAGGCCTGGCGTGCTGCATTCATGGGGTCGCAAAGAGTCGGACACGACTGAGCGGCTGAACGGAACGGAACTTATTATCATAGTTCTAAATCACTTTCTCAAGACTTCCATGTACTTCCTAACTCCTTCTTTCTAATCTCCCTAGACATATGACTTAATTGTGGTCTATAACTTATCCTTGAAACTGAGCATCTTTCCTGTTCCTCTTGATGTGATCTTGATGCCCTTCAGCGATGAATTTAGATAACCTCCTCAGCTATATAATCCCTAGCTGCATGGTGTAAATACCCTACTTGTTTCTGCAACTCCAAGAATACTTCTCCCCAGCGTTCCCATGTGTGGGGAAGATACCACCGATTTCAAGAGTTTAGAACTGGGCAGACCTAATAGGTATTGTGATTCACATATTTTTCATAGAAAAGAAGCCTTTCTCTCCCCTTCCTTCTATTTAATTTGCATATAAACACAGATCCAGGCCTCTTGCTATTCATAAATATTCTTGTAATGCTCTGAACAAACAAGACATTTCCATCTATAGGCCATGCACAACTACTTGTTTTCTCAGTACTGAAGGGATTTAGCTCATCTGTCCATATGGTCACAGCATCCTCCTGTGACTAGAGAGAGGCATTCATGAAACAGCTGTCCAGCTTTAAAAGCTCCTGCTTTGAAATAGAACAAACTCCACAATCTGGAAACAAACCCCAAGACTAGGTCTGTTTTAGGATTTCTCTAATGAAGAGGAAAAAATATGCTGAAAGAAGCCAACTGGATATAAAGCTATGCTGTTTTTCCTTAAACGTGCTTTTAAGTTTCATAAAAATGTCTCAGGTTTGAGAATTTCCTGTGTCAACATTTTAAGTCTTCAGAAAAGAGAATGATTATTTCAGTAACAGTCCCCAAAGAACCAAAGCAACAATATTAGGAAGGAATTGAATTTGACCTGTTTGTCTTTAATCCTCAGTGCATAAGCAATATCACAGAAATTTCTCATTTGTATCATTCTCTGTCTGATGAATTATTTTTCTCTAAATAGCTATTGAATCAAGGCATGGAGTGCTTCCATCTCCCCCTAGAATTTACTTTTTGCTTTTTTGCAGCACGTATCCATCCCTTTTTCAAATTCATGGCTTCAAGTATCCACTTATCCACTTCCTATTGCTATGTATTTGCATTTTCTAGGGCTTACTATATATAGAATTATTCAGTAGGCATTTTTTAGATTTCGAGCTTTCTTTGTTCAGCACTATTTTTTTAAAAAATCAATCCATGTTTCACCTACCAGTAGTTTGCTCATTTTTGTTGCTGGGTACAGTATTTGAATATCCCACCATTTGTTTAACCATTCACATATTCTTGGGCAATTGGAATGTTTCCATTTTAGAAACATTACCAATAAAACTGACAAGAATTCCTGTACAATTTGTTATGTAGGCGTCTATCTATATTTCCTTTGGATAAACATCTAGGTGTTGGTTTCCTAAGTTGTATGGTAAGAAATGGAGAAGAAAATGGCAACCCACTCCAGTATTCTTGCCTGGAAAATTCCATGGACAAAGGAGCCTGGTGGGCTACAGTCCATGGGGTTGCAAGAGATGGACACAATTTAGCAACTAAACCACCAATGCCAGTGTAAGCATATGGTTAAGTTGATGAGACGTACTGATTTGCAATCTTATAATAGGGTATGAGAATTCTAGTTGTTCCAAATTGTAATTAATACTCAAAAATTTAGTATCTACAGTACACGATATTTGGTTAAATCTAACTATGGTTTTTCCAGTAGTCATGTATGAATGTGAGAGTTGGACTGTGAAGAAGGCTGAGCACCGAAGAATTGTTTCTTTTGAACTGTGGTATTGGAGAAGACTCTTGAGAGTCCCTTGGACTGCAAGGAGATCCAACCAGTCCATCCTAAAGGAAATCAGCCCTGGGATTTCTTTGGAGGGACTGATGCTAAAGCTGAAACTCCAGTACGTTGGTTGGCCACCTCATGTGAAGAGGTGACTCATTGGAAAAGACCCTGATGCTGGGAGGGATTGGGGGCAGGAGGAAAAGGGGCGACCAAGGATGAGATGGCTAGATGGCATCACTGACTCGGTGGAGGCGAGTCTGAATGAACTCCGGGAGTTGGTGATGGACAGGGAGGCCTGGTGTGCTGTGATTCATGGGGTCGCAAAGAGTTGGACAGGAGTGAGCGACTGAACTGAGCTGAACTGAAGAGACATATTAAATATATTTTTGAGTGCCTAAAGTTTTCTTCCTTTTGTGAAAACATTCTTTAATGAATGTTGTTCTGACAGGTAGTTAATTTAATTATAGTTCAATGTGTTCCATAAACGTGTTTCTAAGCTTTATTAGCATGAATTTTAAAGCAGTAACCTTTATTTTAGAAGTAGTTTAGCTTCAAGATAGGGCCTTCTGGAATGTTTCAGATCTTTAATGAGGTCACCTCACTCTTGCTGTATATTTTATCTCAGATAGAAGGAACAATGTCCCCTAAATATGCCTCTTTGACAAGTGAATTACTTTGAACTGATTATTTTGAGCAACTGCAGACCCAGAGGGACTCTAAAAACAAAGTTTTTGTTGTTCAATCACTAAGTCATGTTTGACTCTTTGAGACCCCTTGAACTGCAGCACACCAGGCTTCCCTGTCTTTCACCATCTCCTAGAGTTTGCTCGAACTCATGCCCATTGGGTTTGTGATGCCTTCCAACCATCTCATCCTCTGTCATCCTCTTCTCCTCCTGTCTTCAATCATTTCAAGCATCAAGATATCTTCTAATGAGTCAGCTCTTCATATCAGGTGGCCAAAATATCACAGCTTCTGCTTCAGCGTCAGTCTTTCCAATGGTTATTCGGGACTGATTTCCTTTAGGAATGAATGGTTTAAACTCCTTGCTATCAAAGGAACTCTCAAGAGTCTTCTTCAGCATCACAATTTGAATGCAACAATCCTTTGGGCTCAGTTTTCTTTATGGTCCAACTTTCACATCCATATGTGACTATTGGAAAAACATAGCTTTGACTAGTTGGACCTTTGTTGGCAAAGTAATGTCTCTCCTTTTAAATATGTTGTCAGGTTTGTCAAAGCTTTTCTTCCAAAGAAAAGCATCTTTTAATTTCATGGCGGCAGTCACCATCCACAGTGAATTTTAGAGCCCAAGAAAGAAAATTCTGTCACTGCTTCCTCTTTCCCCGCATCTATTTGCCATGAGATGATGGTACCAGATGCCATGATCTTAGTTTTCTGAATGTTGAGTTTTAAGCCAGTTTTTCAGTCTCCTCTTTTACCATCATCAAGATGATCTTCAGAATTTATCATTTTGTAAAGCAAATTTGCATGAGAAAGGTGAGTTTTATCAGGAAGAGTGTTATTACTAGAGATCATTTCTTTCTTTAACCTGAGAGACTTATGTGCAGGACAGGCAACACTAGTTACCAAACTTTTCCTCTTCACATTTCCCCTTGAATTTCCTTCCTCCTTTTGAAGCCCCAAGTCCTTATTCCTTTCCTAAACTGAGTGAAGCCTCAATCATCTAGTAGCCTTTTATAACCTGCTAAGTCACTTCAGACATGTCTGACTCTATGCGACTCCATAGACGGCAGCCCACCAGGCTCCCCCATCCCTGGGATTCTCCAGGCAAGAATACTGGAGTGGGTTGCCATTTCATAACCTAGCAGAATATTATGATGTGTTCCTGGATAGACCCTTCCCCCACATTCTCTGCCATAGCTCCTCTCTGAAGTGTATACATAATCATAATCTCATGCATAGTTCCTGGGTGTTTCATGTGCTAAAAACTGTCTCCAATGGAAGAAATTCACTATTTGATGATCATGAATACCATAGGCCCCAGACTTTCTGACACCTTGATCATCATCAACCAATGAAAGAATTGTGCAGGAGATGAACACATACTCTGGGATACCCTTCCCTAAACGTGCCCTTAAAAATGCTTCCTGAAATTTTTCTGAGACTTTGAGGATTTTTGGTCATGAATCACTTATTCTCCTTGCATGGCCTTGCAATAAACCTTTCTCTGTCCCATGCCCTGAAGTTTCAGTATCATTTGGCCTTACTGTGCCTGGGTCATACAAATTGGATTCAGTAAATTGTGAGCCTCATACCACTGTGGGGCAGCCATAAGTACTTGCACACATAATTAATTTGTTTCTGTCCTGTTAATCTGTCTCATATTATAAGGAGGTCTCTATAAAGAACCTAAAGGGGCAGAAGGGAAATTATTTTTCCTCCTCTACACCTAGTATGTGACCAAACTTCAAGAGATCGTTAGGCAAATTTCTGGAATTTTCCTCTGGGTCTCTGTCTCTGTTCTGTAAAGTTCATCTTCCTTCATGTTCCTGAATTCTGATACATCTTATCTAATATCTGTTATTGAGTCATTCATCTTCTTTTGTATTCTGTTCTGTCTCTAAGTGGAAGTGGAAATGTATCTCCAGACAAATAAGCAATTCAGGAAATTGTAGGCTTCAGCTAGTTTGTTTTTCTTTCCACTGTGATATCTGAGACCATCAACTATTGTTATCCACTAATCTGTGCAGTCATAGGTTGAGACTTCATGAGGCCAAGCAAAGAAGAGACTCTGGGGGAAAAATAACATGGAAAAAACAGCTAGAGAGAGTACTTAGAGTTTTGAGACACCTGAGCTCCAAAAAAAGTAAAGTGATCCCACTGAACCCCTGGGACATTTAACAAAGACTTTAGAATGCCCTGCATGGGAGCAGGGCTAAATTACTCCCAGAATAAAGATTAACTATATCTACACTAAAGGTAGATATAGTTAAAGAGTACATCATGAGAAATGCTGGGCTGGATGAAGCAAGAACTGGAATCAAGATTGCTGGGAGAAATATCAATAACCTCAGATATGCAGATGACACCACCCTTATGTCAGAAAGTGAAGAAGAACTAAAGAACCTCGTGATGAAAGTGAAAGAGGAGAGTGAAAAACCTGGCTTAAAACTCAACATTCAGAAAACTAAGATCATGGAATCTGGTCCAATCATGTCATTTCAAATAGATGGGTAACAATGGAAACACTAAGAAACTTTTTATTTTTTGTGCTCCAAAATAACTATAGATGGTGACTGCTGCCACGAATTAAAAGACGCTTACTCCTTGGAAGAAAAGTTATGACCACTAGATAGCATTTTAAAAAGCTAGGACATTACTTTGCTAACAAAAGTCCATCTAGTCAAAGCTATGGTTTTTCCAGTAGTCAAATATGGATGTGAGAGTTGGACTATAAAGAAAGCTGAGTTCCAAAGAATTGATGCTTTTGAAATGTGGTATTGTAGTAGACTCTTGAAAATCTCTTGGACTGCAAGGAGATCCAACCAGTCCATCCTAAAGGAGATCAGCCCTGAGTGTTCATCAGAAGGACTAATGTTGAAGCTGAGACTGTAATACTTTGGCCACCTGATGTGAAGAGCTGACTCATTTGAAAAGATTCTGATGCTGGGAAAGATTGAAGGCATGAAGAGAAGGGGACGACAGAGGATGAGATGGTTGGTTGGCATCACCGACTCAATGGACATGTTTTTGAGTAAACTCCAGGAGTTGGTGATGGACAGGGAGGCCTGGCATGCTGCAGTCCATGGGGGTCACAAAGTGTTGGGTATGAATAAGCGACTTAACTGAACACACTCATTCAAAAAAATCACTGAGACACAGAATACTGCCTGAATTAGGTATTCTCTAAATATTTATTTGATTCATGTGAGTATGACATATTTACTAAAAGATTTAGTTCCTTCAAGAGTGATCAGGTTGTCACTTCAGAGCATTTGCAAAATAACCTAATGTCCTCTTGTCTAAGGGTTCAAGTGCCCATTTGAACATTGAAGAATTGAAAAGGGTTTTCTTGGAATGCAGTTCTGCTCGAAAAAGCTTACTGGTCAGAGAAAGGAGCAAGACCTATCCTTCCACAATTCAGCATTATGTTGATGCTCCAGCATCTCATCACCAATCCTGAGGAACTGAACTTCTTCTGGAGTAAATAAAGGTTAGTACTGATGATGATAGATGGGTCTCTCCTATGATGCCCACCTATGATTTACCTGGGGTCAAATTTCTGGAAACAGTTGAAAAGTAGAGCACCTCTATCCTGTATAGCACTATAGGTCTCCAGATTTAAGAGGTACTATATTTGGAAGGAAAGTTATAACCTAGATAGCATATTAAAAAGCAGAGACATTACTTTGCCAACAAAGGTCCGTCTAGTCAAGGCTACGGTTTTTCCAGTGGTCATGTATGGATGTGACAGTTGGACTGTGAAGAAATCTGAGCGCTGAAGAATTGATTCTTTTGAACTGTGGCATTGGAGAATACTCTTGAGTCCCTTGGACTGCAAGGAGATCCAACCAGTCCATTCTAAAGGAGATCAGTCCTGGGTGTTCATTGAAGGGACTGATGCTAAAGCTGAAACTCCAATACTTTGGCCACTTCATGTAAAGAGTTTATTCACTGGAAAAGACTCTGATGCTGGGAGGGATTGGGGGCAGGAGGAGAAGGGGATGACAAAGGATGAGATGGCTGGATGGCATCACCGACTGGATGGATATGAGTTTGAGTAAACTCTGGGAGTTGGTGATGGACAGGGAGGCTTGGTGTGCTGCGATTCATGGGGTCCCAAAGAGTCGGACATGACTGAATGACTGAACTGAACTGATTACCAGTAATCTGCTTGTTAGCTCAAAGGTCCAGCACCTGTCTGGACTCCAAGGATGATTTGAGAGAAAGTGTAAGCCATATTTCTGTTCAACTCCAGTCTGAAGTTAGAGATCTGAGAAAGAATAATGTGCATATACATGGAATCCAAGTCTTAGAGGACATCAAGAAAGGGATTTTCAAATTAATTTTTGTACAATCTAGATATTCAAATGAACATAAAGTTACTGCAGCTTTTCTAAATAAAATTGCTTAAAAATAGGGATCAGTGTTCAAGACAGAGATTTTTCAGACTTTCCAAAGCTATATATTCTATTGGTTTCTCTTTTTAGACTTACTGTTAGGAAAATGAAAGAGAACTCTGGTGTCTCTTCCTGTTCCTATAAGGGCAGCAGTCCTATTGGATTAGGTCCTTACCCTTATGACCTCATTTAATCTTAATTATCCCCTTAAAGGCCCTATCTCCAAATACAGCACATTGGGTGTTAGTGCCATACATGTGAACTTTGAGGAAACACTTTAATCCATAGCAACTACTGTTACAGACATCTAAATAAGTGAAATGCAGAACCAGAGCATTAAGTGTAAAAGTTGCAAAAATTATTTTAAAAAATTAAAAAAGTTAAAAACCATACATTACCAAACTATCTATTTGGAGAATATTTTAATGTAATACATACTATAATGCATTTATTCAACTATAATGAAAGAAGGAAAATTATAAAATCAATATTTGCCATCCTTAACTGTACTGAGAGGAAGATGCTACAGCTGAATGCACAGGAGATCTGCAATAAAGATAATATTCTATTGCTTCACTTGACTGTAAATGTATGACAATTTATCTTATTATTCTTAGCAACTTGCATTTCAAATTCTACTTCTTATCCTAATGTTATAAAATATATTATTATATAGTCTTATATTCTTAATTCAGATATACTAAAATTAAAAAAAATCATGTTATTATTAAAGAAACACAACATACTCCTTTATACTAGTGGTATTTTACTATTCAGATTATGAAATAATCTATCAAATTGAGTTAATATCATTAAACATATTTTCTATGAATTTATTGTAGTTAAAAATAAGTGATTTATCTCTCTGTTTTTGAAAACAATAGAGCATATTTTTCCTCAAAGCCCGTTTTTGCTTTCTTTTTTAAACCTGAACCAAATATATCTCAGTATAATTTCACATTTAATCTTCTATTGTTCTGTGTTCCCAATAGTGTGCTTTTTCATAAAAGAATATTTTAATGTGCCTTAGATTTCTATGGGCATATATGAATTTTCTTTTTGTTACTTTTAATTGGAGATTTGATTGTTTCCATTTCTGTTGGCCACCCAAACTACTCTAGGTTTTTAAATTCCATGAGGAAGTAGAGTGATGGCCTTTCAGTTTCTGTAATTGGAAGTTGCATCATTTGTCTGTGTCAAGCTCTCTGATTGATTGTAAAAAACATTATGCTTATTTTGTTAATTAACTTTAATCCTATACAGTCAGTTAAAAATATATTGAATAGCTCTCAGTAATCTACTAAAATATAAGGAATTTAAATGCCTGTCTCTATCCCCAACTCTGTTAAAATCATTTCAGCATAAGAGGTTGTCAAATTTCCAAGTAAACATATCATTATGTAGCATTCATGCATTATGGATTTTTTTTTTTTAGTTTTACATCTCATGCATTTCATTATCATTGTCTATTATCCAACTAAAGAGCATACCCACTTTACAAGTTCCGCATAGTGTATTCAAGTGGGAGCACACAGTTGAATTAAAAGTGCAATGCCAGAGTGTCAGAGGTAGGCATTTGTTTTTAAGTATTTTACAATTAATTTAGTGGAACAATGTTAATTTAAGCATTAAGATTCCTTTATCAAATGTGCTGAAAATGTAATTGCTCTGTACACAGAACAAATAATAGAAATGCCTTGCCCAATTTATTACTCTACAAAAGAATTAGTGTGATGGCCAATTAAAGGATGTTTTAAAATATAGTTATTATATTGTTTACCATGCAGAATTACTCACAGAAGGTTAAAGGTGTTACTAAAAACATTAATTTGATTCCTTCTAAAAATGACACAAAATTATCATAAAGCAGAATATATGGTCATGAAAGAGCACTTTAATGAAGTCTTGAGATAATTAGAAGAGTTATGATAATTTGCTACTAATAAAATAAGAAGTGTATTATCACATTTTATTTTTATCATTTTCAAAGGAAAATGATCAATTTAATAAAATTGTCTCTCTACAGTATATTTCATACAGTGTGTATTATGTATGCATACATATTCTACTGGCAGTAGTAACACTTCTGTTTCTTTTGTTAAAGATGGCTGTGTTTATTTCAAACCTATGAAGTAAAAAATGCCAATCAATTCTAACAGTAATACTGACAGTTTTTTGTCATTTTTCCACACAAAGTGGAGTTAATCACAAACAAGCAAGGATATTGAAAACCAAAATAAATGAAGAAAAAAAAAACAAACAGTTTCTATTCTCCCCCTCCAATATGCTTTTCACTTCACTTTACAATATTTTGTTGGAAGCTCAGAGAACAAAAAAATCTCTCCTTACGTGCTTCTATCAGTGTTCCTCAAAATCTTTTTGCTTCTTGGGATATTAATTCACACTCTGTAGGAAAAAAAAAAATAATTTTGCTGTTATTGTTGTGTTTGTGCCCTAAACAAATGTTGCTACAATTAAATTTAACAGCAAGACTCCTGAGATTTTTTTTTAATAGATGCTAATAATCTTTATGGATCTCTACGAATGGAAAGTAGATTTCATTATAACAATTCTTTATTAAAAGAATAAGGCACCAATTAACATTTCTAAGAATACTGTACATCACAAAAGATCTGTACAATTTAGCTAATTTGGAACAACAACAACAACAAAAATTGCTGGTTCTCAAATGCCTAAATGGTGCATCCTTATGAAGGCTGTGTGCCAGGCTGTGCTTAGTCGCTCAGGGACTCTGCAAGCCCATGGACTGTAGGCGGCCAGGCTCCTTTGTCCGTGGGGGATTCTCCAAGTAACAATACCAGAATGTGTTGCCATGCCCTCCTCCAGGGGATCTTCCCAATCCAGATCAAACTCAGGTCTCCCAAATTGCAGGCGGATTCTTTACCTTCTGAGCCACAAGCCAAAACTCCAAGAATACTGGAGTGCGTAGCCTATCCCTTCTCTAGGGGATCTTCCCCACCCAGGAACTGAACTGGGATCTTCTGCATTGTAGGAGGATTCTTTACAAGCTGAGCTGCCAGGGAAGCCCCCATACAGACACCACCATATATTATTTAAACACCTCAGGATATCATTCAGAAAATCTCCAGTCACTCAAATAGCAACAGATGTATAGAGATGACAATGATGAATAGTGATAAAACATGTATTTGAATTATATCTTTGTCCCTTTACTCTTGAGAACTAGAAATTTGGCAAATTTTGCACATAATAATTTTTAAGTATTTTACCTTTAATTTTTTTAGAAAGTTCACAAATCGATTGGCTCAGGAAAGCAGATGAATACCAGAAGGGCACTTATTTTGTATTTTGATGTGATGAGTCAGCTATTGCAGGGTTGATATTCATATTTATAAGCAACTAAGAAGTCCTGAATGCTGAGTGACTATGATTACCAATTGCTTAAGCAACATCAGAATTAATAATGGGTAAGGCAGATGCTAGTAAGGTAATGCTCAAAATTCTCCAAGCCAAGATTCAGCAATACGTGAACCATGAACTTCTAGATGTTCAAGTTGATTTTAGAAAAGGCAGAGGAACCAGAGATCAAATTGCCAACATCCGCTGGATCATCTAAAAAGCAACAAATTTCCAGAAAAACATCTATTTCGGCTTTATTGACTATGCCAAAGCCTTTGACTGTGTGGATCATAATAAACTTTGGAAAATTCTTCAAGAGATGGGAATACCAGACCACCAGACCTGCCTCTTGAGAAACCTATATGCAGGTCAGGAAGCAACAGTTAGAACTGGATATGGAACAACAGACTGGTTCCAAATAGGAAAAGGAGTACGTCAAGGTTGTATATTGTCACCCTGCTTCTTTAACTTCTATGCAGAGTACATCATGAGAAATGCTGGACTGGAAGAAACACAAGCTGGAATCAAGATTGCCGGGAGAAATATCAATAACCTCAGATATGCAGATGACACCACCCTTATGGCAGAAAGTGAAGAACTAATGAGCCTCTTGATGAAAGTGAAAGGGGAGAGTGAAAAAGTTGGCTTAATGCTCAACATTCAGAAAACTAAGATCATGGCATCCGGTCCCATCACTTCATGGGAAATAGATGGGGAAATGGTGGAAACAGTGTCAGACTTTATTTTTTGGGGCTCCAAAATCACTATAGATGGTGATTGCAGCCATGAAATTAAGATGCTTCTACCTTGGAAGGAAAGTTATAACCAACCTAGATAGCATATTAAAAAGCAGAGACATTACTTTGTCAGCAAAGGTCCTTCTAGTCAAGTCTATGGTTTACCAGTAGTCATGTATGGATGTGAGAGTTGGACTATAAAAAAGCTGAGCACAGAAAAATGGATGCTTTTAAATGTGGTGTTGGGGAAGACTCTAGAAAGTTCCTTAGACAGCAAGGAGATCCAACCAGTCCATCCTGAAGGAGATCAGTCCTGGGTGTTCATTGGAAGGACTGATGTTGAAGCTGAAACTCCAATACTTTGGCCACCTGATGCAAAGAACTGACTCATTTGAAAAGACCCTGATGCTGGGAAAGATTGAAGGCATGAGGAGAAGGGGATGACAGAGGATGGAATTGTTGGATGGTATCACCGACTCAATGGACATGAGTTTGGTTGAAATCCAGGAGTTGGTGTTGGACAAGGAGGCTTGGCATGCTGCAGTTCATAGGGTCACAAAGAGTCGGACACGGCTGAGCAACTGAACTGAACTGATGGAATATTTTCATCTTTAATGTACAGTGAGAAATATTATAAAATGAATGTATCACTCTGACACCAAGTGCCAACTTGTTCAAAATATACAAATTCGAGATGTGGATAATATTTTTCACAATATGTTACAAATGAGAGAAAGAAAGGTTTCTGTTGAAACTCCAAAGAGATATATCAAAACTTACGCTTACCTCTGTACTATTTTTCTAGATTCCTCATACATGCGCTAATATATAATATTTATTTTTCTCTTTTTGACTTACATCACCCTGTATGACAGACTCCGGATTCATCCACGTCTCTACAAATGACTCTATTTCGTTTATTTTACTGGCCGAGTATTATTTTATTGCACACATGTACCTATTACCAGGGCAGAAATAGAGATACAGACATAGAGAATGGGTACGGGGATACTGTGGGGAGGGGAGAGAGTAGATTGTGGGACAGACTGGGAGATTGGAAATTGGGAGATAATGTATACACCACCATATGTAAAAATAGATGACTAGTGAGAACCTGTTATAAAGCACAGGGAGCTCAGCTTGGTGCTCTCTGATGGCCGAGAGGGGTGGGATGGAGAGAGGCTCACAGGGAGTGGATATATGTATACATATAGCTGATTCACTCATTGTAGAACAGAAACTAACAAAACACTGTGAAGAAATTATGTTCAAATAAAAAATAAGCATTGAAAAACAGCTGCAAAAGACTTACCCATTCCCTTTCTATTATACTACCTTCTAATATTGTTAAAAAATGTAGGTTGTTTGTTCAAATGTAGACTGTGAAAGTCACAATCCCTCAGTCATGTTCGACTCTAGATAAACATTGTAATAGCTGTTTTAATTTAGATATGCACTGATCCTGTTCAAACTAAAAGTTTGCTTTACTTTGAGACATATCTTGGTCTCCAGTTGCTGATTAATAGCATGGGATCAATAACATCTAATAGTCTACAAGCCAAACTATTGAAAGTCATTACTGCTTTAGAAAACTGACTCGAGGGAAACCAAAAGTAACGGCGGTAAGAAGGGCCATTTTCAGTTCCCTATACCATTGTCTGATGATGTCATTCCATCAGTGGTTGTTGAGATAGAAGTAATAATCATTACTAATTGATAATATCATATATACAATTTGCCAGTAAATAATTTTGAAATATTTTCTTCTAAGTCTGTTTTGTGAACCTGGATTGCAAAATATGTACTCACTAGAACATTTTATTTTAATGTGGCAAAAATTAGAAAAATTGATCTCATAATAAATTTACAGCCTGAATTTTTCTTTCCTATCCTTTGGCTATCCTTAATCTATTTTTCTTTCTTACTACTATTTCAGTGACAATAAAGCATCTTTGACTTTTAATTTCATATCCTCACCTTAACGGCAATCTTTTATTTATTTATTTATTTATTTGCAGCTTACATCAAAAATCTATGAATCTGTCTAAGTGTTAAATGAAAACTCATGTATTATGCTGTCTGGACAAAGATAAAAGAAATTGAAGAATTAGTAAAACTAATGCCTACATTTTTGGAAAACAACTCTTGTTTTTGTGTATGCCATTAAGAAATTAATTATGGTAAGCTATTTTATTTGTACCACTACCATTAATTTGAACATACTCTTAGATGTGATTGATAATTTAAAAGTAAGCTTTTAGTAATAGAATTTTAGTAATTTTTGAATAGCTCATAAATCAATAACAGTTATAGAGTAACTATTGTTGAGGAAATTGCTTTAATATTGGTGGTGGTAGTTTAGTTACTAATTTATGTCCAACACTTGTGACCTCATAGACTGTAGCCCTTCAGGTTCCTCTATCCATGGGATTTCTAATATTATGTAGGATTTAAAATATATTCAATAGGTCCCTGTCCTTAAAAATCTCAGAGTTTATTTTGAGGTATTTTACAAGGTAGCATTTGTTCTTTTATGTTTATTTTGCAAATAATTTATTCCTTAATTGATTGCCTACAAGATTTTTCACTTCTAAAGATATTCTGTTCAGTTTAGCTGAGTCATGTCTGCGTCTTTGCGAACCCATGAACTGCAGCGTGCCAGACTTACCTGTTCATCCCCAATCCCGGAGCTTACTCAAACTTATGTCCACTGAATTGGTGGTGCCATCTAACCATCTCATCCTCTGTTGTTCCCTTCTCTTCCTGCCTTCAATTTTTCCTAACATCAGGGTTTTCAAATGAGTCAGTTCTTCACATCAGGTGGCCAAATTATGGGAGTTTCAGCTTCAGCATCAGTCTTGTCAGTGAATATTCAGGACTGATTTCCTTTAGGATGAACTGGTTGTATCTCCTCATGGTCCAAAGGACTCTCAAGAGTCTTCTCCAACACCACAGTTCAAAAGCATCAGTTGTTCGGAACTCAGCTTTCTTTATAGTCCAATTGTCACATCCATACATGACTACCGAAAAATCCATAGCTTTGAATAGCAGGACCTTTTTTGACAAAGTAACGTCTCAGCTCTTTAATATGCTATCTAGTTTGGTCAGAACTTTTCTTCCAAGTATTCATTGCCTTTTAATTTCACAGACGCGGTCATCATATGCAGTGACTTTGGAGCCCAAGAAAATAAAGTCTCTTAGTGTTTCCATTGTTTCCCCATCTATTTGAAATGAAGTAATGGGAGTAGATTCCATGATCTTAGATTTCGAATGTTGAGATTTAAGCCAACTTTTTCACTCTCCTCTTTCACTTTCATCAGGAATCCCTATAGTTTTTGCTTTCTGCCATAAGTGTGACACCATCTACATATCTGAGGTTACCTGATATATCTGATATTTTTTAATCTGATATTTCATATCTGATATTTATTCCAGCAATCTTAATTCCAGCTTGTGCTTCATCCAACTTGCTATTCCTCATGATGTACTCTGCATATGAGTTAAATTAGCAGGGTGACAATATACAGACTTGACATACTCCTTTTCCAATTTGGTACCAGGCTGTTATCAACAACCTCAGATATGCAGATGACACCACCCTTATGGCAGAAAGTGAGGAAGAACTAAAGAGTCTCTTGATGAAAGTGAAAGAAGAAAGTGAAAAAGTTGGCTTAATGCTCAACATTCAGAAAACGAAGATCATGGCAACTGGTCCCATCACTTCATGGCAAATACATGGGGAAACAGAAAACTGTGGAAAATTCTGAAAGAGATGGGAATACCAGACCACCTAACCTGCCTCTTGAGAAATCTCTGTGCAGGTCAGGAAGCAACAGTTAGAACTGGACATGGAACAACAGACTGGTTCCAAATAGGAAAAGGAGTACGTCAAGGCTGTATATTGTCATCCTGCTTATTTAACTTATATGCAGAGTACATCATGAGAAACGCTGGACTGGAAGAAACACAAGCTGGAATCAAGATTGCTGGGAGAAATATCAATAACCTCAGATATGCAGATGACACCACCCTTATGGCAGAAAGTGAAGAAGAGCTAAAAAGCCTCTTGATGAAAGTGAAAGAGAAGAGTGAAAAAGTTGGCTTAAAGCTCAACATTCAGAAAATGAAGATCATGGCATCTGGTCCCATCACTTCATGGAAAATAGTTGAGGAAACATTAGAAACAGTGTCAGATTTTATTTTGGGGAGCTCCAAAATGACTGCAGATGGTGACTGCAGCCATGAAATTAAAAGACGCTTACTCCTTGAAAGAAAAGTTATGACCAACCTGATAGTATATTCAAAAACAGAGACATTACTTTCCCAACTAAGGTCCGTCTAGTCAAGGCTATAGTTTTTCCTGTGGTCATGTATGGATGTGAGAGTTGGACTGTGAAGAAGCCTGAGCTACCACCCTTATGGCAGAAAGTGAGGAGGAGCTAAAAAGCCTCTTGTTGAAAGTGAAAGAGGAGAGTGGAAAAGTTGGCTTGAAGCTCAACATTCAGAAAACGAAGATCATGGCATCTGGCCCCATCACTTCATGGGAAATAGATGGGGAAACAGTAGAAACAGTGTCAGACTTTGTTTTTTTGGGCTCCAAAATCACTGCAGATGGTGACTGCAGCCATGAAATTAAAAGGCGCTTACTACTTGGAAGAAAAGTTATGACCAACCTAGATAGTATATTCAAAAGCAGAGACATTACTTTGCCGACTAAGGTTGGTCTAGTCAAGGCTATGGTTTTTCCTGTGGTCATGTATGGATGTGAGAGTTGGACTGTGAAGAAGGCTGAGCGCCGAAGAATTGATGCTTTTGAACTGTGGTGTTGGAGAAGACTCTTGAGAGTCCCTTGGACTGCAAGGAGATCCAACCAATCCAGTCTGAAGGAGACCAACCCTGGGATTTCTTTGGAAGGAATGATGCTAAAGCTGAAACTCCAGTACTTTGGTCACTTCATGCAAAGAGTTGACTCACTGGAAAAGACTCTGATGCTGGGAGGGATCGGGGGCAGGAGGAGAAGGGGACAACCGAGAATGAGATGGCTGGATGGCATCACGGACTTGATGGACATGAGTCTGAGTGAACTCTGGGAGATGGTTATGGACAGGGAAGCCTGGCGTGCTGTGATTCATGGGGTCGCAAAGAGTCGAACATGACTGAGTGACTGAACTGAACTGACTCTGCATAGACGTTAAATAAGCAGGGTGACAATATACAGCCTTGACGTACTCCTTTTCCTATTTGGAACCAGTCTGTTGTTCCATGTCCAGTTCTAACTCTTGCTTCCTGACCGCATACAGGTTTCTCAAGAGGCAGGTCAGGTGGTCTGGTATTCCCATCTCTTGAAGAATTTTCCACAGTTTATTGTGATCCACACAGTCAAAGGCTTTGGCATAGTCAATAAAGCAGAAAAAATGTTTTTCTGGAACTCTATTGCTTTTTTGATGATCCATCGGACGTTGTTTATTCAATCTCTGGTTTCTCTACCTTTTCTAAAACCAGCATGAACATTTGGAAGTTCACAGTTCACATATTGCTGAAGCCTGGCTTGGAGAATTTTAGCATTACTTTACTAGCATGTGAGATGAGTGCAACTGTACAGTAGTTTGAGCATTCTTTGGCATTGCCTTTCTTTGGGATTGGAATGAAAGCTGATCACCCTTATGGCAGAAAATGAAGAACTAAGGGCCTCTTGATGAAAGTGAAAGAGGAGAGTGAAAAAGTTGGCTTAAAGCTCAACATTCAGAAAACTAAGATCATGGCATCTGGTCCCATCACGTCATGAGAAATAGATGGGGAAAGAGTGGATGACTTTATTTTTCTGGGCTCCAAGATCACTCAAGATGGTGACTGCAGCCATGAAATTAAAAGACGCTTACTCCTTGAAAGGAAAGTTATGACCAATCTATACAGCATATTGAAAAGCAGAGATATTACTTTGTCAACAAAGGCCTCTCTAGTCAAGGATATGATCTTTCCAGTGGTCATGTATAGATGTGAGGGTTGGACTATAAAGAAAGCTGAGCGCCAAAGAATGTATGCTATTGAACTGTGGTGTTGGAGAAGACTCTTGAGAGTCCCTTGGACTGCAAGGAAATCCAACCAGTCCATCCTAAAGCAGATCAGTCCTGGGTGTTCATTGGTAAGACTGAGGTTGAAGCTGAAACTCCAATAGTTTGGCCAGCTGACTCATTTGAAAAGACCCCGATGCTGGGAAAGATTGAGAGCAGGAGGAGAAGGGGATGACAGAGGATGAGATGGTTGGATGGCATCACAGACTCAATGAACATGGGTGTGGGTCAGGAAGTTAGTGATGGACAAGGAGGCCTGGCATGCTGAGGTTCATGGCGTCACAGAGTCAGACATGACTGAGCGACTGAACTGAACTGAACTGGTGGCTCAGAGGTTAAGAATCTGCCTGCCAATGCAGGATAAATGGGTTCAGTCCCTGGGTCAGGACGATCCCCTGGAGAAGGAAATCGCAATCTAGTCCAGTATTCTTTCCTGGGAAATCCCATGGACAGAGGAGCCTGGTGGGCTACAGTCCATGGGGTCACAAGAGTCTGATAGGACTTAGTGACTAAACAGTAAAAAGTTAATGTAGAATCTAGCTGATATGTGCATGGTGTTCAGCATAAAGTTCTTTCAGCTTTTTAGTATGTTTGACCTTCTCCATATACAAAGTTGGGGGGAAAAATTAATTACCACCAACACTTCACCGAAACCTTTGAATCTTGAGGAATTCTAAGGTTTCATTTCACATAAAGGAATGGTGGGGAGCAATTTACTGCCTTCTTCTTTCAAGTCAAAAATAATACTTGGATTGTCAGTGTATGATGCCAGGAACCCAAATTGGTTCTGTGACAACCTAGACGGATGGGCTGAGGAGAGAGGTGGCAGGGAGAATCAAGAGGGAGGGGACATAGGTATACCTATCATCACCAATTTATGCTGAAATATGGCAAAAACTATCAAAATACTGTAAATTAATTATCCTCCAATTAAAAAATATATATATATATATCAAAAAAGTAATGCTTGGAGGTTGTTACTAATCTATTTAGAATTTTACACAAAACAGGAAACCTTTCTGGTTAATGTATGAATAATATGCATGAAATCAATTTTTTTTTAATGATGTAAAACATCAGGTCAGCTGGTCAGGAGGTCTCATCTATCTTAAGCTGACATTGTTAAAGAACATGCAAATACTAGATGGTACTGGAGAGCATGTGTTCTAGAAAAGTGAGTCTTTGCTTTTTTTATATTAACTTTTAGGAACCAGGCCATGTGTCCCTTACTCTCAAAATCATGTCTCCACTGTCCTCTGACCTACTTCCCTCCCACCAAGTTCAGATGAGCTGGTGGACAACATCACTTGTCTTTGTTTAAAAGAGAAGTTTCTAGCGGAAACTTGAGGTTCCTTTTTTTTCACCTCCTGTATATCTAGCTAGATATTTAATTATTCCATTTGACTTGCGCCTTAATGGTTTGTCTATCAGAAGTGCTGTGCTTTATGACTTGGTAAAAATAAAGCATTTGTTCAACAATGAATGTGTTATTTCTGATCAAAAATTGGAAGGCTGGAATCCCTTACTTGCAAACTACATGATAATTATGATAATTAGGAGTATAAATCTGCTGGCACATAGTATTTGTTTCTTGCTGTGATATTTTTAAACATATGGAAAAGAGATATTTGTGGTGAAATATTTAACTCATGCTTTTTTGTGGCAGCTCCAAATTTCACAGGCAATCCCTAATCAAATGTATAGTCCTTTTTATTTTTGCTCCAAAAATATATCCAATGGACTTTAAAATTCTTGAAAATTCAGTAACATGTCTCTGTAAGTCAGAGGTAAGGAGATGGATGGAATTTACCTGCACTAAAATTCCTGGACAATATTACTAGGAGACAAGACAGTTTCTCCATGTTCTATTGGTTTCAGTTTTTTGTTTTAATTCATAACCAACAGTGACTCTGTTACACCAAAGAAGGGAATGCTCAACTGCCACTTCATTGCTATTGGTAGAAAGGATTACAGAACATTCAGCCATTATATTAATAAATTTCAATGTATAATTTAATAAATATTGACATTTTCAGCCCACAGAGTCAAAGCAATTTGATGGAATTTGCCAAGGGTATAATCTTGTGGATATATCTTTTTGCTTTTTGAAGAAGAATGTTTCATCCAAACCCCAATGCACTGCTTTAAATCCCAGTGGATCAAGCATATTTTCAAGAGACTCATCATCCATCCTTCCTGGATAATTAAATAATATTAGAAATTAATTCCTCTTCCACATCAACTTTATTCTCCGGCATTTGGTTCATAAGACATATGATGACACAAGATGAAACAGGATAGGCAAAGACTGAAACAGACTAGTGATATGAAATATATCTTTAGGGTCTCACCTTTAGGGCAGGAATAATTTGAATTACTCATTATACTTATAGTCAAGTTATTCTGAATGCTTCTTAAAATTGTAAAATTTTTTTTATCCAAGTTCCCTACAAACACAGGAAGGATCAAAAATAGTTTCTACTAAGTAACTGACATGCTTTCATCTAATAAACAATCATGAATTAGTAATCCATTGGGGTCTTGCTTTTCACATTCACTACTAGGAAGTTTAGAGCAAATTTAGGCTATTCACAGAAACTAGGTAGGCTTTGATAAATTTTTGTCAAATTCCTGTTCTTGTCACAAATCTTACTTCTGATGACATTTGTATGTCTGTTTATCAAGCACATACTTTTAGCTTATATATTGCTTTGTTATATTTTATATGTTCATACAAGCAGTAATATGGTTGTAAATGTTTTAACAGTGGACTCTCCAGGTAGAAGGGGTATGTGTGTATATGTGTGTAGTGTCACAATGCTATAAGAATGTATAGCACATATTTTATAAGTAATAATATATATTTTTATGTAGAATTCATATAGTCAGTTGATTTTCAGAATATACTTTTGTGTTTTCCCTAACCTTTATATCCTTAGCCACCTATGGTTGCATTTTCCTTTTTTTTTTTTTTAAATTTTCGATTTTTATTAGCATGCATCCTCCCTAGCCAAAAACTGATAAGATTCAGCCATGTTCATTCTTCTTCAATACTGTACTATTGAATCTACAAAATCTGGGTTTTTCCATGATGAACTTTTCAGCCAACCCAATATATCTATATAAATCCTAGATTCATTTCTTTACACATTCATGTTAGTTTTTGAAGATCTTCCCAAGAGCTTTCCAACAGTGAACTAAGCATCATACAGTATTGAAGGAGAATAAACACGGCTGAATTTTACAATTTTATAGTTTTGGGCTAGGAAGATGCATGCTAATAAAGCCCAACTGAACTTTTTCACTAACCCAGTAGAAACACACATACACAGATAGATCAAAACTAGAAAGCATTTAAAAAAATTTTTACTTCTCCCATGCCCTATCCCCTGCCTCTGTAGGTATGTTTTGTGTGTGTGTGTGTGTGTGTGTGTGTGTGTGTGTGAAGATTCCACATATGAGATCATACTGTATTTGTCTTCTCTGTCCAACTTAAGCTCCACCCCAGGCTATCATAAAGGGTAAGACATTCTTCTTTTTCGTTTAGTTGCTAAGCCATGTCTGACTCTTTTGCAACCCCATGGACTGTAGCACACTAGGCTTCTGTGTCCATGGGATTTCCCAGGCAAGAATACTGGAGTGGGTTGCCATTTTCTTCTTCAGAGGATCTTCCTGATCCAGGGACTAAACTTGCGTCTCCTCATCGCAGGCAGATTCTTTACCATTAAGCCACCTGGGCTTCTTTTATGGTTGAGTAATATTCTACTGTGTGCATGTGTGTGTGTATACATCTTTATTCATTCATCTGTCAGTGGTCACTTAGGTTATTTCCATTTCTTGACTATTATAAATAATGCTGAAATGATTTACAGCATTTACAGGGATGCTGATAACTTTCCAAGAAAGGGATTTATTTCCTTTTGATATATACCCATAAGTGGAACTGTTGAGTTATAAGGTATTTGTATTTTTAATTTTTTGACACAGCTACCTACTGTTTTCCACTGTGTCTGCTCCAATTTATAATCCCATTAATAGTGCACAGAGTTCTTTCATTTTCTCCACATCCTTACCAACATTTTTTTTTCTTGTCTTTTTTTTAGAGTAGCCATTCTAACAGGGCAGGAGGAGAAGGGCATGACAGAGGATGAGATGGCTGGAGGGCATCACTGACTCAATGGACGTGAGTTTGAGTGAACTTCAGGAGTTGGTGATGGACAGGGAGGCCTGGAGTGCTGCAATTCATGGGGTCACAAAGAGTCAGACATGACTGAGCGACTGAACTGAACTGAACAGATTCTAACAGGGGTGAGGTGATAGCTCACTGTGGGTTTGATTTTCATTTCCCTGATGACTAATGATGTTTACAATCTCTTCATGCACCTGGTGGCCATCAGTATGTTTTCTTTGGAAAAATGTCTAGTCAGATTTTCTGCCTATCTTTTAATCAGACTTTTTAAAAATATATTTAGTTGTTTGAGTTTTTTATATAATGTTGATATTAACCCTTTATCATACACCTTGCCAATATTTTCTCCCATTCAATAGATTGTCTTTTCATTTTGTTGATAGTTTCTTTTGCTGTGCAGACTTTTTTAGTTCGATGTAGCCCTGCTTATTTGTGCTTGAACAATCCTTGCATCCTTGAATTATTTTTATATTCTAATCACAGAAGTTAGCAATCTTCACTTATTATGATCACGACATCCATAAAATTCATCCCCAAAATTCAAATATAAAAATCAAATATTATGTAGCACAAACTACATAACATACTTGTCTCCCCTTTACCACTTTGCATAGCTATTACCAAGATACAGTTTTTTTCCCCAATATAAGAACACTGGAGATCAATTACAAGGGTGTGACATCAGTATTTTGTTTGCCAATTATAGCAGTGCTGTGCTGGTACTTTTCTAAGTCTTCCCATAATCTTCCAAGTAAGAACAGAAGCCATAAGAACAAAATCTTACTTTTATGTCTCAAAAGAAAGAGTCAAAATGCAAATGATTAAAGCAAAGAATTTAAATTAAGAAAACCACCAGATGGGACTTCCTTGGTGGTCCAGTGGTTAATAATCTGCCTGCCAACGCAGGGTACATGAGTTTGATCCCTGGTCCAGGAAGATCATACATGCTGCAGAGCAACTAGAGCCCACACTCCACAATAAGAGAAGCTAGTGCAGTGCTAAGCCATGCACCACGCTTGCCACAACTAGAGAAAGCCCATGCAGCAATGAAGACACAGTGCAGCCAAAAGCAAATCAGTTAACTTTTAAAAAAGAAAACCACCTGATTTTTAAAACTCAAGAACTACTATGAACTAAAATGCAAACTGAAATATTTAAGCAATTTTGTGCTTATTGTTTCTTGACTCCGACTCACTCCACTCGTATTTCTACTTCCATGCTTATCAAGCATGAGTCTCCTGCATTCCCCTCCAATGGTTCGAAGAGTATCTGCTTTTCCGTTTCTTCCTTTATCGGCAGTAGAGCCATATTGTGTGTTAGCCCATTGACATTCTAACTTATTTTCAGACACACAAAACCAAAAGCTTTTATTTGTTACTATAAACTTAAAGTTAATGAATTATCAGGCAAAGAGACTGCAAAATGTCTTTGCATCACTTTCCTCATTCTTTACTTAGATTTTTGTCACAGAACAGAAGTTACATGGAAGAGTAAGAGTGAACTCACTGGGGACACTCAGCCCCAGGATTTGGACACTTTACTAATTTCTATGCAGGGCCCAGGAATTGGAAAAGATACATTTATATATATAGACACACACATATATACATTTTTTACATATATATGTACGTATGTATATATGTATTTCCCTACATTTAGCATAAAAAGTAGATGATAAAGAATTTTCCCTGATCATTAAAGGGCAGAACTGTTTTGTCACTCCTTTCTGATCAGCAGTGATCTAAAGAGATTAATTAACAAATCATTCAGATAATCTAATCTGTGAAGATTCAACAACATAGCACACTCCCATCTAGTCCAAAGTTAAAAAACAAAAAAGCAAAACATAGATTTATCTACTATAGTCAGCTAAAGAAGGGCCCCAAAGATAGTATACCTTAATCTCTAGAAACTGTGAACTGTTATATGACAAAAGGGACTTGGCAGATGTGATTAAATTAAGGATCTTGAGATGGTAAGATTATCTTGGATTACCTGGGTGGCCCTAAATGTCATCACGAGGTTCCTTGTAAGAGGGAAGTGGAGGGAAATCTAAGAACAGAAGCAGAAGGCCCTGTGAGGACAGAGGCAAGATTCTAAGCTATTGGCTTTGCACGTGAGGAAGAGGCCAAGAGCCAAGAAACACAACTCCAGAAGCAGGAAAAGGAAAAGAAAGCAACTTTCCCCTAAAGTCTCTGGAGGGAGCGAGGCCTGCTGAAACCTTGATTTTGCACCAGTGAAACTGATTTCATGCTTCTGACCTCCAGAGTTTTAAGTTTAAAGAGAATAAATGTGTCTGTTGTTTTAAGCCACTGGGTTTGTGATCATTTGTTTCGGAAGTCATAGGAAACTAGCACAACTACATTAAAATACAGAAATAATATTTGTCACCCAAATCAACTTTGGGCATCCCCCTCAGACAGTAAAGAATCTTCTTGCAATGGGGGAGAAACCTGCAATGTGGGAAACTCAGGTTTGCTTTCTGGACTGGGAAGATACCCTGGAAAAGGGAATGGCAACCCACTCGGGGTTCTTGCCTGGAGAATTCCACGGGCAGAGGAGCCTGGCAGGCTACACTCATGGGGTCACAAAGAGTCAGACATGACAGAGCAACTAACACTTTCAACTTAAAGAGAATGAAAATTCAAGAAAACACTAAGAAAAAAGTGCTCTCAATATGTATCATCGACAGACGCTATGCATCTGAAATACATAAAAAAAAAAAACTCGTGAAATAAGACAAATCACTAAATATAAAGTAGAAAATAAAAGAGGCCTCTAAATAAATGAAAAGAGGTTCAAACTCAGGGAAAATCATGAACAGGACAATACCACAGTAAACTTCATTTTACATCCATCAAGTTTGTTGGTTTGCAGAATAAGAATCCATACAATCTGCCAGGGTGAATGTACAATGGACACTCTTACACCCACTGTGGAGGGTGGTTTAGTTCTATCATGGAAAGCTGAACAAGCACTTACAACATGATCCAGCAATTCACTCCAGTGTGTACACCCAAAAGAAATACTTGCTCATGTACACCAGATGCCACATACAATTTGACTCACACTATTAGAGAGAAATACTCTAAGCACATTGGGAGCAATCTAAATGTTCACCAGTACCACAATGGATAACTATGCTGTGCTCAATACCTTCACACAGTAAATTAATATGTAGCATGAAAATGCATGAATTATAGTGGTATCAATATAGTTGAATCTCAGCAACAACATTGAGGGGGAGGAAGAAAGTCATAGAAACATATATCCATATTATAATATTCAAAAGCAGAACTAAATATTTTTAAGGAATTCATACTACAAAGAAAAATACGGTAACTGTTTTTACAAAGCTCAGGATATGGACTAACTATGCAAAGGGGAGAGGAAGAAATGATCAAGGTAGAAGGTAGAAACCCCAAGGAGCTATAAAACCACTGGTAATGTATTAAAAGACACTTACTCCTTGGAAGAAAAGTTATGACCAACCTAGATAGCATATTCAAAAGCAGAGACATTACTTTGCCAACAAAGATCCATCTAGTCAAGGCTATGGTTTTTCCAGCAATCATGTATGGATGTGAGAGTTGGACTGTGAGAAAGCTGAGGACTGAAGAATTGACGCTTTTGAACTGTGGTGCTGGAGAAGATTCTTGAGAGTCCCTTGGACTGCAAGGAGATCCAACCAGTCCATCCTAAAGATCAGTCCTGGGTGTTCATTGGAAGGACTGATGTTGAAGCTGAAACTCCAATACTTTGGCCACCTGATGCGAAGAGTTGACTCACTGGAAAAGACTCTGATGCTGGGAGGGATTGGGGCAGGAGGAGAAGGGGACGACAGAGGATGAGATGGCTGGATGGCATCACGGACTCGATGGACGTGAGTCTGAGTGAACTCCGGGAGTTGGTGATGGACAGGGAGGCCTGGCATGCTGCGATTCATGGGATTGCAAAGAGTCGGACATGACTGAGCAACTGAACTGAACTGAGTGTATTTCTTAAGCCAAACAATGGAATTAGTAGTGTAGTGAAACCGCTCAGTTGTGTCCAACTCTTTGCGACCCCATGGGCTGCAGCCTACCAGGCTCCTCCAACCATGGGATTTTCCAGGCAAGAGTACTGGAGTGGGTTGCCACCGGTCTTCAAATGGAACACATATACTGCTGCAGGTGCACGATATTTACAATTATAAGTTTTTATCTATGAAAAGTCAAGGATACGACTCACCAGCAGTTATAAAAGCCAATTAGATATCATTTCTAAGATCTAGCTCCCTATTTGAATTGGTCATTATTGACTATTGAAAATCTATAGGTCTTATGTACAATCACATACAACGCTGCACTGAGTATCACTTATAATATGCTAACACATTTAAAAGATTTACCATGTTAGCAAAGAATCATTTAATTCATTTAAAATGTAAATCTGAAAATATACCCTCTACAGTATATACTCTCTATACGACTGAGCAACTGAACTGAACTGATAGTATCTTGATAGCAAATGTCTTATGTGCCCAAATATTTTGCCCTTCAATCCAAGCCAATTTTTAAAAGTTCCCTCCAAAAGATTAAAAGCTCACATTCCAACATCTTAAAAATTTCAGAGGAAGCTCTATAAGATTTAGGCTTTAAACCATTGCTTTATTTTTGTTCAGGGTACAGAGAGTCACTAGCTACTTACTGTTTTTCTGAGACATAGTTCTTAAGATGAGTTGCAGCTGTGATAACGTGGTCCTTTCGATGAATAAAACCCCTGAGGGATGACTAGATTCAGAGAGATTTAACTGAAGAGAGGAGGATTTCGTATGCAACTGAATAGCTGTACCTTTAGGATAAAGAAAAAAGAAGTGGTATCCAGATTTCCTACTGATTAGAGTTTGCAGTCGGAGTGAATGGGAGGGGTTGCTGGAATGTACAGACGATAACCTTCCATAAAACTGACATCAAAGATGCCAACTATCAGGCAAAGATTTTACACTAAAGACCCTGAAAGAAACAGATGAGAAATACACGACATTGACTAGAGATTTTCTTAAAGACACTTTGAATAGCTTTATGCAACTACAAAGGAATTCCTTTCAAGTTGTCTTTTCTCATCCACTCTTCCAGGAAATATGTTTTTTTTTAAAAAAAACTAAACCTCAATTCTGAGCCCCTCAATCAGAATCTCTGGAGTTTTACCCAAGAACTGTCTAAATTATGCTGACATACATTAAAAGGTAAGACTCCACAAAGGTCTTTTTTAACTAACTTGAGACTATAATTAAAATGAAGACATAGTCATGTGATTCTTTTTTATTTCTTTACTTATTTATGCCAGTTCTTTTAAGTAAATTTGTCTCAAATACAATAATTTTGTGAAAGTTCATGTTTAAATAACAGTCACTCCATTTAGGGGGTTCTGTTTTCAAGATGTATCTTTATCTGTTTCTAATTGAGGCAATGACCTAATATTTTCAATAGTCTACCTGGAAAGTGAAATATTAATAATTCTTACAAGAAATTATACTACTTTGATTATTTGAAATGTTGATTAAAACTTGCCTCATGCAGTAAAACTCATAAACATGGAACTATTCTATCCAGTAGTTGTTAACTGACATTTTTCTTTTAAGATATTAATAAATTTTAACACTTTCTGGGGGAAAAGGGGGGTAGATAGAGACGTATCTGTCTCTTTTAGTGTTAAATGTGGGGCTAACGTTCATCAGCAGAAACATAAGGCTGCTAGTGGTTTATGTCCTTTCTGACTCACCATGTCAGTGTCAAACTGGTAAAAAAAAAAAATATATATATATATATATATATATATATATATTATAAACATTATCTTTCCCCTTACTTCCTGGATGGCCAAATAGAGTATCTGGAAGACACATAAAAGATACCAATTAACTACTTTTTGAATGAGAAGCTCAGATAAACAGCCATAAGAGAAAGACATATTTCATGTTAAATATTATTTCAGTATAAAATCAAAACTGTACTACTTCTTTGAACTGTGCACCTTTAAGTAAGTCATTCCAGTAGTCATGTACAAATGTGAGAGTTGGGTCATAAAAAAGGCTGAATGCCAAAGAATTGATGCATTCGAATTATGCTGGAGAAGACTCTTGAAAATTCCTTGGACTGCAAAGAGATCAAAGAAGTCAATCCTAATCAACCCTGAATATTCATTGGAAAGACTGATGCTGAAGCTCCAACACTTTGGCCACCTGATGCAAAGAGCCAACTCTTTGGGAAAGACCCTGATGCTGAAAAGACTGAAGACAAAGAAGAGGAGAGCAGCAGAGGATGAGATTGTTAGATAGCATTGCTGACTCAATGGACATGAGTCTAAGCAAACTCTAGGAGATAGTGAAGTACAGGGAAACCTGGTGTGCTGCAGTCTATGGGGTCACAAAGAGTCAGACACAACTTAGAGACTTAAGAACAACAACAGAGGACAGAGCATGATTAGATGTGACCTATAGAAATTGGGATTTGCAGAGCTGAAACAGAAAGGAAAAGGGTTAATTTAGCCCAGTGGCTTTGTCTCACTGCATGTTCGACTCACCTGGGAAGCCCTTTAAAAGCCCCAGTGTGCGTGGGATGATATGAGAGAATAGCACTGAAACATGTATATTACCATATGTGAAATAGATCACCAGTCCAGGTTGATGCACGAGACAGGGTGCTCAGGGTGGGTGCAGTGGGATGACCCTGAGGAATGGGATGTGGAGGGAGATGGGAGAGGGGTTCAGGATGGGGAACACATGTACACCCATGGCTGATTCATGTCAATGTATGGCAAAAACCACTACAATATTGTAAAGTAATTAGCCTCCAATTAAAATAAATAAATAAATTAAAAAAAAAAAAAAAGCCCCAATGCCTGGTCCTATTTTGGAGCTAACTGATTTGGGAAGGAAGCTTGCATTGGTCATATTTTAAGAGCTCCAAAGGAGATTTTATCTTCAGGCTGAATGGTTGAAAACCACTTGTAGGCAAATTAAAAATTAGATTTTTCTCTCCCCAAAATGCATGCTGCAAAATTCTGTGGAGATTCTGAAGAGTTCACATGCTACACTGCTCTGTAGATCTGTTGAACCAATCTCTAGGATGAAGCTGGGAATCTGTATGCATGAGTCAACTCAGGGTTGCCATAATTACCCTCCACTGGTGGCTGAAAGAACAGAAATTCATTGCCTCACAGTTCTGGAGACTAGAAATCCAACACTGAGGTGCCAGCATGGTCAGTCTCTGATGAGAGCTTTTTCGTCGGGTTGTAGATGACCACCTTCTCACCATGGCCACACATGGCTGGCGGGGGGACAGATTGCTGCTGTTTCTTCTTATGAGGACACTAATCCCAACCCGAGGACTCTACCCTCATGTAACTCTAGTTACCCCTCAAAGCCTCCATCTCCAAATACCATCAAATTGGGGGTGATGCTTCAACATACAAGTTGAGGATGGGGGAACACAATTCAGTCTATAGCACTGCATTCTACATTTTCAGAATTACTGTGATACCCAGTCTAGGCTATCACAGAAGATTGAAATATCACAGACTGTCATGTGACTTAAGGAGAAAGAAACTTTATAGCATTTCCACACTCACATCCCAAAATTGTCCTCCACTCCTGTCTAAAATGCTTTAAAGTGAAAAAAATAATCTTGTAAACTGCAAACATCATGGAAATGCTAGGCTGGATGAAGCACAAGCTGGAATCAAGATTGCCGGGAGAAATATCAATAACCTCAGATTGGCAGATGACACCATCCTTATGGCAGAAAGTTAAGAGGAACTTGATGAAAGTGAAAGAGGAGAGTGAAAATCTGGCTTAAAGCTCAACATTCAGAAAACAAAGATCATGGAATCCAGTCCCATCACTTCATGGCAAATAGAGGAAGAAACAGTGGGAACAGTGGCAGACTTTATTTGGGGGGCTCCAAAATCACTGTAGATGGTGACTGCAGCCATGAAATTAAAAGACAGTTACTCCTTGGAAGGAAAGTTATGACCAACCTAGACAGCATATTGAAAAGCAGAGACATTACTTTGCCAACAAAGGTCCTCTAGTTCAGGCTGTGATTTTTCCAGTAGTCATGTATAGATGTGAGAGTTGGACTATAAAGAAAGCTGAGCACTGAAGAATTGATGCTTTTGAACTGTGGTGTTGGAGAAGACTCTTGAGAGTCCCTTGGGCTGCAAGGAGATCTAACCAGTCCATCCTAAAGGAAATCAGTCCTGAACATTCATTGGAAGGATTGATGTTGAAGCTGAAACTCCAATACTTTGGCCACCTGATGCGAAGAGCTGACTCATTGGAAAAGACCCTATGCTGGGAAATATTGAAGGCGGGAGGAGAAGGGGACGACAGAGGATGAGATGGTTGGATGGCATCACTGACTCGATGGGCATGAGTTTGAGTAAACTCTGGGAGTTGGTGATGGACAGGGAGGCCTGGTGTACTGTAGTCCATGGGGTCACAAAGAGTTGGACACAACGGAGCGACTGAATTGAACTGAACTGAACCTGCAACATGGTTTCCTGACCTTTTATACATTAAGACAGGCAATACAGATTACCTATCTAATAATTTGAGCTTTGTAATCAGATGTTTTTAGATTCATCTCCTAATAACAGCAATCATACTTAAAAGCAGAAAAGGCCCTGGGACACCGTTCTCTTCCTAAATGCCAGCCAACTCAGACATATTTTAGTTTCTCCCTCTTTCCCACTGAGCCTCAGAGCCCTTCTTAACACAGCATTTCCACTCAAATAGAAACAATGCTCAAGATGAAACCTATTTTTCATGCCTACTCTATAAACTTCTACTTTATGCCATGAAGTTCATCAACAAATTTATTTCTTTCATTAGACAAGCCATTCCTTCTTTCATTACACACTACCTACTTAATATATATATATATACTTAATATATATTATATAAATATTATTTATATAATATCAATTATACTGTCTATTAAATATACTATCTATTTTATGCCATGAACTCCATCAACAAATTTATTTCTTCCATTAGACAAGCCTTTGGTATGTGTATACACACACAACCTATTTAAATACTAACTAAAATAATGTATTAGTTGTGTGTCAGTCGCTCAATTTTGTCTGACTCTTTCTGACCCCATGGACTGTACAGCCCGCCAGGCTCTTCTGTCCATGGGATTCTCCAGGCAAGGATACTGGAGTGGGTTCCCATTTCCTTCTCCAGGGGATCTTCCTGACCCAGGGATCGAACCCATGTATCCTCCATTGCAGTCGGATGCTTTACCATCTGAGCTACTAGGGAAGCCCAACCTAAAATAATGGATGATACTAAATGATTGCTGCTATGCAAGTCAGAAAAATGTTGCAAAGAAACAAGGATAGAACAAACCAGGAAAGAGATTTTTTTCCAGCTTTATTGGAGACAATTAACTTAAGGTATATGTTAATTTGGTACACTGATTGTGAAATGTCTACCACTGCGGCATTTGTTAACACTTCCATCACCTCAGCAAATTACTGTTTCTTTTTTTGCAGTGAGAACATTTAAGATCTACAGTCTTGGCAAATTTCAAGTATATAACTCAGTGTTATTAACTAGAATCATTATGCAATACATTAGCTCTCCAGAACCTATTCATCTTTGAGTTGAATAGGTTCATCTAAGTGGAACCTATCTTACAGCTTTGTACCCTTTGACAAGCATCTCCCACTTTTGCCACTACTCTTGGCAACAGCCATCATTCTACTCTCAATGAGTTTGACCTTTTTAGATTCCAGATGTAAGTGAGATCATAGACTATTTTTCTTTCTCTGACTTATTTAACTTGGCATAATGCCATCAAGGTCCATCCATATTGTTGGTAATGGGAGAATTTCCATCTTTCTCATGACTGAAGATTGTATATATACCATATCTTCTTTATACATTCATAGATACTCAGGTTGTTTCCATATGTTGAATATTGTGAATAACACTGCAAAAACACTTGGTGATGCAGATATCTGTTCAAGATCTTGACCTTATCTCCTCTGGATACATACCCAGAAATGAGACTGCCAGATGACATGGTAGTTCTATGTTTAATTTCTTGAAAAACCTGCATATTATTTTCCATAGTGGTCATAACAATTTACATTCCCATCAATAGCACATGACGGTTCCCCTTTCTCCACATCCTTGCTAACATTTGTTATCTCTTTTCCTTTTTGATGACAGCAATTCTGATCTGTGTGAGTTAACAGTTCATCACAGTTTTAATTTGCATTTCCCTCATGATGAGTGATATGGAGCATCTTTTGAATGTCTTCTTGGGAAAAAAAAAGAATGTTCATTCCCCCTGCACATTTTTAACTGTGCTATTTGCTTTGCTATTGAGTTGAAAGGGTTCTTTATATATTTTGGATATAATCCCTTATCAGATACATTATTTATAAATTTGCAAATATTTTCTCCCATTTCATAGGATACCCTTTTGTTTTCCTGATGGCTTACTTTGCTGTTCATAATCTGTGTAGTTTAATGTAGTCCCATTTAAAAATTTTTGCTTTTGTTGCCTTGTGCTTTTAAGGCCATATTCAAAAAATCTTTGCCAAGAGAATGAGATGAAATTTAAGATATGTTTTCCAAGAAGAGGTGGAGATTGAAGCAAATTTAGAAAAGAAGAAGACACAACTTTCCAAAGTCATTTTTGGCAGAGAATGTCATTTAGAGCTCCCTTAAAGCCCATAAAAGAACACTTCTGCCAGGGAATACTATTCTGTCTGCCTTCATTCTTCAAACTGACCTTTAACTTCAAATTCGGGGTATTATTTACAATCACAATACTGTTGAGTGGTTTTAAATAATTTCCTCTGTTTGGACTTCTTAAATAACTTACTATTTCCTTAGTTTCTCCCACTTGATATTTTCTTTCAGATGTCATCAGAAATATATGCTATGCCTAAAATTATTATGCTTCTCAAGTCATTATTTAGTATATAATGTCTTTTAAAAACTACATAAAAATGTTTATTGGAAGGGAATTTTAGGTGTTTTTAAACTCCAACAGTTCCTAAATATCTAAATACTTATTATCAACGACATAGTGTTTGAATTAGTTTATCAAGTTCAGAAAGAGTCAATCAGTTTCTATGCTGAATAAGTAATCTGCAGATATGTATTTTAGGAAAGTGATCATGGAGACAATGTCAAAGACTGAACTGAACAAAGGAGTCAAGAGGCTAGAAACAGAAGCCCATGACTAACAGCTAGGTGGGAGAAGACTAAGACGAGCTAAAGCTGCAAGAATAGAAAGGAGTTGACAGACACAAAACTGACAAGATGTTACAACATATTAAAAGTAAGGAATAAAGTTCAGAGGGCAGGCAAAATGGATCTGGGACATCACACCCAGGTAACAAGAAGGATACTATTAGGTTACTGACTTCCTAGCTACTAGGAAAATCTGAACACTTCAATCACTCCCAGGCTTAAAAAACGACTTCAAAGTCTTTCAGGGTTAAACATGAACATACGTTTCAAAATCTCACATCTTGAGAATGGTGTGGTGTGATCTCTGCTTTCTCAGACTTTGTGATTACTGGTTTTTATGCACCCTATTATTGGGTTCTGAGAGTTATACCCCCCGAGCACCAAAAATCTGGACTCACTTCCCAGTTCATGTGGAAGTGAGAACTTAAGATCACTAGACCATGTTAACGATACACTTAGCGACAAAGCTGGCAGCCCCACAGTGCACAAAAGAAGCTATTTGGTAACCTCTCCTCTGGGTCATTTAACAAAATAACTCCTGCCAGAAAAGATGTCTGAAACTCGTGATCCTTCCATCCTTTGTGTACAGAAATCCTACAAAATTCAATTAAACTGCTTGGCAATCCACCACTAACATGCAGTGAACAAACACTTTTTAAGCATTGATTTTTCTAATTTCTCTCAACAGTATAGCGACCCCATGGACTGTAGCCTACCAGGCTCCTCCATCCATGGGATTTTCCAGGCAAGAATACTGCAGTGGGTTGCCATTTCCTTCTCCAGGGGAACTTCCTGACCCAGGGGTCGAACCCGGGTCTCCCGCATTGTAGGCAGACGCTTTACTGTCTGAGCCACAAGGGAAGCCCAAAAGTCATAAAAGCAACAGTGAAATAATTCTCTTAAACCTTGCATACTAGAAGCTGTGTAATGGTGATAGAGGAAGTAGAGGGCAAGATTATCAGTATAATCTGTGATGTTAGGCAGACCTTTGCCCAATGTCAATGTCAGTTGACTTACCTGTTGCATCTTTACCTAACTACAATTAGTGGGAACTTCCTAGGATTCTAATGCCGATGCCAGGTAATTTATCTTTATCATTTCAATTAATCTTTACAATTATAGATCCACACAACTGATAAGGCAATTTTACAGATGACAAAATATGATCCAGAGAAATGAAGGCTAGTACTGAACTCGATCACCTGCCTTTTTGATTTCCAGACAAAAGGTTAATGACAAGAAGCAACAAACACAATGTATATATATGATATGTAAAATGTAATTAAAATGCAAGACAGCAATATTCTGAGACAGCTCAGAGTATAAAAGGGAGTACTCAGAAATTAATTGCAAATGAAAAAATAAATACCATAATGAATTTATGAGTAGAGTCTAGCAGAACAAAGTTGCTGTTTTGAAACCTAAATAATGCAAATTACTTTGCCTTGAGTTCAAAGGACAAAAATCACAAAGCTGGCTGGCTACAAAAGGCAGATCTGCTATGATGTTAAATGAGTGTTTCAAGAAATGTGCTTACCATTGATAAACATTCCACTGTTTAATTAGCCCAAATATTAAGATTAAAGTGGATGTCCTAAATACACATAAGGAAAGTCTAAAATCTGGTAAAAGATGTCAGAAGATATACATCTTCAATGCTCTCAAGAGAAAATCACACACAGAAAAAGTGAATCGAAAAAAGAGATTTTTAAACATTCTATTTTATATAATCAAATTAATAACTCATTTTTAAAAAATATTGAACGTGGAAATATATATGACTACAGAGTAAGGGAAAACATAGGAAATTATTATACAAAGCTTTGGGGTAAAAAGTGGGTGGACTATGTAATATTGTACATCAACTATACTTCAAAAAATGAAAAGGGATCAGGCTAAACTGTCTTTAAAATTCATTTCAGAATTCAAGATTCCTAGATACCCAAACAAAAGAAAAGGAGAATGACCACTGACCTCCTTTATTTGCTTCCAGAGATTTCACATAATCTATCATTTTAACCAAGTCTATCTGCTATTTCTCAAACCAGAATTTTCAGAAAGACAAAAACAACCAACAACTTAGAATTTATGTTTACCAGCTGTTGTCTTTTACTCCAAATTAGATAAAAATTGAGTGTACTTATTAAAATAACACTCAGGTCAAGTAGTTCAACAACCAAAAAAAAAAAAAAAAAAAACACTTGGGAAGGCACAGCTAACAAAAGCAGCCCACTCAACAATGAGGAAAACAAGTCTCCAAAAAAGCAAATGAAATGTGTGCTCATTTTGGCAAATTTGAACTCAGCCCTGGAGTTCAAATGACCATTTGTTTTTACCCTTATAACCACAGGATGAGAAGGACACACACTGAAGTTCTCTTCCACAATCAAAGAAAGAAAGAGATGGAGAAAGACAGGTCCCTTTAGGAACTAGACCAGGTGATAACTATTAAGAAGGAGAAAGAAGATACATTTTATCCTCAAGTTCAAACTTCATCACTCTCATACAGAGCCACACTTAGCTAATTGTTAATAGATTGATTTCTGTATTCAAATTGGATTGTCTAGAGTATCGATTACACACACAAAAAAGTGAGAAACACAAAGATAAACAAAATGGCCTCTTAATAGGAGATATTTTAAAATAATGTTCTAGTGACTTTCCTGGTGGTCTAGTGTTTAAGACTCCCTGCTTCGGAGAAGGCAATGGCACCCTACTCCAGTACTCTTGCCTGGAAAATCCCATGGACAGAGGAGCCTGGTGGGCTGCAGTCCATGGGGTTGCTGAGTCAGACACGACCACTTTCACTTTCCACCTTAATGCAATAGAGAAGGAAATGGCAACCCACTCCAGTGTTCTTGCCTGGAGAATCCCAGGGACGGGGAGCCTGGTGGGCTGCCATCTGTGGAGTCACACAGAGTAGGACATGACTGAAGCAACTTAGCAGCATCAGCAGCTTCCAATGCAGGGGGCATGGGTTTGATCCCTGGTCAGGGAACTAAGACCCCACATTTTACAGGGTGGGCCCAAAAAATAAAACTAAAAAAGAAAATAGGAGAGCTAATTGTATTTTTAAAAATGTTCTAGTTGTAATCTAGTTCTCAAATAATTTCCTTAAAGTGACACATACATTATGGCCACTCATTATATCACATTAGACGTCACTGAACACAACTCAACTCTGCTTATTAGATGGTTCACCAAATGGTACCTCCTCATCTTATTGGATCACCTGAGAATTACTGCTTCCCACTCAACAAAAATTCTTAATTCTAGAGCTTTTACTTTGGTTGAAATGCTTTATAAAATTAAAACAGAATTAAAACCCCATTTATTTGTTCATTTAACCAAAAGAGTTTCATTCACAGATTATAACTGTCAGTGCAGAGTGTTTGGACTCCACAGAAGCATCCCATTGCTTTGCTTGACTTCCAAGAGTTTGGCTGTCCAAAACTGAACTGGGAGCAAATTTCCCTGTTGCAAAACACAGTTAAGTGTACTGGACAGAGGGTGGGGCCTCAGGACTCCCAATGACTGTTTGGATGGATCTCTAGGGAACATGCTTTTCAAGAGTCAGGAGAGAAAATAAATGGGCCAGAGGGTCAGGTTTTAACCTGCTGACTTACTTCATTGGCTCTTCACACACAGCAATGGCCTCCAAACAAATTCCACTGAAACATGTTTTTTTAATGATCTAAAAATCACAAAATCACTTTGATGAGTAATTTTTTGGCACATATTTGCATTATTTATCATGTTTTCTTCTGGAATATCCCCTTCAATATAGTCTCTCAAGTTCTAAGAAGCAGGGACCACTTGTTCCATCTGCTTTCCTATTTTATCCACCTCTAGGACTTCCAACTTTATTGACTATTTTATTCAGGACATACTACCATTTTTCAAATAAATAAAAATATTAAAGGTATTTAACATTCTAGAACATGTAAGGACTTAACTGGGGGGCGGTTAGTGGAAAAGAAATCATATCAGTTTTAGGCATGTGTAATGTTACAATTTAATATGACTAGTGTAAAGGTTACTCTGTGCTTGAAATACACTGTAGAAAAGAAAAAAATGAAATAGTAATGAAAAAATAAACTGTAGAGAGCAGTCTCCAACTTTATTGACTTCTATCTCTATACAAAGTTTGATGAACTAAGAAAAACACCCAGAATTTTTATAAGCTATACGTCGTTTCAAATTTCTAAAAAAATTTAAACAGGGCATCATGAACCTAAAAACAAAGGGAGATGGGAAGGAGGTCTGGGAGGGAGGGAACATGGGTGTATCTATAGTTGATTCTTATTGATGTATGACAGAAAATCACAAAATTATGTAAATCAATTACCCTTCAATTAAAAAAAAGAAGTAAATAGTAATGTACAAAGAACCTATATGTCATGGCTATTTCTAATTTCTTTTAAGGTTCTTTTATATTCTCATATGTTATTAACTTTTTCTTAGTAATACTGAGCTTTGCTTGATGGTATAAATGGAGTGTGAAATTTAATAGGTTCCTAAGGTGGTGAGAGAACTTCTCTGAAAATATTTGACTTACTTCCTATGAGACAAGGTGTGATGTTAATGAGCCAGGTACATCTGGAAGTTTTGGATAAACCTTTTACTCACACATGAAATACTCATAAGCCTGTGCCCTTCAGTCTCATTTCACTTAGTAGCAGATCAGCCATTTATAGTCCTACAGTACAGTCTTGAGGAAGAAAGAAAACTTGCATCACATGCTATCCTGGTATGAGCTTAGGGCATATACAAAAAAAAAATGTTTTGAAAGTAATCACAATTTAACCCATTAAACATCTTAAGATTATCAATATACAGAATAAAATCTTACAGATATAGAGTATATCCCATGGGCCTAGAGAATTACACTGTCATTACAATCAAGTACAGAAAAGACAATTATGATGAAAATTAGCTAATTGATGGACAAAATGACGATATACTCAATATTATACTTATAGACTGAAAAAGCAAACCCTGAAAAAATATTCAGGTATCAGTTTACCAACTGTCAGTGGACCTTGTTAAGTGACTATATTGCTTCCTAAGTACATAAACTCCAGGAGTTGGTGATGGACAGGGAGGCCTGGCATGCTGTAGTCCATGGGGTTGCAAAGAGTCGGACATGACTCTGCGACTGAACTGAACTGGTTAATATAATGCTGATAACGTCAATCAAATTTCTTATCATTTCAACATAATTACAATAGGGCACATTTTGGGGGAAGATCCCTTAAAGTAGGAAAAGGCAACCCATTCCAGTATCCTTGCCTGGAAAATTCCATGGACAGAGGAGCCTGTTGGACTACAGTCCATGGAGCCATGAGCATCAGATGCCACTGAGAGACTGAACACACACACAAACACACACATACACATTTAGCAAACGGTCACTCCAAGAACAGAGCCATCTAGTGGCAAGTGCAGAACCAAGAGTATTACATCAAATTACCAATGAGCATGAAAGCAGGAGTAAATATCATTAATTAGGCAGAAACAAATTTAAAATGATTCTGCTTTTCAGGAAAGAAAATTAAATGAAAAACTCAGCTAAAGTGTATATACTCCTTATTTAGTTAGGTTCTTACCTGTAAAAGAGACTAAACAACAACTACACACACATGCTCACACACAAACAATACACATAGGCATACTCACACAATAGAAGGAATTGTGATAGAATATTAACAGTGTCTAGGCACAACGGAGCGGCTTCACTTTCACTTTTCACTTTCACGCATTGGAGAAGGAAATGGCAACCCACTCCAGTCTTCTTGCCTGGAGAATCCCAGGGATGGGGAAGCCTGGTGGGCTGCTGTCTATGGGTTGCACAGAGTCGGACACGACTGAAGTGACTTAGCAGCAGCAGGCCCAGGGTAGTGATGTTTTGTCCCTTTCCTGAGGCCTTTCTGCATTTTTCTCAATGAATAAACATTGCTTTTGTAATTAGAAATTATATTTCCAAATACTCTGAGCAAACACTGAAACAAATGTAAAAATTAAAAATAAGAGTAAACCCAATAATCTTTGAGAATATTTGATGTTTCCCATTTCTTAATTCTACATATTTGTAGCTCATTGATATACATGAACTACTACCATCTGATACATTTACCATAGGTATAGTTGATTCCTCACCCAGCAAGAAGTTACAATATGCTTAGATATAAGGCATAGAGCTTTGTGCCAAGATTTGATTGAGCAACAGATAAAAGTTTAACATATTTATGTGGAGTTTTAAAAACACATATAAGGGACTTCCCTGGTGGTCTAGTGGCTAAAACTCCATGCTCTCAATGCAGGGTGTCTGGGTTCGACCCTTCAACAGGGAACTATATCCTACATGCAGCAACTAAGACCTAGTGCAGCCAAATAAATGAATATTTTAAAATAAAACACATATATATTACTTGCCAGCATTCTTAACACTGCAAATAACACAGAGGTTGAAAAGGAAATTTCTTTTTCCATTTCGCAGATGCAAAATGGAGATTGAGAGACATCATATTATTCATCTCCAGCTCTGCCATTAATAAGCTAAAAATCTTCTGATTCCTAGTTTATTATTCTGCATACTGTAACAATTTTGATACCTGGAGTTTACATTACCTGCAAACTACTTTCATATTATTCTCAAAAGTTCTGATTGATGGCAACAGCAACTGTCCTCATTCCTATTCTTAGATGGACATAGGTAACACACTATAGTTGAGACAATTTATCCTGGGTATAACATGAATATAGGTTTTAGTCTCCTACAATATGTTGATATTTTACCAGAGCTTTTAAACCAGATGAATACTGAATTGTAAGAAAGCTTGGCATAAATTTTTAAATACTGTAAGTTGAGAATGAAAGGAAATGGTGAATATTGAAAATATTGTTTCAAATTATTTTAAAATATATTTAAAATTGCTTTAACCAAAACTAAAATTAATAATGAGTCAAACAAATCAGAATGTTGTATAGGGCAACTTTGAGAAGGACACACTTCTGATGAGAGAACTAATCCTAACTCAATTATAATCTTCATGAATTACCAAAAAGTAGTTTTAGTTTTCAATCTTTCCAATGTTCAAAATTGACTTGGAAATTTTGGGGTTAAGTACTTGTCAAATAATACTTTTAATATTTTCTACCTAAAATTACAAGTCAACAAGTTACAGAAGAGATCCAGGGCTGGTAATAACTCTTTTTTTAGTGGTAACACAGACTATATCCTATATGGTATACACAGCACCCAAAGTAGAGAAACACAGTAGTGAGGAGGCAAAAGAAGTACTCCATCTCTTTCCCCGCTTTTCATATTCCTTTCATTCCTATTCTAATTGCTATTTTAAAAATCTTCCATGACTTTCCTGGTGATACGGTGGTTAAGATCTTGCCAATCAATGCAGGGTGTGCAGATTTGATCCCTGGTTAGGGAGCAAAGATCTTATATTCTTATGGCCAAAAAACCAAAACGTAAAACAGAAGCGATGTTATAACAAATTCAATAAAGACTTAAAAAATAGTCCACATCAAAAAAATGTTTAAAAGTAAAATAAAAAATAATAAAAATAAAAGTTTTCTGATACTATTATATTTTGGTATTTTATACCATAGATACATAAAAATAATTTTTGCAGTAAGACAGGGTATTACTCACTGTAAACTGACATTTTGACACACATCTGCATTTTGTTCACTTGGTGAACCAACTGGTCAAAATTCATTTAAATTTGCTACAAGGTTACTTGAATAGGAATTTTGGTTTAAAAAACAATCACCAGTCAACAATCACCATTATTATCCCTTTTAATTACTGGGTTAAACTCAAGGTTTAACATAGATTAGTTAAGGAAGAAACTAGCTAAAAATGATTATTTTAATCTAACTTTTCAAGATAAGTCTATCCTTTCATATCTTTATATAAAGGTAACTAGAAAGAAAGAAAAGATGGAAGCAAACGTACTATGTGTCACCAGTTCCAAAACTCACATAGCAATTACCTTCGTGATTCGACTGTATTATGGACCAACCCACCCATAATTTAGTACACGTAAATTCAAATTTCCTTCAGTTGAGTTTAGTTTTTAAAACTTGACATCGCTTCTTAAATGGAATGTGTAAGTGTGTGCTAATCACTCAGTTGTGTCTGACTCTGCGATGCCATGGCCTGTGGACCTCCAGGCTCCTCTGTCATTCCCCAGGCCAGAATACTGGAGTGGGTTGCCTTTCCCTTCTTCGTAGGATCTTCCTGATCCAGGGATCAAACCTGGGTCTCCTGCATTGCAGGCAGATTCTTCACTATCTGAACCACTAGAAAAGCCCCACTTAAATGTAAACTCAATAACAAATCAATAACATTTTATGTAAGTAGAAAGTTACCATTAAATCAAATTCAATGAGAAATAATGCCAGGCAGTTACATTCCAGCAAGATGCTATTCCCTGAAAAATTCTCAGGTATGTTCTCTGTTACAACTGGAGATGAGTAAGTACTGAGGGCATATTGAAGGCCTACTAGCACCAAACAGATCTGCTCCCTTTCTTAAAAAAAAAAAAACAAACCTTATTTTATATTGATATATAAACAATTAACAATGTTTTGATAGTTCAGGCAAACAGCGATTGGACTTAGCCACACATACACATTTATCTATTCTTCCACTCTTCATTAATCAAAATTTGAAGAGAATTGAAAACCAATAACTTATTGAGCACATAGTATCTATAAGCATTTCTAGTTGCATCTAAAACAAGCTTTCATACAACCACTGAGGTGGACTCTACATTTCAAGAAATACCATAGTATATTACACTAGACATGAACGAATGAGATAAAAAGTTTTAGCTTATCAGTAATGATGATGGTTACACTAATAATACACTGGCATTTGTCTGTGACCTGAGTGTTTCAGAAAGGGTACTGCTGGACATGAATGGGAGCAGTGAGCCAAAAAAAAAGAGTGGAAACAAAAGACCTCTGAGATCAACCCCATGACCCTACTTAAACTGATGAAGATGAACAATACAACTTCTTGGGCCGAGGTCATCCTTTCAGGTTGCCAGTGTTCTCAAGAGGTGTTGCTAATAATAACGAAAAGACTACTATAATTACTTTTCATATCAAACTATGAAAATAGCATTGTCTTTGTTCTAATAGATTAGTGATGTGAGTTCTACTCTAATTGTAACTACTTTTTTCATGTTCCTCCAAAAGCTGAAAGATCTCTTTCATTTACCAGGAATTAAAATTTCCTGTATCGCATTCTGCTTATAAACTATGCATTCATTGTTTCAGAGAAAAAACTTACTTTTTCTTGCTAGCATCCTATTTCTCCAACCATTCATTTTCTAGCAACATTCTGCCTTAAAAAATGATTCTGACAGACGAAGGCACTGATTAAGTATTTTAAGGGGGAAGGAAGGAAAAGTTCACTTTCTCTCTCTCTCTCTTTTTGTCTTTTCTATTTTTAAGTAAGGAATCAGTGGCAAAACACTCCTGAGAGCCACTCCAAGGCTGTGGCATCCAGCCTTCTAGTGGCAAAAATGTTAGCGGTCAACTCAGTGGCATCAGTACTGCTCCAATAATGGCAGCAAAAGCAGCAGCCCTCCCTCCAGCAACTCAGTGTCAAATGCACTTTCCTGGCCTCTAGCCCCAGTGGCTCAGCAACAAAGAATCCACCTGCAATATCAAAGGTGCAGGAGATCAGGCACCCCTGGGTTGAGAAAATCTCCTGGAGGAGGGCATGACAACCTACTCCAGTATTCTTGTCTAGAGAATCTCACGGAGAGAGAGGCCTGGTGAGCTACAGTCTGTGAGGTCACAGTTAGACACGACTGAGTGACTGAGCGCGTGTGAATGTGTGCGTGTGCATGCACACACATACACACACACAGCTCTGAGAGGTAACAGTTTTCAGTTTTGGAGGAAGCAACCTTTTGCTCCCTTTGGTACCTCTAGTGCCTTTGATATCAGTGTAACCAATTCCTTTTAATCTCTCGCAGCTTAAAGTGAGTTCTCCCCACACTGTTGGTGGGAATGTAGACTGGTACAGCCACTATGGAAAACAGTATGGAGGTTCCTCCAAAAACTAAAAATAGAGGTACCATGTGATCTAACAATCCAACTCCTGGGCATATAGTCATGCAAAACTATAATTCAAAAAGATGCATGCACCGCTATGATGATACCAGCACTATTCATAATAGCCAAGATACGGAAACAATATATATCGACAGATGAAGAGATGAAGAGGATGTGGTATACATACAACCGAACATTGAAAGTCAAGTCAAAGTGTTAGCCACGACACTGTAAATCAACTAGACTTCAGTAAAAAAGAAAACATTACAGGACATCCAAAATTTAAAGGAAACTATGCTAACAACTTAAAAAATGTCTTCAACATTTTTACTCTAAGTATCTGTTAGTATATTGTCTGCCTTTGATGCTTTCTATTAGGATGATTTTGTTTGCAACAAGGTGTAATGGGAGGGGCATTGTATTTGGGGTCAAACTACACTACTGTCCTCGTCTGACCACTTCTTACTGCATAATGTTGAGAGTCCACCTCACAAGAGTGTTCAAAATTTTACACGAAATTACATATGCAAAAAATACGGTGCCCTCACCCTTTTTCAATCTATTGCTTTTGTTTAAATAGCAACTCAATGTATACTCAAAGTCATAATATTATAAATAAAAATACTCACTATAAAAAATTTTAAGAGTAACAAGAAACATTAAATAAGGGAAAAAGTCATTCTTAATTCCTCCTTCTGACAAGGAAGCACTGCTAACATTCGATATATTTCCTTCCCCTTATAAATATGTACTTTTATTTACATATGTTACTCATTTTTTAAATCCACCTTTTTTTCCTTCTTAGGGTTTTAGGATAAGCATTTTTCAGACACCTTGTGAACCACTGTCAACACCATGTGCACTGACTATATATCACAGTGGGAGACATCTTGATGGTTTCAAAAAGGCAGAAACCCCATAAAAGATGAACACCATCCTCACTTGTGTTTTTGTTTTTTTACTACAAGAGGTCTATGTTTCTGAACAATGACCATATATTATGCAATCCCACTCCTAGATATATATCCAGAAAAACTCTAATTTGAAAAGACACATGCACTCCAATGTCCATAGTGGCAGTGGTCACAGTAGCCTAGACATGGAAACAACCTACATGTCCAGCAACAGATGAATGGATAAAGATGAGGCACATGCATACAGTGGGATACTACTCATCATAAGAAAGAACAGAAAATAATGCCGTTTACAGCAACATGGATGGACCTAGAGATTATCACACTAAGTGAAGTCAGAGAAAGAGAAACATCATGTGACACCCCTTGTGTGCAGAATCTAAAAAGAAATGATACAAATGAACGTACTTACAAAACATAAACAAACTCACAGACTTAGAAAACAAACTTATGGTTACCAAAGGAGCAAGGTGGGAAGAGGGATAAATTAGGAGGCTGGGATTAACATATATTGATATATACTGCTGCTGCTGCTGCTGCTAAGTCACTTCATTCGTGTCTGACTCTGTGTGACCCCATAGATGGCAGCCCACCAGGCTCCCCCGTCCCTGGGATTCTCCAGGCAAGGACACTGGAGTGGGTTGCCATTTCCTTCTCCATAAAATATATATATTTTATATATATATAGTATGTCCAAGAAGGACATACTACATAGCACAAGAAATTCTGCTCAATATTCTGTAATAACCTACTAGGAAAAGAATCTGAAATATATATATGCATATATATATATATATATATATATATATATATCCGAGAAGGCAATGGCACCCCACTCCAGTACTCTTGCCTGGAAAATCCCATGGATGGAGGAGCCTGGTAGGCTGCAGTCCATGCTAAGGGTTGGACACGACTGAGCAACTTCCCCTTCACTTTTCACTTTCATGCATTGGAGAAGGAAATGGTAACCCACTCCAGTGTTCTTGCCTGGAGAATCCCAGGGACGGAGGAGCCTGGTGGGCTGCCATCTACGGGGTTGCACAGAGTTGGACATGACTGAAGTGACTTAGCAGTAGCATATGTGTATATATACATATAATTGATTCACTTTGTTGGACACCTGAAACTAATACAATATTATAAATCAACTACACAATACAAAATGAAAATTAAATAAATAATACATAAATTTTAAAAAGAAAAGAAGAGCTCTGTGTTTCTCAGTCATAGTAAAGACAGACTTTCTTATACTTTCAGACGATTATAGCAAAACTGGGGGGAAGTACCTTGAGTTTCAGTACAGTTCTATCTTCCTTATACTTGGTAAGAACTCTTCTCAGATCAGATAATAGGCTGTTAATTACAGTTTTCTGCATACATCTTTCTCTTTGTTTCTCAGGGCACATTAGTAGAAAAGTGGGAATAAGATACGGACCAGATGCCATTTCTAAACTATAACACAGTTCACTCAAGTCTATGCAAAAAGATGTTTCCAGCATCACATAATTTATCCCCAAATATGCTTTTGGAAGTCAATGTTTATACCAATTGAGGAAATTCAGCATAAGTCAAAGGACTACTTTTGAAAAAAAATTAAAATGGTAGCAACAAATTCAATACAACATTAAAAAGAAATGGAAATACCAGGTGAAATCTCTACACAAAAGGCCACCCATAGAAGGTGACATTTTATCAACAACCTTGAAACAAAGCTACATATCAGCAGGCACTGCACTTTGGACTTCTGCAATAGCCCAGCTAACTGGTCTATAAAACTAAATCCATCCATGTGAAGATGAGCAAATACAGGAAGAGAAAAATTCACTAACAGATTAAAATATCCAAGTTCCTGAAATCCAGAAGGAAAAAATATTTGGAAATATTTTTGAAGACAAAGATGTCAAAGATCACATCTGTGAGTTAGTGAAGTTAATCTCTAACGGAATCACCAGATAATCATAATACCCAACTGTATAAACGAAGAACACTGTGAAAACTTGTAGAGAAGATGGGGTCAGGATGCAGCAGTTTTAGGGAAATGAGACTCACTCTTCTAAATGCTAATTTATCTGACATGCTTACTCATTTAGTCAGGGCACAGTTTAGAAGTTCTTTTTGTTTTTTTTAGTTTTACAGTATTGCCATAAACCAACTATGACAAATTTAATGACATTGTAAGTTATTTTTTAACAGATATAAGAGCTCAGATGATAAAATGTCCTAACATTTAATCTGTCAAAAGTAGATTAACGCTTAGAATACTGTAGAATAGAGACATGACACCCTTTTTTACCATTCAGTTAGAGTTTATAAAATCAGTATTCCATTCTGAACCTACCACTTAGACATTATCAAAAAACATTATAATTTATATATATAATAATAAAACCATGTATATAAAATAATGATAAATCTCCTTAATAGATAAAATAAAACATATATGAAAATTAAGGTATGCAAATCTATTCAACAGATGTGTTGTATGTATGAACTTACATGCATGCACAAACTCATGTATATACAAACATACCCTTCTAAGTATAATATTATTGGAAATCCTAAAGAAAGGTAGGATGCCTATATATATCTAAGGTCTAAATATAGAATTATTATGATTAAAAACAAAAGAAAAGAGATAAATTAAAATTTTCCATCCTTAGAAGAGAAAATAGAAATTATTCCTTTTAGTACTCTCCATATTAGGAGGGGGATTCCTTTTCCACTCAAGCACTTTATCAGAATTTACTGGAGGCTTTTATCTCTATGTGAATTTATTCTTATTTATTGTTATTATTGTTTGTTTTTTTGTTGAAAGTAGATGCATCTCTGGGAATGAAGTGATTGATTAGCCTTCATAAAAAGTATTCAAAGAATGGCCTGGTTTTAGCATACAACATAACTCAGGCCAAGGGAGGACAAAGCTAAAACTAAGGTTAATTGACAAAAGCATTTCCATGCTCAGTTAGGGAGCGAGAACATTTCCAGAATGGTCCTCGGTTAGACAACTCAGCCAAAAGCATAAATTCTCTGCTTGATTCTAGTGGGCAAATCCATGCCTGTGACTAAGCGTGACTCTGTAAAGAAGGAACTATAAAGGATCATTAAAACTGTATATAAATAAACTGAAATAACCACACTAATTGTTCAACTATCATCCAGTGCTTACCAACTCTACCCGTGGACATGCGCATGTCTAATAGAATCTCCAGTTAAATTTTTCCTAAGGAGTCTTTGTTATCAATATATCAACAGTATGGTCCTAAACTTGTCAGATTTTTAATTGTTCCAACTCTGGCCTGTGACTTATACATTGGTTTATTAGATTTATAGCTATCAACTGAGGTTATGCGGGGTTTGTTTCACTTTACAATGCAGAAAAATGCATCTTTTCAAAAAATTTGGAAATATAATTTCCTAAGAAATTAACTTTAAAGTATGGACATCATGGTTCAAATGTGAATTCTTCATATTTGCTGTAATGTAACTATTCATCATTTGTTAACCTCCCCAAATTTATTTGTATCATCTCTCTTCTTGGATGCTGTCGTATATTACATAAGCAAACAAACTCCCAGAGAATAGAGTACTAAATTTAGAACAAACACTACCAAATTCAGTATTTAAAATTCTACCTGCTTCCATATTTTAGTCACATGACTTACTTGTCACTTAGCAAATTTATATGGGGCAGAAGATAGTAAATGTCTTCATTTTTGTCTGTACAGAAATGTGGATTTTCTCTCCGCCTGTTGGAGAAGACAACCACCTACAAAGTTTGCCAAGGTGTCCTGAACATACTATTTAAATGGGCAGTTAAATTTTACTTAACTCATATTTTTTCATATTTTCCTCCAAGTATTTTCATCACAAGAAAAAAAATCATCTGTTGTGGTCAAGTGTCAATTTCTTTATCATGTATAATATCATATATGAAACAAATCGCCAATCCAGGTTCGATGCATGATACTGGATGCTTGGGGCTGGTACACTGGGATGACCCAGAGGGATGGTATGGGGAGGGAGGAGGGAGAGGGGTTCAGGATGGGGAACATGTGTATACCTGTGGCGGATACATGTTGATGTATGGCAAAACCAATACAATATTGTAAAATAATTAATCTCCAATTAAAATAAATAAATTTATATTTAAAAAAGAGAAATCTTTACAGCAATCTATGATATTCTGAGTGAGGAAAGACTTGGATATAAATAGTTTCTAAAATGTAGTCAGGCAGATTCAAGAGGTAATATCTAAAAAGATTATTCTACTTTTTATTTTTTTCTTCCAACATTTTCAGCATTTTAAAACATTTGCTTACACCTTACACCACAGGACAGCGAAACAAGAGAGCAAAACAAATTGTAAGATGTTTACCTATGTATTTATAATTAGTAAGCTTACTGCTTTTAGCATAAACATAGAGATGACTGGAGTATATTTTAGAAGCAGCTTACCATTTCTTAGTAATTGTTGAGTGCCAGAACTCACAAGAAATCTTACCCATGCAGCCTTTCATCTTCATTTATTTGGCAGGAGTCTACCACCAGCCTACCATGTGCTGGGAACCCTGCTAAGCACTGTTCTCAGGCATGACTAAGATAAACCAAGTCTTCCTCTTATTGAGGCTGGAGCAGGTGGGCCATAAGGAAATAACATGACAAGCTGTAATATGGACAATTCAGAAAACACAGACAGGTAAAGACAGAATAATGAGAGTCAGTGTGTAACAACTGCTTAAAATAAGGTCATCTGAGGCAGACTCCACTGATGAGGAAAACCAGAGAGGAGACCTTAAGAAAATATTGATGTAAGAACAAACCTCAGGGATATTGAAAGGAATACAGCCCAGGTAGAGAAAATAGTAATTGCAAAAACCCTCAAGGACAGGATCAGCCAGATCCAATAAGGGCAAAGGCCCGATATGACAAGAGGAGACATGAGTAAAGTGTTAGGAGAGAAGGTCAAGGACACAGCAGACGGGCAAGTCACAGCTGAGCTCACTGGCTGCATGAAGAACCTGAAATTTTATTCGAATGAGAGGTGAGGCAATCACAAGATTGCAGAGAAATGGCATATCTGACTCACCTTTCAAAGGATTAGTTCTAGTGCCCTGTGACAATAAACTATAAGGAAGTGAGGGCGGAAGCAGGAATCTTGCAGAAGTCTATTGCTCTAACACAGGTAACAGATGATGGTGATTGAGACCAGGATGGTAACTGTGTAGGCAAGAAGTGGTGAGAGTCTAGCTAACTTTGAAGTCGGGTGGAATAGGATTTGCAGATAGATCAGATGTGGGATATTAGAGCAAAAGAGCTAAGAAGGATGCAGCCAAAATAGGTACCCTGAGTCACTGGACAAGTACAATTGGATCATCTGTGTATCACAACAGGGTTTCCTGAATATGACCCGTATTTTAATTCTGCTGCTGCTGCTGCTGCTAAGTCACGTCAGTCATGTCCGACTCTGTGCGACCCCACAAACAGCATCCCACCAGGCTTCTCTGTCCCTGGGATTCTCCAAGCAAGAATACTGGAGTGGGTTGCCATTTCCTTCTCCAATGCATGCATGCATGCTAAGTCGCTTCAGTTGTGTCCAACTCTGTGAGATCCCATAGACAGCAGCCCACCAGGCTCCTCTGTCCCTGGGATTCTCCAGGCAAGAATACTGGAGTGGGTTGCCATTTCCTTCTCCATATTTAAATTCTAAGCAAGAGCAAAAAGTGTCTAACATTTTATAGCCTTTCCTCTCTGGCTTCTATAATCAAAAGATTGAATTTTCTAATTTACTTAGTTCTTAGATACTCTGACCAATATTGATTCTCTCTTTCCATAGTTTTTGCTGCCTATATACCTTCACTATGGCTTCCCTGATGGCTCAGACAGTAAGGAATCTGCCTGCAATGCAGGAGACCTGGGTTCAATCCCTGGGTCAGGAAGATCCACTGGAGGAGGAAATGGCAACTCATTCCAGTATTCTTGCCTGGAGAATCCCATGGACAGAGGAGCCTGGTGGACTACAGTCCATGGAGTCACAAAAAGTTGGACACAACTGAGCAACTAACACTATACCTTTACTGTAAGCAAAGGAATGAATGGATGAATAGACAGAGGCAGAGAGAGATCTATCTATAGTTACAAATCAGAGGAAAAAAAGCCCATAAGCCTTTCACCCAACTTTCTTCAAGCTGGTTTTTAACTCCTTGCCTCTGCTGATTCAAACCAATGATGTAGACAGGCAACAATTAAGAGGACCATAGTATTTTTTCTAAAAGTTCCTGAAGACAGAGGCTGGAAACTCTAAAATCTTACCAAGACAGCACCAAGAAAAGCAGGCAGTCCACAGTGTCATGAGAAGAATTAAGCAGGGTCTTTAGCTGGAGAAGGAAAAGGAAATGGCAACCTACTCGAGTACTCTTGCCTAAAATATCCCAGGGACGGAGGAGCCTGGTAGGCTACAGTCCATGGGGTCGCAAAGAGTCGGACATGACTGAGCAACTTCACTTCACTTCACTTCACTTAGCTGGAGAATCGGCTTCCCAGATGGCTCAAGTGGTAAATAATCCGCCTGCTGATGCAAGAGATGAGGAGTTGCGGGTTTGATCCCTGGGTCAGGGAAGATCCCTTGGAGGAGAAAAGCACAACTCACTCCAGTAATTTTGCCAGAGAAATCCCATGGGCAGAGGAGCCTGGTGGACTACAGTCCATGGGGTCACAGATTCGGACACGATTAAGTACACATGCTTCCTTCTTCACTGGTGAATAAGGCGCATGATTCCATATTCAGAGCCTATTACCTAAACAAGGTAAACTGGTACAAGCTGCTGAGGGAATGTAAGGTCAGAGGTCATCAGTGGCAGGAATCAGAGGTCATCAGTGGCAGGAGTAGGCATACTTCCTTTCCACGTGTTTGCTGTCTATGGCTAATGACAGTCATCAAGTTAAAGCCGAAAGACTCTGAGCCCTTGATGAGTAGTTTGCTCCTTTTCAGTCTCTTCCAGCATTTCCCCAGGTAAGTTCTGCAGATCATTAACCACATCAGAGGCTCTGAGACTAAAGATTATTCTCCGATCAAATAAACGTAGGAAATGCTCTACTCCATATTCTTCCTGTAGAAATTCACAATGCTCCTTCATTAAAGGTTTTGTCAAGTCCCATGATAAACCACGAACTCCTTAACCAGCATTTTCCCAACTTATTTTATGCACAAAGAAAACAAGGACCTTAATTAGGACATGAGAAGAGGATTCAGAAAGACACTGCATAAGAAAATTGTCAAAACTTGGTGAATAATGTAATGAATGGATGACAGGCAAATGTCAAAGTTGACTTCAATACTATTACCATGAACTTGATGACCAGGTAAGGGGAGGGGTGGGGGGAAACATCTATATTAAAACAACTGACTCCAAATTTTTTTTAAAGTATTTTGATTCAATTATACACAGATATTTATGGATTGCTGTGTTCCATACATGAAACCAGGCATCAGGAGCAAGAATCATGGACAAGACAGAGACCACTCTTGCCTTTGCACAGCTTAGTCCATGGGAGCCATTCCAGTTCAAGCACAGAGGATGCCCATGGTTCCGGAGCAATAACATTCAACTTGCGTTTGGGAATGTGGAAACACTCCAAGAGGAAGTAATTATCTCAGCTGAGCCTTTTAACAGGTGAGGAGAGAGAGAATACTGCTCACACAGGGAGGGACAGGGCAGATTCAAAAAGAAGTTAAAACATCCTGTGGGTCAGGCTGGAACAAAGTAACAAGAAATTGAATAAGCGTTTGCGTGTAGCACACAAGAAGAAGTAATTAAACAGAGTTAGTCTCTGTGTTATATGTATTATAGGCACATATTGCTGTTAGTTGTTCAGTCAGGTCCAACTCTTTGAGACCCTATGAAATGTACCTGCCAGGCTTCTCTGTCCATGGGATTTCCCAGACAAGAATACTGGAGGGGATTGCCATTTCCTTCTCCAAGATAGGCATAGATATTTTAAGTAAATATAAAATATGAATATTCCCAAATGAACTCCAATATTCTCGGAGTTATTCTATTCTTTTTTTTTTTTTTGAAGTATAGCTGATTTACAATGTTGTATTAGTTTCAGGTGTACACCAAAGTGATTCAGTGATATATATTATACACACACACACACACATATATTTCCCCTGCTGCTGCAACTAAGTCGCTTCAGTCGTGTCCGACTCTGTGCGATCCCATAGATGGCAGTCCACCAGGCTCTGTCGTCCCTGGCATTCTCCAGGCAAGAACACTGGAGTGGGCTGCCATTTCCTTCTCCAATGCATGAAAGTGAAAAGTGAAAGTGAAGTCACTGAGTTGTGTCCAACTCTCAGCGACCCCATGGACTGCAGCCCACCAGGCTCCTCCGTCCATGGGATTTTCCAGGCAAGAGTACTGGAGTGGGTGCCATTGCCTTCTCCCTACACTGTAGTTTTGTATGTGAGAAAGATCTTCTAGACATCAGATCCCATGTAATGTGGTGAAACTGAAGAGAGAGAAATTAATTCCCTTTTGCTTTGGGATCTACTGCCATTTAAAAAGGTCTTTTCTTCTAGGAAAATTAAAAAAAAATTAAAAGCCATTGGTGAATTAGAGACCCCTGAAGAGTACCTAGGAAAGCTGTGAATACGCTGCAGTCTGCATTTCCTGAACTGGGAGATTGAACCAGATTCTGAAATGCCCGATATTTTACAATTATTTCTACCCTCTATGGCCTTTTCCAAGAGATCAAGGCATACTTCCAAATACGAGAATTTTTGATGACATACTTGAAAGGATAAAAAGGTTACATTTACATTCTAGATTGAAACAGCAAGTTTTGTAAAAATGACACAGGACTCCCCACCTTCACACTCTGACTCAGCCTGAGCTAAAAACTGTATCCTGCCTTACACTTGTTCTCAAATCCAAGGCAGATACTCATGTACCCAAGTAAATAAACTTTCTTCGGCACCACCCTGCTGTTCTGTTGTATTTCTTACACTCTAGCAAGACCTGATTGGCTCAAACTTTTGACATGAAATTCCCTTTTAAATAGAAACACATTTTAATATGTATGTATTTATTTATTTGGAGGATAACTGCTTTACAATGTTCTGTTAGTTTCTGCTATGCAACCTGAAACAGCAATGAGTGTGTGTGTGTGTGTGTGTGTGTGTGTGTGTGAGTGTGTATCCCTTCCCCCGTGAGCCTCCCTCTCACCCCTGTGAAACAGAAATACATTTGATGTATTCAAACTACAAGCACATGCTTGCCCTTGTCCAGCTACAATCTATGTTTCATGTTACTCTTCTGAAGAGCAGGCCAGATCATGGCCCTCCTCTGAGATGTCACCTCTGGACCAGACTAAAGTTCTCAACATGACCTCAAAGGGCCTCCATGATGTCACACTGCTTTATCTACAACCACATGCCACACTACTCTTGGCTTTGCTCTTAAGTTGCACTGTCGCCTGTGACACTTAGCTCATAGGACTGATTCCACCAGAGACGTGATCTACTAGAATGAAACTGAAAGTGAACAGAAGATTTATGTACTTGCTAACTGATATCTGAAATGCTTACACTAGGCTGGCACATAGGAGGCACTCCATAAAGAAGGCTGAGTGTGAAGAACTGATGCTTTCGAACTGTGGTGCTGGAGAAGACACTTGAGAGTCCCTTGGACAGCAAGGAGATCCAACCAGTCAATTTTAAAGGAAATCAACACAAATAGTCATTGGAAGGACTGATGCTGAAGCTAAAGCTCCAACACTCTGGCCACCTTATGTGAAGAGCCGGCTCACTGGAAAAGACCCTGATGCTGGGAAAGACTGAAGGCAGGAGGAGAAAGGGGCGACACAGGATGAGATGGTTGGATGGCATCACTGACTCAATGGACAAGAGTCTGAGCAAACTCTGGGAGATGATGAAGGACAGGAAAGCCTGGGTGCTGCAGTCCATGGGGTCGCAAAGAGTCAGACATGACTTAGCGACTGAACAACAACAATAAAGAAAGAATTGATGGTCACTAAAAAGTTTTGACAGATGGAGAATTAAGGGATAAATAGTTGGGGTTTGGGACACAAACTCAGGGGTACTATCCCAGCTCCTTGCCAACCTCTTTCCCAGCCTAGCCCCAAAGTGAGGTGATTTCTAGCAAATATCCCTCTAGGGAAGGATCAGATTCAAGATAACAGTTTATAAATCAACAAAAGAAGCTGAAGGAGAACACAATAATATTCCTCACATGCCCCATCTCAGAACAGTCAATATGCTGTTCCCCACTTGCAAGGCACTCCATAATAAAGGCTTTCTGGAAGGATGACCATTTTTCTATTACTGGAGAGGAGAAGGATTAAGGGATATGACATTTTCTCATGATGTGCACTTGTGTGACTGGACAAAGGGAGAAAGCATTACCGTATTGTCCTGGGGGGAGGAGCAGGTTCTGCAAATTTTCACCAAGTACAAATCCCGTTATACAGTTTGGATGGGAAAGGCTCCACTTCGGGCAGGTTGGGGAGACAGGGTGGAGTGGGACATGCTATTTTTAAGCTATTTGGTAAGAATGGCTGTTTTTTCCCTCTGATATTCTGGAGCCACCCGAACGGCATATCTCCACACACGGCTGTCTGGATGCTCTCAACGGCACTGCTTTGAGTGAGAGGGAAGAGGTTATATGCTCATATTCTCACATGCTGCTACTGCTGCTGTTTTGTTTTGTTTTGTTTTGTTTTTTTTAAAAAAAAGCTTTGTGACCTAGAAAGGAGATGGATGGTATGAATGATGCACGGACTGCCGAGAGCATTGAGCGTCATCAGTCTATTTATACCTCCAGGAAGGAAAAAATGAGTACAGGCCAATGACTCTACTCCATGGACGGAGTAGGCAAAGATCATCTGGAAGAGACAATAAACAACGCAGCAAGGCGGGCACGGATGCTGTCAGTGAGAAACGAAAAGGTGAGGCATATGCGCATCTTCCTGGGTATTTTCCAAAATCCTGTTTGCTTCCAGAGAATGTCAAGTTGCTCCCTGCTGTTTCCCACTACTGTGGAAAGCCTCCTGAATCTTAGGGAAAGACACTGCCACCCACATTTGAAAAACTGGCTTCACTCCATAGGTGCATACATGCTCACATTTGGCCATAATGGGCAGCCATTTGGAAGCGCTGTCAGTTTGTGGGGAATATTTTTTAGGCTTAACAAAGTGTTTGGAAAAGTCTTACGGATACTTGTGTGACTTAACTCTGAAAGCAGTGGGAAAATGAGAAGATTTACACGGATTTGCACAATCCGGTAAAGATTTTTTTTTCTCAAGGTATGTCATCAGCTCCCCTGGAATGGTAAAGTATTTACAGGACAAAGTAGGGGGAAAGCACCCAGGCACAGCTGTTAGCACTTACTCCTGCATGACTGGAGAATTTAAAGCCAGGCTTTACCTCTAGAGGTTGTTTCTAGAGGAAGTAGTACAGTGTGGGACCCAGTGGGACCCAATGTTGTAAAATGTACTCATTTTGCTCTTTTGTCACCCATTTATTCTTGCAATTGCTACCAGCTGAATTTGCTTTCAGTGTTATTTTACCAGCTGTGGTGATGGGTTTGCTGACAACTGGCGAGAGTATGTGCTGTTTTCTAAGGCTGGAGATTAGGTACTTCTGAGTGTGACATTTATTGTTCAGAGTGGACTCAAACATGGAACCTGGATTCCTTCATAGAACATGAACTGATTTACTCTGAATACACCTGGTGGTGGTGGTGGTTTAGCCGCTCAGCCATGTCCAACTCTTGCGACCCCATGGACTGCAGCCAACCAGGCTCCTCTGTCCATGGGATTATCCAGGCAAGAATACTGGAGTGGGTTGCCATTTCCTTCTCCATGAATACACCTAAAGTTCATAATAAAACAGTTCATGATAAAACACTTCCTGTTTCTCTAATGATCCAAGTTTTCTCACCATCTCCAAGGCAGACAATTTAAGGCCAGCTTCACCTTCCCTTTCATTTGCTGAAATCACGTTTGGCTTTAATCCATGAGACATGCACTGTCATTTCATTGCAGTCACTTCTTTCACAGCCTGACCTACAAAGGGAGTAAGGCTGTAATTGTTCAGATCAAAGAGAATTAATGCTTTCATATTTCATAATTTTTCATATTTCATCATTTCAATATGCACGAGGCAATTTTGGAACTGATAAATGTCAATCATTTGTTGTCCAGTGGGTATTCTTACACCACTGCTACGTATTGGAAACATAGTGACTGATGGATAGTCAATGAATTTAGATAGGATAATAAACTTCCCTGGTTGACTTGACTCCTCAGAATGTAAACTGGCTAATAAAAACCAGTGCAACCAACTTGCTTTCTTTTTTTGTGTTTGTTTTGTTGTTTGCCTGAGCTTGCACGTTTAAGAGGAATTGTTACTTATTGTTCACATGTATTCAGTGTCAGAAAGGTAAAGGGAGAGGTGGGAGGTTTATTAGAGAGAAGACAATTCTAATGCACACAGGAAACTAAGGGACTTCCCTGGCAGTCCAGTGGTTAGGACTTCACCTTCTAATGCACAGGGTGCAGGTTCAGTTCCTGGTCAGGGACCTAATAGCCCACATGCCTCACAGGCAAAAAACCAAACAGAAACAATGTTGTAACAGATTCAATAAAGACTTTTCAAAAATGGTGCACACCAGAAAAATCTTTAATAAAATAGAAAAGAAACTGATATTCCTGATGAAGAGAATGGGAGCTGCTAGGGGAGAAGGGAAAGCCAGGCAGAAATGAAAGCTCAGCCATAGGTACTGTAAATAAATAGGTACTTGACAAATACTCACTGGTCAATTATACAATAGAGAGGAGACGAATTAGGGGATGTATCATCTTTGAAATCTCCCCTACACGCACCCCACCACCAAGAACAAGAACTTAATTTTCATGCACTCAGTAATTTTAAAAACGTTTCTTTCATGTACACTCGTGGCTGATCCATGTCGATGTGTAGCAAAACGAATACAGTATGTAAAGCAAAACAAACTAAAAAAATAAAAATTAATTAAAAAAAAATGTTTCTTGTCCTTTAACTTTCTGCCACATACACTAATACAGCACGGTTCCCCCTCCGTATCTTTCTTCCCTCATACTGCCACAAAGATTCTGCCTTTAAATGGAGAGAAGCACAGTACCTCCAGAGTCAGCTGGATTTTGGGAGGGTATGGAAATACAAAGCTTAGGGGTGGTACTGAACAATTTGGCAAAATTTCTATGAGGCAAAAGAAGGATGCTCCATAAGAAAATTATCTAAGTGAAAAAAGCAGACCCCAAATTCATGCCTATTTCTCCTTTAAAAAAAGAAATTTTGTTTTCATGGAACAGTGTATTTTATGATTTCCACATTAATCCTTAATTTATGGTGATGTATCTCTTGATCACAGCAAAATTACTGTGAGAAAAAGAAAGCCAAGTGTTCTACTCAGACATATTTAACTCACACACAAGAAATGGAAGGAGATATTCCTGTTGTGCTAGAGAAAGAAAACACAGGAAAAAGCAATTACTGGCCAAATTTTGTGGATTGCACAGATACTGCTTTTGGATTTCCTCATTCTATATTTGTATCCTTGATTACACTGACAGTCAGAATTCATTCCAGAAAATAATGAGGTATTTCCTAAGAAGCTAATATTCACAAGTAATTCTGGTATAAACATATTCTTAATTTTTCTTTTCAGCCATATCCTTTCACATACCTATAAAGACATTCAAGGTAGGGATGAAGACTTCAACAATATACTTTAAGAATATCCATCTATAGGATAGAGTAAGATTTCTCTCATTAAATGTCCTTCACATCAATTTCTATATAACTTCTTCTTGCAAAAGGAAATAAATAGCAATTAATATTGACAATTACTGGATGTCCATCAATGCTGACAACTGAAAATAAACCAAAGGAGAATAAACATAAAAATGTTATGTTTTTGTAAATTCAACAAATCTTTACAGGAGTACTTAAATATGGAATTTTGACTCAAACACTGCTCCTTTGACTGATGAATTCTGAATGATGATCATGGCCTCCCAGAAAAGAAGATCCTTCAATCACAACATATCTCAAGATAATTCAACCTATTTGTTATGACACTGCCTGTTTCTTTGATGTTATCTGTGGATAAGATGGTTTTAGCATATATTTTTGTACCACAGCTGGTACTTAACATTTATTGAGGAACTTACATTTATTGAATTACATGTAGGCATATACATCAAATTCAATGTTTCCAATTGAAATAATGGTTTCAAAAGACACATAATCACATGTCTTAGGATTTTTTAGTTTTAATTTCCAAAGTGCTAGGTTTGACTACATGTTTTCAAACTGCTAATGGACATAAACTTCAAAAGAACTGGCCTACAATTTTTAATTGTTAACACATTGCAGTGCTGTTGACTAAATATTACCATTTGCCCTCCAACTTTTCCACCATATGAAAGGATCATGCTTCCCTGTCTCCTTGATGTTCAGTAAAGCCATGTGAGGTCAGGGAAATGTATTCAGCCTGGGCGTGAATTACTCCCAGGCTGAAGTCTAAGAGCCAGTAGGTGATTTACCAACCCTGTTCTCTTGCCCTGTGATTGGAGAAGCACATGTCAGGGGGAGCTTCCTTCAGAAGTAACGGTGAAAAGCACAGTCTTCCTGCCAAGCCACATGAGAATAAGAAGAAAGTCTCTTTTGTTGTAAGTCATTACCAATTTGGTGATTGTTGTTACTACCACCTAACTTAGCCTATCCTGACTGCTGGTTGTGATGATATGGTATATACTGGAAGTTAAAAAAAAAAAAAAATTAAACAACCTACATTAAATCATTGTAAAAGCCATTTTAATATGGATATGGAGTGTCAACAGTTAATTTCCATTTTGATGTAGAACTGCATGTCAGGAAATTCTCAAATGTTATATGAATGACTTAGTGACTGGAGCAACAATATGAACAAGACAGCTAACAAGTGGTTCAATATTTAACAATCAATGTGAACAGAGGAAGGGGATCGGGGAATCCAGGGTGAGAAAGCCATCCAGATGGAGGCACTATCCTAGGAAATGTAAAGGAATTAGAAGACAAGGAGATTTTGGAGAAATGGCAAATAGTTCCAAATGAAGCTATAGAGATGGCAGGGGCTTGTACACCATGGGAAGGATCAGGAAACAAATGCTGTAGGCCTGGAAACCCTGTAAGCTTGCAAGAAACTGCACCAGATGATCAGGTCTATAATTTTCAAAGGTTTCTCTCCATAGTTTGAAGGCAGGGTTTGAAGAGAGGAATGGGTGGAGACAGGAAGGTCAGATGAGGCAAAAAGAATAATTGGGAAGAAAACATTACTCAACATGCTTAAAAATATCCCATGAGTGACCATAGCTTACAGAATCATTCCCTGTAGTACCAGATGTCCTCTAACATCAGGGGACAGAGCTACTACTGGTCAAGGCCTCAGTCTTTAGCTTCAAGTTCAACTTCTGCCAAACACCAGTTGTATGATGTCCTGGTTTCTTTACCCATAAAACTCTACCTCTTGGACTTATCAGGAAGATTTCAATAAAATAGTAATACATGTAAATGCTTTTTTAGTCAAGTACTTGGTTCTTAGTAAGGACTAACTAATACTAGTAATCTAGTGTATTTTATGACCATAATATACATAAGCCACTACTGCCTAATACCGTATTTTTTTTCATTCCTCCTCTACTAATGATGTTGCCTTTCAATGTGTCTTTCCCTAGTCTCCACTTGCTCAAATTCCACTCACCCTTCAGGATTCAACTCAAATACCATCTACTCAACAAAGGATTTCGAGAATGAATGCTCCCCACCTACTAAGAAATAATCATTTCCAATTCTAAACTATAACATGATTTCTAACTTCTTCATGGCACCTATCTGCTGGATAAAAGACTCATAACATAAAGCTTATTTTTCTCAGCTATATTAGATTTTTCTTTAGCCAGTATTACTTCTCTGAAACTCAAGTACTTTGGCCACCTCATGCAAACAGTTGACTTATTGGAAAAGACTCTGATGCTGGGAGGACTGGGGGCAGGAGGAGAAGGGGACAACAGAGGAAGAGATCGCTGGATGGCATCACGGACTCAATGGATGTGAGTCTGAGTGAACTCCGGGAGTTGGTGTTGGACAGGGAGGCCTGGTGTGCTGCAGTTCATGGGGTCGCAAAGAGTCGGACACAACTAAGCTGATCTAAACTGATCCCTGTATATTTCCAAAGATACTTAGTTTTGATGCCTTGAATGTATGGATCTTCACTGTGGAATAATTTAAGGAATTATACCCAATTCTAGCATAACCTGATTAAGTTTTTTAGTATGATATATAATATTTTAATTCACAAAGTTCAGAAACAACTATTTCACAAAACTGGTAATTTTCTCCTTTCTTTTATCTATAAATCAAAGGTTAGATAGGCTGATTATTTTAAAATCCCATGGTAGGTTGTTGATAAATCCTAAAGGAAAATTCACAATCTCTGATGGAAAACCCCTGGTTCCTATATTCCAGGAACAGAAAAAGAAGAAATCTAATCTTTCACAACTGGACAAATAGCATTCTTCACTCTCACAGCCCTCAAGATGTCATCAGGCAGAGAGGGAATCTTGTAAACAACTAGCCACTGAAAACAGTTTGTTTTTCCTCTAGATTGAACCAACAAATAAGCCCAGTGTTCCTTGATACCTTTTGTGTCTGCAGTAATAAACAAGCATTCAAGAGGTGTTGTGTAAGTGATGGGATTTATTGGGAAATAGATTTTCTCTTGAAAAGCAACCAGTCCAATAATTTGATCAGTGCATCCTGAAAAACACACAGCCTGGTCCAGGTCTCTTTGGTTAAGTGATCAAATAAAATCCAAAGGGACTTAGGGAACATTTCTGCTTACCACCCTGTTGCACATTTTCTAAAATAGACTTTGACCTTTAATCTCCATCCCGTGAACTTTTTTAGAGCCTGCCAAGTAACCTGTGGGATTATAGAACCATCTCACCAATTACTTTTCCATTACAAATGAATTTGGAATTTAAGTCTTTTGAAAAGCAAAGCTAAAAATGAAATCCTAAACACTCCTTGGAAAACATAAAAACTGGGCAATATCATAGACACAATACATCAGTTTAACTTTTCTTATCTCACCACATATGCTAACTGTTTCAAATGTCCCTTGTGTAGATAACTCTATACTCATGAATCGAAGCTTAATTAGATTTCTTTTGATCCTACACTATACTATGATTTTTCTTTTTTTCTTTTTTTTAGAGTGCCCAATAATCAAGCAAAAAAAATTGATTTTGAAAGCATATCCAAATAAATGTGAAAGTCAGACCTTTCGTATAATTCATTTAGCAAAACAAACAAAAAAGTTATCACAAAGCAAAGTTCTATTCGATAGTGATAGCTGTTTGTCCCGATTTTTTCCAGGCTGACTTATGCAACATCCTGATGCTTAAAACCATCCTGCATGGAAAATCTGTCTCTAGGGTCGAGGGAGTGGGGGCAGGAAAGAAGTCCCATTTTCTTTTTAAAGTTATAATTTGAAACAGATAAATGATAAAATAAACTTCTTGTACTTTGCAAACATTTTGAATTATGTACTGCAATACACACTTCTATATTTAAAATAGATAAACAACAAGGTCTTACTACATATAGAACAAGGAACTCTGTTCAATACTCTGTAATAACCTAAATGGGAAAAGAATTTGAAAAATAATATATCTATAACTTTGAATCATTTTGCTGTACACTTGAGACGGACACGACATTGTTTATCAACTAACACTCCAATGTAAAGTTTAAAAAATTTTTAAATACAAGGTAAAAGCAGTAATTGACATTTGAAAGTAAAAACTCAGCAGACCCTCCTTTTGTGCAGAGCATTTATAATACTGTAATATCAAGATATTTTGCTTTGCCAGATAAGTAACCCACAATACTCAGTGATCTATTTTTATTTGTAACATTTTATACATCAAATGGAGTTTTTCTTTGGTTTTCTTTAAATGTTACTGTAAAAATTTAATGATTATTAAGAGATGATGAAAAGAAGTTGCTTTTTTATTAATGTAGTAAGGTCTTAGTACTAAGGGTATAATAAAACTTCATTCATGTTTCTCTTCTTTCTATTGACTAGAAGTTGACAAGTACATAAAATTCATATTGGATGTCATATATGAATGTTACGGCAAAAACTTAAGAGTATCTTTCTAATTTGGCCCTGATCTCTCCAACACTTAAATCTTGCAGCTTTTCACCCTTTCCTTCCAAAAATACCTGACATGGATAGGCTTTTAATGTTCAATCATCATTTTATGGAAATGATTATAGAAAAATTACATTTTGAAACTCAGGGAAGATTTCTACTTTTTACCTTTTGAAGTTGACTTAAAGGCAAAACATTTTAAGTGACAAGAGAAGCCAAGAATCAGGAGTCTGACTCAGGGATTAAAAGCAGTAACCCACCTGGAAGCAAAGCACATCACGTCTGGACTGTAGCCGCACTGACAGGAGACATGCTAACTCAGAACACAGCACAGCTCATATCCTATGTTATTAAGATATTACAGAAAGCTAAATCACTCTACCATTTCTGTATCATAGTATCTGTCTGAAAGCACACATTTATCCGTCCTGAATTTTTGCATTGCATTTGAGATGAATGACTTTGGAAACACATTTTCTTATACTACTAATACACTAAGTGCAATGTCAACATCTGAAAATAATTATTTCTGTGTCTTCACATAAGCTTGGAATGCTGACGAATTTGGCCTCAGACACAGCATAAAAGCCATGACAACTCCACCTTAGCATTATATACAGCAGACTTCTTTAAGGAAGAATTACTATATGGTTAAATCTTATAGTAAGCACTCAAAAGCAGGATGTGCTAAAGATAAATTGAAATTTCAGGAGGCTGAACACGTGGGGAGAGTTAAGAGTTTCCTTTAAAGAGAAAATAGGAGTAACTTGGTGAATTCTGGAGAAAATGAAATTAATCCTTTTTAGTAATTTTCTCTATATCCCATAACAGAAATCCTTCTTTACTACATGGAATCAGTTATAAGAAAACTTAATTCGAATGTTGGAGGTTTCATGTTGTCCTGGAGGTCTCTGAGATTGTCTTCATTTCTTTTAATTCGTTTTTCTTTTTTCCTTTCTGATTCATTTATTTCTACCATTCTATCTTCTACTTCACTAATCCTATCTTCTGCCTCTGATATTCTACTATTTGTAGCCTCCAGTGTGTTTCTGATCTCATTTATTGCATTATTCATTGTATATTGACTCTTTTTTATTTCTTCTAGGTCCTTATTAAACCTTTCTTGCATCTTTTCAATCCTTGTCTTCAGGCTATTTATTTGTGCTTCCATTTTGATTTCAAGATTTTGGATCAGTTTCACTATCATTATTCAGAATTCTTTCTCAGGTAGATTCCTTATCTCTTCTTCTTTTGCTTGGTTTGGTGGGCATTTGTCCTGTTCCTTTACCTGCTGGGCATTCCTCTGTCTCTTCATCTTGGTTTTATTGCTGTGTTTAGCGTGACCTTTCTGTATTCTGGGAATTCGTGGAATTCTCTTAATTTTGGGGTTCCCTTGCTGTGGGTGGGAGTGTATCAGTGGCTTGTCTAGGTTTCTTGGTTAGGGAAGCTTTTGTCAGAGTTCTTTTGGGTACGGCTGTATTTCTTCTCTCTGGAGTGCAATGAAGTGTCCAGAAATGAGTGAGGAGACGACTATGGTTTTGGAGTAATTTGAGCTGCCTGTATATTGAAACTCAGCGGTGTGGTCCTGTGTTACTGGTGAATTTGCATGGTATGTCTTGCTCTGGAACTTGTTGGCCCTTGGGTGGTGCTTGGTTTCAGTGTAGGTATGGAGGCATTTGATGAGCTCCTGTCGATTAATGTTCCCTGGGTTCAGGAGTTCTCTGATGTTCTCAGGATTTGGGCTTAAGTCTCTTGCTTCTGGGTTTCAGTTTTACTTTTACAAGAGCCTCAAGGCTTCTCCATCTGTTTTTGAAGACAATGTTCTGCTTTTCTGGAGGTCTTATGTCCTCTGCTCGCATTTAGAAGCTGCCCTGTAGAATTTACCCAGCATTGAGATGTTCTTTTGATGAATTTGTGCGGGAGAAAGTGGTCTCTCCGTCCTATTCCTCCGCCATCTTAGGCGCCCCCCTCTAAATGGAAGTTTTGTAGAGAGAAGTGAAGCAGGAATCAATAGAGAAAATATTTCAAGGAGAGGATGTTTAACAAATTTAAATTCTCCATTGAGACCATGATAAGAGTATAAAGGTGTCTGTAAGAATGGCTAAGAGTAGGAGGTGTCTATTGGATTTGGTAGTTAAGAGTTCACTATAAGCATTTCTGGGGTGGGTTGAGCAATGAAAGGGAGATGAAGTAATGGAACAGGGAATCCATACTCTGACTTTAACAAGTTTGACATGAGTTTCATTCATTTATTCTTCAAAGAGTAAACTTAGGATGGCAAAACTAATTCAAAACGGGGGACCAAATGTTCCCAGATTTGGTGAGAGGTAAATTAATAAAAAAAACTTAGATAAATACCTAAATGACAAACTTGAAATGAGATTACTAACAATTAATACTAATATAAAAAATTAATTAATAGTATGAAAAAACTAATTAATAATATGAAAAAACATATCTCTGACCCATCAAATGTGGCATTATGTGAAAATAGCTTACTTTTTAAATAGCCCCCATGTCAACACCCATGGGCACCCCAGCACACTGAATTACAGAATGAGGCTACATGTCAGTTTTTATGTTCCCATAGTCACTTTCAACATGGCTCTGTGTTCTATTCCTGCCCTGGGATCCTGATTTCTTCTCAGGTGTATATTAATTGGATGAAGACGAATGATCCAAGCAACAGGCTGCTTCAAGTTATCTGACCTCAAGCCGGTCTCCATGGGCACCTGCACCTAGAATGTGAGCTTTTCCTTTTCTGCCATAAAATAATATCACTTATTAATATATGCAAATAGGAAGGAAATGAAAGCAGCTCTTGTCCTTCACACCTCTGTCTATTTTTTCTATTTACTTTTTAAAGTTATTTTTATTGTGGTAAAATATAAATAACATAAAATTTAGTCCCTTAAACATTTTGCATGTGCAGGTCAGTGTTTAATGCATCCATACTGTAGTGCAGCCATCACCACCATCCATCTCTGGAGCTATTCTCATCTTTCAAAACTGAAACCGTGTGTCCATTAAACACAATTTCCCCCCTCTCCTCAACCTTTGGCAACCACCATGTTACTTTCTGTCTCTATGATTTTGACTGTTCTAGTATCTCGTATAAGTAGAATCATACAGTGTTTGTCTGGCTTATTTACTTGGCATACTGTTCTCAAGATCCATCCAAGTTGTAACATGGGTCAGAATTTCCTTTCCCTTTCTGCCTTTTTAAAGGTGGACCTCAAGCAATGACATATAGGATAATATGACAGTCCATCTACACATTGATTCTTTTTAAGTAGATTTGGCTGGGCAGTAGAAGACATCATAAGTGCTTTTTTATTTAATTCTTTTTCTCATGCTGTCACCTTTTGCCTTTTGGTACAAATTCTTCTCAAACTCCTCTCCGAGTCTTTCCCCAAGATAGAGCTAAGTAGACCATTTGTGATGCCACATTGACTTTATTTTTCTGCATTTTCCCATTATACTAAGGTGAAGTCCCATCTGAGGGAATAATCTTGAAAGTTTCATGTGTCGTTTTCAGTCTTCTAAATCTCATCAATATCTGGTTAAAACCCCAATGGATTCTTGGCTTACTTCACTTCCCACATTTTCTTGATAGTAGCTAGCCTGGATCACTTCCAACCCATAGTGGCCATTCAGAAACACCATGATTACAAAGCGATCTGCTCAGGGATCATCTGCAGTAGAAAGCGGTGCTGGGGGCCCTTAGAGCCCGCCGTTTTATCGCCTGAAGTCTGTCCTAACATGTAACACAGTGAGAAAGCCTTTGTCTAAGACTCGGAGCCCCAGATTTCAGGCCTACTTCTGTCACAAACCTACCACATGCCCTCACGGAAGTCTTGTGATTGAGTGTTTTGATCGTTAAAGGATCAGAATAATGCTTGTCCTACTGAACTGGCAAGATTGATTGCAGACTAAATAAAATAATGTAAAAAGACTTCAAAGGCTCTAAAGTACAATAAAAAGGCATGTTGTTGTCATATGTGAAAAAAGAAAAGAAGCAAGCAGGGCCTGAATTAGATGTGTCCAAATATTTGTGGTTTCTCCACTGGCTCTGGTAAAGTGTCCGTCCGCAATGCAGGAGACCCTGATTTGATCCCTGGATCTGGAAGATCCCCTGGAGAAGGGAATGGCAACTCACTCCAGTATTTTGCCTGGAGAATCCTATGGACAGAAGAGCCTTGCAGGCTATCCTCCATCGGGTCGCACAGAGTCGGACACAACTGAAGCGACTGAGCCCAGCACACACACACTAATATTTATGATTAGGAGTTGAGGGTAAACGAAGAAAAACTTGTATGCTTTTTGTTTTGTTTTGTTTTTTAATTTACTGATATTATTTTCAAGCCTCCAAACTTTGGAAACTGATATTCTATTTCAGGGCTTCCCAGATGGCACTAGTGGTAAAGAATACACCTGCCAAAGCAGGAGACATAGGAGATGTGAGTTTGATCCCTAGGTGGGGAAGATTCTCTGGAGGAGGAAATGGCAATCCACTCCAGTCTTCTTGCCTGGGAAATCCCATGGACAGAGAAACTGGCAGGCTACAGCCAGTTCTATTTCAACTACTAAGTGATGCCAGCCTTTCAAATGCCACATTCTTTTGGGGCTCATCCTAATACTCTTTCTGAGTTTTTCAATTCCTGCTTTGGCAAACTCACTAACATAGTCAACATAAAAAATGAATATAAAGGGAAATGTAGAGTGGGAAAAAATGATGAAATATTAAAAGTCCAAAGCCTGAGGGCAGCAAAGCTTAATATGTAAAATTGAAGCTTGCTGTAAGGTGCAACTATACTTTGTAGACTCAAATAGTTCTAATCAATAGTTCTAATATGTATTATGCATTTTCTTCTATACTCAAAAAATAACATGATTTATCAACTGATGGTCAAGCTTATCTAGGAAGCAAGAGAAATTTATTACTTATTTACAATAAAACATTTGCTTTAATACTAAGGGACTTTCTGAGGTCACCTACCCCTCCTGTACTTACTGGCAGAAAACGCCCAAATATATTCAAAGTACAATAATTTATTTACTGACTAGTGTTTCTATTCCTTGCTCAAAATATGAACAAGTTCCAAGTTCTCACAGATGTATGTACATTCCACACTCTTCTCCTGTAACTTAAATCATAATCTGAGATCACTAAAAATGTGCCACCTACGTTGATTATTTCAGTCTTCTTTATTGAATTTACAATTATAATAGCTAACAAATTAGTAATTTGGCATAAGAGCAACCAACTTTGCTTTATCTTTTCCCATAATTACCAATGATTTTGTTCCAGGCATTATATAATTAACTTTCATATGGTATAATTTTTATGCCTGAAATTACATAGTATGTTGTCAAATTTAAAGTGCTTTAAATAGGTATGGGTCAATAAATCATTTACAAAGATTCACAATTGAAATTAATTTGATATAAAATACAGCATTCAAATTTTAAAAATAAAATATACATTCAATGTTTAATATTTAATGTGTTTTGTGTTATGGATCCTCATGTACTCTAAGATTTATAAATACTTGTCACTAGCATCAGACTGTGAGCCCTTTGAAGGTGGGACTCTTTCATTCATTTTGGCATTTTTTTCCTGACTAACCATGCTTGGCACATAGCAAGTGCCACATAAAAGATATGTTAAATGAATGAAGGAATCTTGAATGTTGAAGATGGTCTTCCTACACAGTAGATATTGCACTTGGGACCTAATTTTATTTGAATGCCAATTTCCCCTGCATTTATTCTAAACCTAATATAGCAATAAATATTGCTATTGACATGGTTCTAGGAATGACTATGTGATACAGTCACATAGTTAGTAAGTTATAAAGGAGACTCCACTGGGGTTTTCTGGGGAAAGATTTTCTTTTCTAATGAAAGAGATAGCCATAAAAGTAGAATGCTATTTATTCTGCTTGACCTTTCCTTCACTTGGGAAAAATGACAGGTTAAAATGTGAAACCTTGTTTCCAAGGGCAAAACCTTCCTGAAACTATGAGGATGACAGCCTGGCAAGCAGAGAGTGCTGGGAGTTGGGAAGACAAAATGAAAGTGAAAGTGAAGTTGCTCAGTCGTATCCGACTCTACGACCCCATGGACTGTAGCCTGCCAGGCTCCTTCATTCATGAGATTTTCAAGGCAAGATTACTGGAGCGGGTTACCATGTCCTTCACCAGGGGATCTTCCCAACCCAGGGATCAAACCTGGTCTCCCATATTGCAGGCAGACTCTTTACCATCTGAGCCACCAGGAGTCTTGTTCATGTATATCTTCACCTTTCTGCACAGGCTGGGCTTTATGAGGTCCAAGGCTAAAAGATAAGGGCCCTCCGTCTTCCAGGGAGGAGAAGGGACAGATGCACCGGCTGTCCTATGTAGGCTCTGAGACATAATTTCCAGGTTCGTCCCCTGTGGTACAAACCCTCACTGTATGCGCAGGCGGCAGCAGGCTTCCTAGAATTGGGGAACAAGGAGCCTGCGTAAGACGCTGTGCGAGGAAGTAGCGTGTTCTCTGCTCTAGAGCCTTCATATTTCCTGTCAGAGTGAATAAATATATATACACATACACTGCCTAATACCAGGTTTTTAAAATATGTCGGGTAGGTATATCAATTCTGTAATCTCTCATGTGAGAGACTTATATGTCCTTATTTCTAAAAACATTTTAAGACAGATATTCTGTTACATTTAGTTAAAGACATTCTAACTGAAACAGAATTAATCTACTTCTTACTTAGGCTCATATGGTGTGGCAATTTTCTTGGGAGTACTTTGAAAGGACCTCTGTCTAATGTATGCTTGGTTTCTTAGGAAATCCATAATATTCAGCCAAATTGTACCTTCTGTTTACCATGTCTATAGCATACTGTTCAAAAGTATAAGGTTTGTGTACATTCAGATCCAGGTTTTCATTCTAATTCTAGAATTTATTGGCTGCATGTGTGCATGGTCAGTTGCTAAGTAGTGTCTGACTCTTTGCAACCCCATGGACTGGGGACTCGCCAGGCTCCTCTGCCCATGGGATTTCCCAGGCAAGAATACTGGAGTGGGCTGCCATTTTCTTCTCCAGGGGATCTTCCTGGCGCAAGGATCTAACTTGCATCTCCTGCATTGACAAGTGGATTTTTTTTTTTATACACTGAGCCACCTGGGAAGCCCAGAATTGATTTGCTATATGATACTTAACCTTTGTTCTAAGCTTGAGTGTCACCATTTGTAAAGTGAGTAAAACAACATGTATATCATAGGGTTTTATAAGAGTTAAATGAGATAATTTATGTGAAGTACTTAGCAGGATGCTTGGCATAGAATAAGTGCTTTTTAAAACCGGTAAGTGAAGCAGAAATTCAACTACCACTGCAATTACTGAGCAGTGTGTCAGTGTATAATCTAGACGTATTTTTCAAATTATAAATGCTTAGCCCCTACTCCCATCACTCTCACCAAAGGAGATACTAAAGTAATCCTTCAGGTGGTAATCTTTACCAACAGAAGTCTCCATTACTGATGGAACTGTGTCATATAGCTCCAGTACGACTAGTACTTTCACGGGGCTTCCCTGGTGGCTCAGACGGTAGAAAATCTGCCTGCAGTGCAGGAGACCCAGTTCAGTTCCTGAATCAGGAAGGTCCCCTGGAGAAGGGAATGGCACCCCACTCCAGTATTCTTGCCTGGAGAATCCCATGGACAGAGGAGCCTGGCAGGCTGCAATCAATGGCGTTGCAAAGAGTCAGACACGACTGAGCGATTAACACGCTTTCATACAGAGCCAAAACACATGGCAGAGAATCAAGGCATTAATAAGTCTGCTTATTTGTTATAGGCTTTCTTCAGCAGGATCATATTTTTATGTTTGCTGACAAGCAACATGCTTCCAAATGTTTCTGCTATTTCCCATTTGATCTGATTTCCAGACTGTTTGGTCTTCCTATCCCTAATTCTGAATGCCTTGTAGTTTGTTAAAATGTTTTCAAAATATGTTACAGATAAATAACACCAATCAATAGTTCCTCTCTAAGTAGCATAAACAGTGAAAATCATAGATCCTACTGTTTTTCTTCATCTGTTGTTTTGGTTTTGGAAGTTTGCTTACTACTTCACCAACTCTTTTAGTACCGCTGTGGTAGCCACCACTGGCTCGTACTATGCTTGTATCCAGGTTCTATTTTTTCCTGTATGCCTTCTTTAAGCCAAGATCCTATAATGCACATTAGCAATAAATTTAGGTATCCCATCTTTATTTTCATTATAATTAATCTTACTAGCTTTAATTCATTATTCTATCTTACTGGGAAACCTTGTTTATGTTCTTTCATATTTTCAAAAATATATTTCTGATTATATAAATAATACTTGTGTAGGAGAAAATCTGTTGGAAATACAAAATAGTAAAGTAATAGCAAAGTTTTTTTTTCCCCTCAAAATACATCGATAAAATTCACACTGCCTAGTTGTACATCTCTCCATGTTTTTGTGCTCACATATTTAGTTAAGGCTCACAATTACCTTAATAGGTCACATGATTATATTATCTTCTCTTTAAATTTAACTGTTTGAAATATATTTTGGTACTATGTATGGCTACATCCCCATTGTGTTATAACTAGTCTTTACTTTAAAGACAAATCTCCTTGATTTATTAAGTTCAAGCTAAGAAATAGAACAGAATCAGATATACTGACTTGTAACACACGCTGAGCACTCTCCTCCAGCTTGACATCACTCTATTAATCACACTCCTTGAACACAGATGTGCTTTCACATAGTGAAGCTGTCCTTCAAAGTGTACATCTCCATCATGTTCACAATAAAGGTTTTCATTCAATCATTTATTCATTGATTAAATTAGCTTATGAAAATAGAACTTGGGGAAAGTCTATGTATTATGTGAAGCACTGCACTCCGGTATATAGATACAAATTGAATAAAAACATCCTATATCTTGAAAATACAGTTTCCTGAGAAATAAGGAGATTCGTACAAATATCTCTCGAGTATGCCAATTGCTGAAAGTACAAAATGTTGTGGGAGTTAAGAGGAAAGAAATTTATTATTTCAAATGGGACAAAGAAAGTTTCCATGTTATCTGAGATACTTGGATCAAATTTCAAATTGAATTCAGGAGATAGCTTGGGAGCAGATGATGGCTGAGTAAAAGATTTTAAACTATTATTACTTTGATGCTAACAGAGAGGAGAAAGCAAATGAAACATAAAGGGTAAACATTCCATTTTTATTGTAACCATAACTCTAACCTTTGAAGAATAGCTGCCCATAAGAAATCGACTTTGGTCAAATTTAGGACACTACAATCTGCATATATTTGCCTCTATCTCTGCAAATCCTGATTGAGTAGAGGTTTCCAAAATCAAATAGCAAGCCTTGGATTTGGTAGGTCAATGATGACTGATTTAAGAAGGGCTGAGGAATAGTGACATGGATATAGCATTTTGCAAAACTTGGACTTTTTTTTATTTTTTTGGCAGCATGAAGGATATATGCAATTGCCAATCACCTCTGCAGATATTGGTCACTATCAAAAGAAAAGAAGATTATGCTAATTTGTGCAGAACTCTATTATGAATTTAACTGCTGTTTCATTTAGTTGCTAAGTTGTGTCCAACTCTTTGACAACCCTACAGGTTCCTCCTCCACGGGATTTCCCAGGCAAGAACACTGGGGTAGGTTGCCATGTCTTTCTCCAGGGAATCTTCCTGACCCAGGGATCAAATTCACATCTCCTGCACTGACTGGCAGATTCTTTTCCACTGAGCCACCAGGGAAGCCCCTCTGAATCGAGTAATGGCAGTAGCACTGTTAGTTGCTCAGTCATTTCTGACTCTTTGCAATCCCATTGATTGTAGCCCACCAGACTCCTCTCTCCATGGGATTCTCCAGGCATGATTTTAGTAAACTTTCTCACACACTGGAGATGGGTTATAACTGCAAGCAAGAATTCTGTTAAGGAGTTTCTGAGACAAAATCATCACAGCCAAGGTGATATGATTCTTCCCTACCCACAATTTTAGCAGTAAATAGCCTAAAAATGTTCATAATAGATAACCTTCATTCAAAGATAATCATTAGAAAGTGGATAATATCTGGATTTTACCAAAGTATTTCAAGGAAAATGGTAGAAATTAACTTTAAAATTAAGATTGTAGGGGCATAAGGAAACTTCTGGGAGGTATAGAAATGGTCTGGATCTTGTTTGTAGTGGTGCTGACTTCAGGTGAGTCATATATCTGTCAAAACCCATTTTCTACTTGCACAGAGTGTCAAGGTCAGTCAGTAGAAAGCACTTAGCATTTTCTTATTTCCTGAGCTCACAACCTTGGGCATGTGCAATGAAGTACCCGATGCTAGAAATTTACTCTTGAGGAAACTAACATATATAATGATAAAGTTACTTGCCCACTGCTACACAGGTATAAGCTCTTAAAACACAGATTTGGGATTTAAGCTAGCTTCTATAACAATGGTAACTCTTATAAATGACACAAATCACCCTGTAGTTCTTAAAGGACATATTATAGCTAGCAATTGCCTGAACTCCCTGAGGAAAGAGACAATGTAAGCCTAGATCATTTCTATTTTGTTATATTATGACAAAAATATTTATATGGTTATTATTTTCTCTGACATTACAGTTGAGAACTCCTGTGTGGGTTATTCTTGGTTTTATATCTAGGGGCTTAAATTGTTTGTAGATTTTTAAAAAAATAACCTTTTTCATTAGATTATTTAAAAGTCTAGGAGTCTCATAGCTCAGTTGGTAAAGAATCTGTCTGCAATGCAGGAGACCTGGGTTTGATCCCTGGGTTGGGAAGATCTCCCGGAGAAGGAAATGGCAATCCACTCCAGTATTCTCGCCTGGAGAATACCCATGGACAGAGGTGCCTGGTGGGCTACAGTCCATGGGGTCACAAAGAGGCAGACACAACTGAGCGACTAAGCACAGGAGTCATATATAATACATTTGTCATTTCTAGAGTCTTCAGCCCTTGGTCATTCTCTACTGAAATATCTATCTGCTGCTCAGATGCAATTTTGATGGATGCTTAGGTAAACAGAATCTGCTGAATGACACCATAAATCCCACTTCTTGGCATTGTCAAGGGGACTGAAGGATATGCCAAGACTGCTAAATACATTTATTTGAAGAGAGTGCTTGGGTTTTGACCAATTGTAAGAATAGAAAAGAAAACAACAGCGTTTTGAAAAGGGAAGGGTTGTCATTCTTTTCTTTTAGGAAAAGTAACTAAGCTTCTTGTGGGGAAGGTATCAGATTAAGAAAACCAAAGAACAACTGCTTTTAACATTTAGACTTTTTGGCAGTGGTGACAGCAGACCACAGTGCAGGTGCAGATGGAAAGAAATAAATTTATCCCCTAAGACAGGACTAGATCAGATAGGCGACAACAAATAGCAGACTTCTCTTTAAAGAGGGAGCACCTTGGTATTTCAACAAACAGGGCATCCAGCACTGGACAGCACGGGTTTGAATCTAACTCTTCTTTCCAGCCAGCCTTGTGACCTTGAAAAAGTGACATGTACACTCTTTGAGTCTCCACGTGGTCATCTGTACAATGATAATAATTTCCCTAACTCACATCAACTAATGAGATAAGATACTTGGAAACAAAAGCAGTAATAACTACATACATGTGAATTGTTAATGAAAATTTATTTCTGTGCTCTTTTGCATGTGTGAATTGGATGTTGGATTCTAGACCAACCAGTATCTAAATTTACAAGTTGAAAGCCAAACTTTATTCTTTAAAAGAGTTTTTATTTCCATCCCTTTAAAAATTTTGCAAAATCATTTTAAATACCTGCATGCATTATAGTTTGTGAAGATAGAGTTTAATGACAAAATTAGGAGGTTTTAATCTACTCATTCTTGCAAGTTAATTAGAACTTAGTAATAATCATTGGATTCTGTATTGAGGATGTGGATGCCCAAAGATCAGTTTTGTTGTAGGATTAAAACACAATTCTTATTATAGTTCTAACAAGCACAATCTTTGAGAATTAAAAATATATTATGGCATTTCTAAAACATGTTTTCATGTCTATATATTAAAGATGGTGAAAACTGGTTTTCCTATCTTAAAGAAATCCATATACAAATCTAATAATGAATCACCAAAAAGGCCTAAATGAAAACTTGGTGCTGTTCTCTCACTTTTGAAAGAACATTTACTGTTTCCTATCTAACAGACCCTAGAATTTTCCTTTATTATTGGAAAGTTTGACTTCATCAGTGGTCACTAACATTTTTATAAGTAATTTTCTTTTCCCTCAGATTGAAAAGCTTATAATCTTTATGTTGAACTACTTCGCTTTACAAATTTAGTCTGTAAAACAGTAATAAAAATCAAAGTTCTGCACCTTCAGATCTCTCCCTGGATCTGTTGTTATCAGCAATAATAATAATCACAATAAGAGATTCCCCAGAGGCTCAGCAGTAAAGAATCTGCCTAAATGCAGGAAATGGGTTCGATCCCTGGGTTGGGAAGATCCCCTGGAGGAGGAAATGGCTACTCACTCCATTTCATGGAAAATTTTATGGACAGAGGAGCCTGGTGGGCTACAGTCCATGGGGTTGCAAAGAGTCAGACATAACTGAAGAAGCAGATCAAAAATAATAATAATAACAATAAGTCAACACTCAATGGCTCCTGGCAGAGATACATGCCTAGTCATTGAAACACCCAAAGACACACTCAAGAAGTGCTTCTGAAGGAGATTGTTATCAAGATTCCAAAACCCATCTGTTCTGTGAGTCTTCTGTGCATGACACAGGCCCCATGACTTCAGTTCTAGTGGGCGGAACCTACAGAACTATGATTCAGCTCAGTTCCTTGGTTCTATCATAGTAAAACTTAAGGCTATGCTTTGTACACATGTACACACATAGTGTAATGTATAGTGTATGTGTGTGTATTCTAAATTACATTGTGAAGGAGAAGGATGAATGAAGCAGCTTATACAGATGAAATTATGAAATATTTGGTTATGGATAATACTTGTGGTCTTGTTAGTCTTAGGCAGAAAAATTATTTCCTAGTAATAAGAAAATCCTGCCTCATGAAGATATGTAGCAAGGAATAGCAATTTTTTTGCCAATTCACTTTGCTGCCATAGGATAGGAGAAGGCAATGGCACCCCACTCCAGCACTCTTGCCTGGAAAATCCCATGGACAGAGGAGCCTGGTAGGCTGCAGTCCATTGGGTGACTAAGAGTCAGACATGACTGAGCGACTGTACTTTCACTCTTCACTTTCATACATTGGAGAAATGGCAACCTTACTCCAGTGTTCTTGACTGGAGAATCTCAGGGACGGGGGAGCTTGGTGGGCTGCTGCCTATGGGGTCATGCAGAGTCGGACACGACTGAAGGACTTAGTAGCAGCAGCAGCAGCCATAGGATCAGTTCAGTTGAGTTCAGTTGCTCAGTCGTGTCCGACTCTTTGTGACCCCATGAATCGCAGCAAGCCAGGCCTCCCTGTCCATCACCAACTCCCGGAGTTCACTCAGACTCACGTCCATCGAGTCAGTGATGCCATCCAGCCATCTCTTCCTCGGTCGTCCCCTTCTCCTCCTGCCCCCAATCCCTCCCAGCATCAGGGTCTTTTCCAGTGAGTCAACACTTCGCATGAGGTGGCCAAAGTACTGGAGTTTCAGCTTTNACGCCAGGCCTCCCTGTCCATCACCAACTCCCGGAGTTCACTCAGACTCACGTCCATTGAGTCTGTGATGCCATCCAGCCATCTCATCCTCGGTCGTCCCCTTCTCCTCCTGCCCCCAATCCTTCCCAGCATCAGGGTCTTTTCCAATGAGTCAACTTTTCGCATGAGGTGGCCAAAGTACTGGAGCTTCAGCTTTAGCATCATTCCTTCCAAAGAAATCCCAGGGTTGATCTCCTTCAGAATGGACTGGTTGGATCTCCTTGCAGTCCAAGGGACTCTCAAGAGTCTTCTCCAACACCACAGTTCAAAAGCATCAATTCTTCGGTGCTCAGCCTTCTTCACAGTCCAACTCTCACATCCATACATGAGTACTGGAAAAACCATAGCCTTGACTAGACAGACTTTAGTTGGCAAAGTAATGTCTCTGCTTTTGAATATGCTATCTAGGTTGGTCATAACTTTTCTTCCAAGGAGTAAGCATCTTTTAATTTCATGGCTGCAATTACCATCTGCAGTGATTTTGGAGCCCCAAAAAATAAAGTCTGACACTGTTTCAAACTTTAAATATGAGTAAGGAAATATTTGTTTCAAATTCTAACATTATTAATGCTACTTGTGTTCAGTATCAAAATAAAAAAGCTATTCAAGAAGCCATATGGAACTAAATATGCAATAAGAACTAAAACTATGTAATTTAGTATTGTGTTATGGTAATGCATTGGCTTCCCAGGTGGCACTAGTGGTAAAGAATCCACTTGCCAATGCAGGAGCCTCAAGAGATGTGGGTTTGATCCCTGGGTCAGGAAGAATCCCTGAGTAGGGAATGGCAACCCACTGTAGTATTCTGGCCTGGAAACTTCCATGGACAGAAGAGCCTACAGTCTATGGAACTGCAAAGAGTTGAACACAACTAGACAACTAAGCACATGTGGTAATATATTACCTGTTTGTATGAGAGTGTATAGTTGACCCACTGAGCCACGATCAAAACAATACTGAGGAGATGGTTCTGATTCTTGCCTGGTGTTTAGGCGATGGCAGCTAGTGTATTCGGTAACATGAAGAATTACAGTCTAATTAGTTAATGTTGACCTTCATAACAAAAATAAATCTAAACCTTACTGATTATTTAATCTGTGCTAGTACTGTGCTAAATGTTTTATAAGTATTTCTAATTCAATCCCAGCAACAATCTCATAAGATGGTTTTGGTTAGCATCTACATGTTTAGATAAAGAAATGGAAAGTGAAGTTAAGCATTTCATTCCTATTTACAAGCTGGTTAAGTGGTTGTAACTCAATCCTTGAACTTTTTGCTTAATCACTGCAAAACTGCTACATCAGCATACTGACCATCTCAAATGACAGTCAACTTACGTATATTTAATCCTTGTATGTTTAATCCTATTGTATTTTTAAGGTTAGATACTATTTTTAAAAATCAAACTTAAATCCAATTTTGCCTAGTAGGTTACAGTCCACGGGGTCGCAAAGAGTGGACACGACTGAGCGACTTTACCTTACCTGTCTCTAAAGTATGCTTACTTTCCTATAGCTAATGTGACTGAAGAATAGCATTCAGTACAGTTTCTTTGTGGAAAAATGTTCAGAATGACTGACTCAGTCATGTTCTCATTAAATAAAACTTTAGTGAGTGCCTTATGTGTATTGAAATGTAAGGTAAAAAGCTGAACTAGACACAGATCAGCCCTGCAGAATCTTTTGTTCCAATAATGGAGATAGCAGGAATACTGCCAACACCAGATGAAATAAAAGACCAGGCTTAACACAGAAGATGCAATTATTACAGAATGATTGTCCGCCTTACTCTAAAAGACTGTCAGGAACAAGGTCACCTTGCTTTATGTGGCTCTTGACCACCTTTATCTATCATCACCAGATTTTTTATCCACACAAAGTCTGGTACATTTTAAAATCTCTTTCCTCTGATCTCCTACATTTGAGATTTGTATCTCCCTGGAACTCTCATCAGCCTGCCAAGAATTCTTCCATAAATAAACCTTTTCCATGGCTTTTCCCTGGTACTCATCTACTCCCTGTCCACTAACAACACTGCTTGTTCAGAAGCCTCTCTGGACAATTGAAGTGTGTCAATTTTTTCTCCCATGTTCTATGTACCAGAGATCCTAAGATTAGAATGAATTCCCTGCTGAATAATTCTTGCTCCTCAAAGCACTCATATATTTTGATGTATAGGCCACCAGGAGGAATCACCTGTCACCGCTCCTCTGCCAACCTCCCAGAAACTCCCTTCTGACACTCCTGCTTATTAATTGAAAAACTGGGGATCTGGTCACTGTCTTGTTACTCCATCATCTCTCCTGTCATCAGTCTTCCTTAACATTTTTTAAATTAAAAAAAAATAAAAATGGAGGAGGGCTTTCCTGGTGGCTCAATGGTAAAGAATATTCCTGCCAGTGCAGGAGACATGGGTTTGATTCCTGATCTGAGAAGATCGTACACGCCATGGAGCAACAAAGCCTGTGCACCGCAACTACGAGCCTGTGTTCTAGAGCCCAGGAAATGCAAATCCTGAGCCCTGTGCCACAGCCACTGAAGTCCGTGGGCCCTACAGCCAGTGCTCTGCAACAAGAGAAGCCACTGAAATCACACTGGCCACGAGTAGAGAAAAAGCCTGCACAGTGACGAAAACATCCAGCATAGCCAAAACTTAAAAAATAAAAAGAAACCATGGAGGACATATCATATACTATATAACATTATATTCTATAGATGATTGATAAACTACTACATAAGTAAGTGCATACACACACGCATGTGGGAAACCCTAGCACTCCATTTCAGTTTCCTTTTCTCCTGCTCATTGTCAACAACTAACATACCGCATTCAGACTTGTTATTTCAAACATCCCTCACTTAGATTTGCACTGCTTTCAGTTACTTTATTCTTGTGCCCACATTGACACTTCACTCCTATCAGGACCTCTCATTCATTGCTGTTACCAATTCTCATTGTCTATCAGTACACTTTTGTCATCATTTCCTCCCACTTTCTTGTCTTAGATTCTGTTCACTCACATGTCAACAAATATGTGTGAAGTATCCAAATCTGCCCAGCAGTGAATAGCCTAAGTAAACACCATGACCACCAGAAGCCCATGCTTAGTGATAATGACCCATTTCTGGAATCATGCTCTTGCTTCCACTTATTTTTCTCTGTCCATTACACTCCTCTGACAAAAGCACTATTCATGCTTTTCTCCAGTTACTTCCAGTTCAGTTCAGTCACTCAGTGGTGTTCAGCTCTTTGTGACCCCATGAACCCCAGCATCCTAGGCCTCCCTGTCCATCACGAACTGCCAGAGCCTACCCAAACTCATGTCCATTGAGTCAGTGATGCCATTAAACCATCTCATCCTCTGTCGCCCCCTTCTCCTCCTGCCCTCAATCTTTCCCAACATCAGGCTCTTTTTAAATGACTCAGCTCTTTGCATCAGGTGGCCAAAGTATTGGACTTTCAGCTTCAACATCAGTCCTTCCAATGAACACCCAGGACTGATCTCCTTTAGGATGGACTGGATGGATCTTGCAGTCCAAGGGACTCTCAAGAGTCTTCTCCAACACCACAGTTCAAAAGCATCAATTCTTTGGTGCTCAGCTTTCTTTATAGTCCAACTCTCACATCCATACATGACTACTGTAAAAACCATAGCCTTGACTAGATGGACCTTTGTTGGCAAAGTAATGTCTCTGCTTTTAATATGCTGTCTAAGTTGGTCATAACTTTCCTTCCAAGGAGTAAGTGTCTTTTAATTTCATGGCTGCAGTCACCATCTGCAGTGATTTTGGAGCCCCAAAAGATAAAGTCTAACACTCTTTCCCATCTGTTTGCCATGAAGTGATGGGACTGGATGCCATGATCTTAGTTTTTGGAATGTTGAGCTTTAAGCCAACTTTTTCACTCTCTTCTTTCACTTTCGTCAAGAAGCTCTTTAGTTCTTCTTTGCTTTCTGCCATAAAGGTGGTGTCAACTGCATATCTGAGGTTATTGATGTTTCTCCCAGCAATCTTGATTCCAACTTGTGCTTCTTCCAGCCCAGCATTTCTTGTAATGTACTCTTCATGGAAGTTAAATAAGCAGGGTGACAAAACACAGCCTTGACATACTCCTTTCTCAATTTGGAACCAGTCTGTTGTTCCATGTCCAGTTCTAACTGTTGCTTCCTGACTTACATACAGGTTTCTCAAGAGGCAGGTCAGGTGGTCTGGTACTCACATCTCTTTCAGATTTTAGGTAGCTGTTGGCACTAAAATCTTATGGTTTCCTGGTTAGTTCATTTTGCTGCATTCTGATATAATTTTACCCTTTCTCCTCTAACTTCCAATATCTCATTCACCCTTTCAAAAGACAACAGAAATATCAAGGGACAAATTATTGCAAGGGATAAATTCTGCCTGCACTTTTCTACACCTGACTTTCCACTTGGTTGTAATCCCCATCCCTTCTCACTAAATTTAAATATATTACTTTTGCAGTTTTATTCTCCCTTATTACTTTGTTTCCTCTCTATCAAATAATTCCCAAAGCATGCCAATACACCCAAACCTCTCTTAAATATTAAGTGAAAACACATGTGCATATAAATAGATCCCTTTCTTTTTGTCTCTGTCTTGGTCTACCTATATTTATATCATCTATGTCTATTTCTATACATAAAATGTTGAGTATGCAACCTGTATAATGTTGAATATATAACATGTAGATATAAAATCTTGAATTAGATTGCAGTTTTTGCATGGAAAGGAAGCAATTTGAGAGATTAAATTACTCAGAATTAATCAGTATCTCATCCATCTATCTAGATAAAATATAAGGTTATTGTAAGACATGTGACTTCACGATCTTGAACTTTCTCAGCTGAGACAAATGTCACACTTCTGTAAGGATTACAAAAATGCAGTACAACTTAATGTATATATACCATATCTATTTATCTATCAAAAGAGAGAAAGATTTAATCCAAAAAGGATCAAGGAAAATACTGTATCAGTTATTATTGCTATCTTTCCACATTGCAATACTCTTGCCTGGAAAATCCCATGGACGGAGGAGCCAGGTGGGCTGCAGTCCATGGGATCGCTAAGAGTTGGACACGACTGAGCAACTTCACTTTCACTTTTGACTTTCATGCATTGGAGAAGGAAATGGCAACCCGCTCCAGTGTTCTTGCCTGGAGAATCCCAGGGAGGGGGAGCCTGGTGGGCTGCCGTCTCTGGGGTCGCACAGAGTCGGACACGACTGAAGCGACTCAGCAGCAGCAGCAGCAGCATATTGACATCTAGTAAAAACTAGATGCCACAAGTAAGTCAGAGTAATATAAAAAACTAGACTTCGCTGTGAGTCACCTGAGGGACTGAACAACACAGTAAAATAAATATATGTCTGATTTAACAGGACAACATGGGACATTAGAAATGATACCATTCCAGCGACCTAGAGAGACTGAGAATTTTTGATAAATGATGGTGACCACCACTCTCAGGCTACACAATCCATGAAGATAGAGCTGGGGACCAACACGGGCAAGCCCTTCCACTTCTAGAGGTATAGACATCATGACAGGACTCAAGGATTGAGGTCACTTCTTTAACTTAGAAGATTTTTTTTAATTAACTGTTTCACAGTAATATTAATGCAATGATGATTTAAATTTTCAGCATTACAATTTTAACAATCACTGCACTGAGGAGTGTATAGTTATATAGTGGTATAAAAAATAAAACTGGCAGGATGTCTTACAAGAAAATACATGGAAGAATATGCTCATTAATCATTTCTACTCCCCAAATGAAATAAACTAGAATGACACAATCACCCAACACTGACTCTTAAAAATTCTGATATATTAAGTCTGGTCTTTTCTTAGCCTGCTTCAAAGATACTTAGTGTAGTAGAAGCCACTTAAAACATTTATCATGAGAGCAAATGCAAAGTGGTTGTGAAGCATGTGGCCTTTAAAACTGGCAGCTAAGACAGATGTCACGGTTTTGTGATGACTGCAGCAATGCCAAGACAGGTTCTTGATTCTATTATGAAAACAAAATTTCATAATGATGACAATCACTGCTGGTGGGAATGCCTTTTTTTTTTTTCTTCTTTTTTTGGTCTTCTTCAGTGCTCACAGAATCTAGTGTGTTAAATTTAGAAACACAGCCGAACTCTTTTAACACAGAAAGCTCTACTCTTCGGTTGCTTTGCAGTAGAATGTAATAAAGGAGCAGACTGTCGAGCATTTTAAGCATATAGCCTCCCTGGTTCAGGCACTCTTGTTGCTTATTAATCATCTTCCTTCCTTCTTCCCTCTCTCCCTCTCCTCCCTTCCTTCCTCCCTTATTTCTTTCCTTTCTCTCTTCTTTCCTTCTTAACTTCCTTTTTCCCTTTCTTCTTTCCTCCATCTCACATCATCTAGTTACCATGATCTGAATGATTATTTTGTGCCAGGAAAATCTTTAGAAAAGTATGCGAATAGAATAGCGTGTATTTTCAGCTAAAAACACAATTATGCTTTGTGGACAGGATGGAAAGTGGTATTTTCTAGCTTTACATGGGATCGCCAAGAAAGACTTGACAGATGCATCTTCAAGGGTAATAATGGCTCACCAGAAAAGTCAGATAGAAGAAGAAACAGGATGTGACAACTCAAGAGGTTTGAAAGAGCACACGATGCACTGGGAACTGCTATTGTTTTCAGTGTCTAGAGACCGAGAGGCATATGTTTGACTGCAAGTGATGGTGCATCATTTATGTAATACTGACCTTCACATTTGGCTTGCTGATTATGGAGGGCAATTAAAATGTTTACAACAAGATATTGGCACTGCTCTGTCTGTGTTGTTTGATGGTTGGAAGGTGTAAGAGGATTAAAGGAATCAAGTCTGAGGAAGGGAATTCAGATATCAAGCAAACATAAAAAAGGAGTGTGATGAAATGGAAGAAGCATGGGCTTTAAAGCAGAGGCTTAATTTTAAATACAGCAGATAATAATAATAACTAAGGTTGCTATAAGTGAAAGTGAAGTCGCTCAGTCGTGTCCGACTCTTTGCAACCCCGTGGACCGTAGCCCACCAGGCTCCTCCGTCCATGGGATTCTCCAGGCAAGAATCCTGGAGTGGGTTGCCATTTCCTTCTCCAGGGGATCTTCTCAACCCAGGGATCAAACCCAGGTCTCCTGCATTGCAGGCAGACTCTTTAACCTCTGAGCCACCAGGGAAACCACCAGGAAAGGTTGCAATGGTACTTTGTAAATTATCAAATATTTTACATGTATCATCTCATTTTAAATTATTCAACTTGTTTAAGAAGTTCTCAGCATCTCTGGAAATGTGTTATAATCTAGCTATTATCTTCAATATACTGTATAACTCTATGGTCCAACCAGGCAATATCCTCTCGCAGAATTGTTTATTTTTACTTATTCAACCTGGAAAGTTTATCAGTGTTGCCCTCTTGGACAAGGATAAAATATCAATATGATGACAAAAATCAATATATTCACTTCTTTTTAGCATAAAGTATAACTATGTAAGAAATACCGAATGTAGAATTTAGACTTTTTATATTATAAGATACTTAAAGATATTTATATTCTTCCTAGCACCTTAATAACCTCTTGAAAGTAAGTACATCCTTAAAAACCTGATGTAAAGGTGAAGGAGTTTTACAAGGGAGGATAAGTTATACCCAAAGTCTCCTTAGTGAGCAAAGAAGCAGAATATTAAATCAATTATTTAACATTTTAATTTTCATGTAAAATTAAGGTTTGGCTTTTCATGTAATTTGAATAGATAGGCTATATATATGTGTGTATGTGTGTGTATATATATATATAATTTAGGGGAAAAAGTCTAAGAATTTGAAGTTAATGCTAGGGTCCCTAATGACCCTTTTACTTTGGAACGGCTTTGTTGTTAAAGAACAAAAAAATCTGGATTTCTGGTTCCAACCAGGATGGATGAATCCTACTGCATACTATCTCTCTCTCTCTGATTGCAATTTAAAATTCTGGGGAATAAATAAAATGCTGCTTGGAATTTGGAAAAGTAATCCATTGCAGGTAGATAGGAGCAAGAAGGCAAAGCTTGAAGAATAACCAGCATGACAGTGAACAGTTTTTTGTTTGTACATTCCCCCCCTTTTTAATCTCCTGGATTTGACCCAAGGGTAGACCGAATTGGGGAGTTATGTAGCAGGGGCACACAGCAAACTTCAAGATTTTCTTTCTGGCCTAAGGTCTCGAGGACAAAGCTGCCGTGAACCAGAGAGCATGGGATAAATTCTTGTTCATTTTTTCTCTGTTTTCTAGTGTAGGTCTGTCCTGGGGTCAACTTCAATTATGGAACAACAAGCTCACGTTGTTGTAGTGAAAATGTGGGCGTCTAACCTCCCTCCTGCTTGGAGAAAGCCCTCCCTTTCTGGATAAGACCATAATGTTTACTCTTGAGGCTTTACAGTGTGTTGTAATACCTGGTAGGTCTTATCCCCTATTATTTCTCTTACTCCTCCACCTTCCAGGGCTTTCTTGAATATTCTAATAAGTTTATTTTCCACCTGAGATTTAGAATCTACTGTCAAATTCCAGAAAAAAATCTACATTTTATTTTATTGGGATACACTTATTAACATGTTAAATATATTTTCTTGTGGAAAATGGATAGTCTTTTGATATATCTGTTCTAAAAGAGATGTTTTCCATTTATTTGAGCCTATTTTTGTATCTTCAAGATATTTTAAAATTTTCCTTACTGAAGGTTCTCACATTTACTCCTAAATATTTATTTGACCTTTGTGACTAGTTTTGTAAATGTGATTTATAGTTTTTTTAAATCCATGGGAACTATTGATTTTATATGTTATTATTATTTTCTGCATTATTTTACTGTTTTCATGGATTTTAAAATAGACTACCTTTAGTTTTCTGGTTAAATAATCTGCAAAATGTGATAGTAGTGATGGTAGCGAGAATTCCTGCCTTGAGATCTACTGTTCAGAAAGAAAGATTCCTTTCACAATGTCGCTGCTCATTGATAATGCATCTGGCTACTTGAGAGCTCTGCTAGAAATAAACAATGAGATTAATGTTGTTTTCATGCCAGGTAACATAATCTCCATTCTGCATCCCATGGATCAAGGATTAATTTTGACTTTCAAGTGTTATTAGTTAAAAACTACATTTTATAAGGTTATAGCTGCCCTAGTGATTCCGATGATGGATTTGGGCAAAGTCAACTGAAAACACTGAGGAAAGGATTCACTATTCTTTGTTGCTGTTGTTCAGTTGCTTAGTTGTGTCTGTCTCTTTGTGACTCCATGGACTGTAGCCCGTCAGACTTCCCTGTCCCTCACCATCTCCCAGAGTTTGCTCAAACTCACATCTATTGAGTTGGTGATACTATCCACTCACCTTAACCTCTGTTGTGCCCTTCTCTTTTTGCCTTCAATCTTTCCCAGCATCGGGTCTTTTCCAATGAGTTGGTTCTTCACATCAGGTGGCCAAAGTATTGGAGCTTCAGTTACAGCATCAGTCCTTTCAGTGAATATTCAGGGTTGATTTGCTATAGGATTGATTGGTTGGATCTCCTTGCAGTCCAAGAGACTCTCAAGTGTCTTCTCCAGCACCACAGTTCAAAAGCATCAATTCTTCAGTGCTCAGCCTTCTTTATGGTCCAGCTATTGCATCTGTACCTGACTAGATGTCATTAACAACATTTATGATTCATGAGTAGAGGTCTTAATATCTATACTAACAGGAGTTTGGAAAAGTTGATTCCAGCCCTCATGAGTGACTTTCAGAGGTATAAGACTTTAGTGGAGGAAGAAATTCCAGATGTGGTAAAATAGCAAGAGAACTAGAATTAGAAGTGAAGCCACCATATGTGACTGAATTGCTGCAATTTCACTGGGGCTTCTCTTGTGGCTCAGCTGTTAAAGAATCTGCCTGCAATGCAGGAGACCTGGGTTCAGTACCTGGGTTGGGACGATCCCCTGGTAAAGGGAAAGGCTACCCACTCCAGTATTCTGGCCTGGAGAATTCCATGGACTGTAGTCTATGGGGTCAAAAAGAGTTGGGCACAACTGAGCGATTTTCATTTTCACATGATAAATGAGTAGTTGCTTCTTATGGATGAGCAAAGAAACTTTCTTGAGATGGAATTTTTCCTGGTGAAGATGCTATGAAGATCACTGATATGATAAATAAGGGATATTACAAAAAAAACTTAACTGATGAAAGTAGCAGTGGGCTTTGGGAGAATTGACTCAAATTTTGAAGTGTGTTCTACTTCTGCAAAATGCTGTCCAATAGCGTTACCAGCTACAGAGAAATCATTTGTGAAAGAAAGAGTCAATTGATGGGATGGACTTGATCGTTGTCCTTTTTACAGAAATTGCTATAGACACTCGCCCCCCACCCCCCAGCTTTCAGCGACCACTACTGTACCAATCAGAAGCCATCAACATCTAGACAAGACCCTTCACATTCTGAAAGATTATGACTCACTGTATCTTCAGATCATGATTATCATTTTTTAGCAGTAAAGTACTTTAAATTAAGGTATGCAAGCTGTTGTTTTAGACATAGCCCTATCATGCACTTAATAGAGTACAGTATAGTGCAGACATAACTTTTATGTGCACTGAGAAACAAAAAATTATGTGACTATTTCAATATTTACTATGGAAGTCTGGAACTGAACTTGTAATATCTCAGGATGTGTCTGTATTTTTACTCACTTTCTTCAGTTCTGCAGTAGCTGATACAAGTGTCAGAAATGTTCTCAACAGATAAGCCATTATGGTTGTCTGGGTGACTAAATCTATGTTCCATCACCCCTATGACCTTCTCTTCGCTTTTGTTTTCTCCACAATATTATCCTGACTCTCTACTCTGATATGGTTAGAAAATTGGTTCTATCTACTTTCTGATTTTTAGCTCTAAACTTCCATGTAATTTGACCATTTTCCATGTTCTGTTATTCTAGTATGAGGATAAAGTTTCATTTTATTTATCTTCCTTGTCTATGTGTCTGTTTTTCTCCCCTGTAGCATGTGTAGAGAATCCATTTTAAAATTGCTATTATATTATCCCAGGTGGTGCTAGTGCTAAAGAACCCACCTGCCAATGGAGAAGACCTGGGTTCAATCCCCAGATCAGGAAGATCCCCTGGAGGAGTGCATGGAAACCCATTCCAGTATTCTTGCCTGTAGAATCCCATGACAGAGGAGCTGGACGGGCTATAGTTCACAGGGTCATAAAGAGTCAGAAACGACTGAAGCAACTTAGCACACAGCATGCCTGCTGTTTATAAAATGGCGATCCTAACATCTTAAAGATTCGTGGTAATGGTAATTTTCTCTCACTAAAAAATAAATGTTAAAAATATAACTGTGGAGAAAGCAAAGAAAGAATTCAAATGAGATATTTGCATTTCACTCATTTCTCCTTTAAGCTTCTTGCAGAAATTATTTTCCATTGTGTATACTAAGTTTTTGTGATATGTGAAAATTACTGTTGTACTGAGCTCATGACTTTTTTCCTGGGAGATGAAAGGAACCCTATCTTCTTTATTAAGCCTCAAACCCCTTTAATATATTTGTAGTTAAAGGATTAACAAAAGAGATGACAAATGGGGCAGAAGTCAATGTTAATTGAAAAGAATTTCTCTGAAAACTAATGAAAAGAAGAGGAATAAACAGCAATGCTTTTTCAGCATTAGTGTGGCTGGAATCATATAACTAATTAAGAGGCAATATGAAACATTTGCTTTGAATTTTGAAAACTACCCACAACTTCACTCATTTTCACTACATCTGCTTGTATATGCACTAAGTTTGGGCACACAGCTTTCTGGCTATACAAAAACAACATATTTCAGTAAGTTCTAAATAAACACAAAGGGCATTAACAGTTGAAATATGGAATATGGGACAAAAACAACTCTAATTAGAATATCAGACAAAATGTTTAAAAACAGAAGGTAAAGCCTGGACCAAATCAATAAAATCTAAGATTAGATTTCCAACACTAGTTTAGAGAAGCAGAATAAGAATGTAAATGAGCTATATAAGTGGTTGATGGAAGAAAAGCAGAGCTTGTTTGTTAGTATGCTGACACCCTCAATATGCTTGACATGCCCAGTGAAAGTGGAAGATAGCACTAATGGTTTCATACTGTTTTAATTCATATTTAATATCAACATTATTTAATTAATTATTAATTTATTAATTCAGACATTACTTCTGGGTAACGTCTTCTATACCATCCAAAGAGATAAACTCAGTCATCTGTAAACAAGCAAGGCTACATGTTTATCTTTATTATGTAAACAGGTGAAAAGTAGAACCTCCTATTAAACTCAGCTCTTCTTGATTAAATGAAAAAAGCCTTAGTCCCTGACTTTAGGTTTCCGTCCTAAGCTTTTCTTGCAAGAGTTTGCACTGGGAACTACTCAAAACCAGCTACATTTTTCAAAAGTATAGAAGAGCAGCCTTATCACTCCAAGGCACACGTAGGTACTCCTGAGATGTACATGTCCTCTAATATTTACTGCGAGATATTTGGTTATGAAGACTGATGTATGTGGCATAATTACAGAAGTGGAGAGAAAACTGTGCATTCAAAAACCAATATTTATTGGATTTTAAAATGTTTTTTGATAGGTTTCCTTTAAATCCAAATCTAAGTGGCTAGCACTTTTATTAAGTATTTTATTTTTTATCAGTTATTTATTTCTGCAAATAAAGAGTTAATAGTAAAGGGATGAAAATATCAGGCTTCTGGGGGAGAGGAAAAGAGAAGCAGTAGAAGATTGATAAATCAGCCTTATTTTTGTGAAGGTCAAAGAACTTGAAAAACATTTTGCTTTTAACTTAGATCAACATATCCAGATGGAGAGTGAAATGTTCAATTAGTCCTCTGGTTGTTTGTCAACATCACAATCACACAAGTCATTTAGAATTATGAAAAAATAATGAGTATTTAATTTTTCTTTTAGATATTTGTCATTATATAATCATAGTCATTAACAATAATGTTTACCATACGAAGTTGGAGCATGTCAGTGTTATTGATTCAAATGTTAAAAAGATAGAAATTATATTAAGACAAAGATAATGTTATTCCTGTAGGTTTGAAGCATATTGATTACATACATCAAAGTCTGGAATCCCCATCAAACTATAATAAATCCTTTAATTTTTGTTGTTTAATATATTAAGCCACAAATAGAGGAGAAACAATAACAGAATTTTAGAAACTAGAAAGCAGATGAAAAAAGAAAGAGGAATTAACAAAACTGAGAAGTCAAATCCTAAGCAAGGGAGGGGAAAACACAGAGAACATAAAATTTTTTTCTGAAAAATTTTCAAAAGGCTCAGAAAATGCCCGCCTGAAATAACTCCAGAATTGGAGTAGGAGGGATATGAAGGTAAGGAAGACTTGCATGAACCCTTGAGTGGAAGTGGAAGATCTGAGTGAGTGTTAGAGCTCAGATCCCTAGCAGATTTCATGCCTTGGGATGGCTGCTCCCCTCCAGTGCTAGCCAAATAATAGAATGTCATTTTCTCAGTAGAAAAAAGCATAGAATCTTTGTCCTGAGGAATATGTAAATGATTAAAGCCATCAGGTTCCCATGGAAAATGGGGTCATTAATTGCACTTATACATACTCAATGTCGCATCTTGGCCGTCTTCCTTGTTTTCAGCTCCCCAAATGCTGGCAGCCAGAACTTTATCCCCCAAACACAGACGAAAGAATCGTCTTCAGAATAATTGATAACTTCAGAGGAAATAATTAAGGATACTGACCATAGGCACTCCCTCACAAATATCTTCTGATACGCAAGTTTCAAGAAATAGATCTTTCTGTATTATTGCCTATGAGGTAGCTGAAGATATCCTTTAACAAATGGGGCAGTATTCAAGAGAGAAAGAGCCACAAAACACCAGAAGAGAAGATCAACAGAGCAGAGTAGCACATGGAATTTCCAGGAAACAAAAAAAAAGAAGAAGAAAAGTCCAGGATGTTATCTTATGTACTCGACATGGAGGGCAACCAGTGCATTTGGAATGACTCAAAGGGCATGCATGTTGAAGGCTACCACCACTATACCAGTGCTATTATTGTCATTTTTACAATCTGACAAAATAGCTGAGATATATGCTCCAGGAAAATGAGACAGTAAATAAAGAAAGAGAAAGACAAGAGATTTACAAACCTTATAATTCAACTTAGGGGAAAGGAAAAGAGAATTCCAAGGGTGAAGCAAAGGACATTTCATGCTGGCAACCAGGCAGCAGAGAAAATAGAGGTCCTCAGGCAAGATGAATGCAAAAAACCATTGTAACTTATGGATGGTCTAATGTGATTGACATTGTTGAAAATTGTACTAAGAGTTTGCTGGAAGGTATGAGAAGAATTAGCAACAGACACAAACAAAACTGAGCAGGAAATAGAAGTAATCAATGTTGCATAGGTATAGTAAAATGTAACATTCAATTACAAATAACACTTTCATGGATGTAACAATGTAAACACTGAATAATGATTTAACACATATAAAATAGTTATTGAAGTGATGAGGAAGGGATAGTTGAGAGAATGGCAATGCTAGTAAAATCTATAACAAAAAAAAAAAAAGAAGAAAAGCCATTTCACAAATCTTGCTATTCCTTTGATTGTCATTGCTATTATTAGTCTAAGATAATTTGAATAATTTATTTACTTATTGTCTTTACAATGTGCCTCATTATATCTCTAGAAACAGGAAAATAAGGATGTGGTATATTTACATGATTTGGTGTGATTCTGAATTAATATCAATGGGCCAGCACATTCAAAGGTTAACAATGCAACCATAAATGTATTTATTAATGTAACACACATTTTTGGACTTCCCTGGTGGCTCAGAGGTTAAAGCGTCTGCCTCCAATGCGGGAGACCCGGGTTCGATCCCTGGGTTGGGAAGATCCCCTGGAGAACCCACTCCAGTATTCTTGCTTGGAGAATCTCATGGACTGAGGAGCCTAGTGGGCTGCAGTCCATGGGGTCACAAAGAGTCGGACACGACTGAGTGACTTTACTTACTTACTTACTTACTTACTTAACACACATTTTCAGGGCACTTACTATGTGTTAGGCCCCGTTTGCAATATGAAAGAGAAAATAAATACCTTGTCTCATGAAGCTTATATCCTAGGGAAGAGAAAATAAACAGCAAGCATAAGTTGAATGCTGAAAACTCCCACAAAGAACAAAAACAAGATGAAAACAAACTGGAATAAGGAAGGATGCTGAATTTCTCATTACATCAAATGTAAACAAACATAGCCCAACAAAGAGTCATCATTCAAATAATCACGTGTTTAAATAAATAGACACTGTCTTAGAATTGGTTTGGCAGGTAAGTTATTACTTTGCAGGGCATGATATCCAAAACAAAGGGAAACTTTATTTTTATTTTTGGCCTCCTGGCATGTGAGATTTTAATTCCCTGACCAGCGAGAGAACCTGCAGTCCGTGCAGTGAAAGGGTGGAGTCCTAAACCCTGGATCACCAGGGAAGTCCAAGACAAACTTTTTAAAGGAGAGATGCCTTTCCTGTGTAAGTTCAGTTCCACTAGGGCTTGCATCATTCAAAAGCAAACTGAAACAGAAGGTTTATTCTGAATCTTATTCTAGGCATCTTTGCTTGGGCTGTCCTAGCAACTTAAACCAGAGAAACTTCTTGAGTCATAGTTCTGGGGTCTAGAAGTCCAAAATCAAGGTGGCTACTCAAACCGAGTCTTGAAAACAAGCTAGAGAGGTGGGATGGGGAGGGAGGCGGGCAGGGTGATCAAGCAGGAGGGGACATAGTTGAACCTATGGATGACTCCTGCTGATGTTTGGTAGAAACAAGCAACATACTGTAAAGTAAATATCCTTCAATTTCTTTTAAAATAAAAAAAAATTAAAAAACAACCAAAATCAAGGTTGCTCACAGGACCGGTTCTTTCTGAGGGCTGTAAGGAGAAGATTTGCTCCTTGCTGCATAGATGTCCATCTTCAGCTATGTGTGCACAAGACTCTGCAATGTCTTCTCTCCATGCACGTCCATCTCTGTGTTCCCAATTTCTTATTTTATAAGGACACCAGATATGTTGGATTAGGATCCACCCTAATGATCTCATTTCAACTTGATTACTTCTGTAAAGTTCTTCTTTCCAAATAAAGTCACATTGTGAGGTTTTAGGACTTCAACGTAGCATTTTGGAGGGGAGCCATTGTAACCCATTACAGCAGCGTAGTGATTAGAGTTGGAACTATTGTCATTGTCCCAGGCCTATGAAACCTCGGGTTTTCTCTAATATCTATCCTATAACAGTGGTACCCTGCTAGCACATTCCACATACCTTTGGTAATATGAATTCTTCAGCAGAACTGGCCCAATTAGGATAAAATATGATGCTACTCCTGGCACTTAGCAACTCCTCTCATAGGGACCTGGATCCCAGTTTTTGCCTCAGTGAATTGGCCTAAAGCCCTCCAGTCAAGGGACTCTGATCTCAGTCTTGCTATTGACTTCCTGTTATTTGCCTCTGGCCACAAATATTTCTGACTGCCCTCTTTCCAGCAGACTGGATTGTGTTAGATACTAGTGCCCCAAATCACGAAACAGTTTTGGGACAAGGACATGGGCATTTAAATGGCTTCCCAGGTGGTGCTAGTGGTAAAGAATGCGCCTGCCAATACAGGAGAGGTAAGAGACAAGGGTTCTGTCCTTAGGTTGGGAAGATCTCCTGGAGGAGGCCATGGCAACCCATTCCGGTATTCTTGCCTGGAGAATCCCATGGACAGAGAAGCCTAGTGAGCTATGGTCCATAGGGTCACAAAAGAGTTGAACACGACTGAAGCGACTTAGCACACAGACATGGACATTTAGTATCCCATCCTTACCTAGCGTTGATTTTATCCTCAGTCCCAAATAGCTCAGGAAGTTGAGATCCCCCAATATGTTAGGCTGGGTCCATGCCTGTGTGATAGAATGCAAGGCAAGATGCTGCAGAGATTCTAGATGATACTTGTTTTCAATCACTTTTTAAAATTTAATAGAAATCAGTGATTGACTTGCAGATATATAAGGCTTAGAAACAGCTATGTATAGTTTCTGTTTGAATATAATAAGAATTATGCTAAATATGAAGAAAAAGAAAAGAAAATTCAAGTAAGCTTATCTAATCTACTTATATTACCCATCTCATCTACTTATCTTACTTATCTAAGTCTATCTTACTTATCTAAAACTTATCTAATCTTATCTAGTAATTTAGGCAGGGCTAAGTAAGTAAGTAAAGTCACTCAGTCGTGTCCGACTCTTTGTGACCCCATGGACTGCAGCCCACCAGGCTCCTCAGTCCATGAGATTCTCCAAGCAAGAATACTGGAGTGGGTTGCCATTTCCTTCTCCAGGGGATCTTCCCGACCCAGGGATCGAACCTGGGTCTCCTGCATTGGAGGCAGACGCTTTAACGACTGAGCCACCAGGGAAGTCCCTTAGGCAGGGCTAGAATGTCCTTATGAAAGTGAAAGTGGCTCTGCTGCTGCTGCTAAGTTGCTTCAGTCGTGTCTGACCCTGTGCGACCCCATAGACTGCAGCCCACCTGGCTCCCCCGTCCCTGGGATTCTCCAGGCAAGAACACTGGAGTCGGTTGCCATTTCCTTCTCCAATGCCTAAAAGTGAAAATGAAGTTGCTCAGTCATGTCCAATCCTCAGCGACCTCATGGACTTCAGCCTTCCAGGCTCCTCCGTCCATGGGATTTTCCAGGCAAGAGTACTGGAGTGGGGTGCCACTGCCTTCTCTGAAAGTGGCTCAGTTGTGTCCAACTCTTTGCGAGCCCATGGACTATACCATCTATGAATTCTCCAGGTCAGAATACTGGAGTGGGTAGCCTTTCCCTTCTCCAGGGCATCTTACCAACCCAGAGATCAAACCCAGTTCTCCTGCATTGCAGGCAGATTCTTTACCAGCTGAATCACAAGGGAAGCCCAAGAATACTGGAGTGGTTGGCCTATCCCTTCTCCAAGGGATCTTCCTGACCCTGGAATCAAACTGGGGTCTCCTGCATTGCAGGCAGATTCTATACCAATTGAGCTACCCTTGTGGGTTTACAGAAATGCCCAAGGAATCCTGATTATTTCTTCTCCATCTGCACCCAAGAGAGCATAGTACTCTGCTTACCTGGAGAACTTCCACAGTGTGGACCTCTGAGAACTGGGAGAAAAATGATCAGGAAAGTGATAAAAATTTGTACTCAAATCAGCCTAGAGAGATGAATTTTACTTCCAAAAAGCAGGGACTGAATCTTTTACAATTGAGAAGAAAGAAGGGCTAACTGCTCAGAAGTTATGAGAGAGCCACAGGAACAATTCAGGACAGTCAAGTTTGCAATGGGAGACTTTGTTAAAGGTTTATGTATGTGGAGCTGGAACAATTTTGAAAACTTCTAATACGTGGTATTTTATTAGTTTTTAAGAGATTCCAAAGTCTTTTCTCATAGCCATCCCCAGAACTGTTTCTTAAAAATCAAAGTTTGTGGACCACAGAGTTTGAGTGAGAGACAGATTCATAAGGAAGAATTTTGCAGATATGTCTGTGTGTAAGAATAAACACTATGTCCAAAGCCACTATAAAAAATTCATTATATTTTGGTACTATGTATCAATCACTGTGGTAGGCACTGGAGATATACTTTTATGAATAAGGTATCATCCCAGTCTTCAAAAAATGAAAAAAACATATCCAGGGACCATATAGGACCAACCATAATGGGGAGTCAAGTTATTTATTCTTGAGGATAAGAGAAGGTTTCTTTGATCATTTAACATAAAACTGATTCTTAAAGGGTAAGTAGGAATTAAGCAAAGGAGGATGTGAGGAATATGTAGGTTGGGAATCAGGCTATGCTAATGGGAGCATAAACACATTCCAGCTTTGCAGAAATATATAGAGTAAAAGGGAATGGCTATAGGGAGTTGGGACAGATCAATCTGCAGGTAAAGACTGAACACAGACAGTGAAGGGTGGTCTCTGATGACTTTAAACTATATTCTAGTGGCAATGGGAAGCCACCAATGAGAAATAGCAGTAGAATGACAAATTATTCTTTCAAGTGAAAGAATTAGCTTTGGTGGCAGTATGGGATATGGATTGAAAGATTGAGAGGACAAGACTGGAGGCAAAGAGAGCACGTAGAACACTTCTATAGTTACCAGATGATGAATGTAGGCAATTTGAGCTAAGGATCGAAGTGGAGGTGGAGAGAAGTGGATGGACACTGGAAAGATAGAATTGTTAGAACTTTGTGTGGAAAGTAGTAGCTTGATGGTGATAAGGAACAGCATGTGGACACAGATTTCTGGCTTGAGAATCAATATCTTTGCAAATAGTTTTCTTCTGAAGATTTATTGGAAATTATTAAGCCAGATAATGGAAAATTTAAGGCTTTGAGTTATTTAGCTAAAAAATAGTAAATAGATCACTAGTGTAAGATAGCAGCATTGCCAAATTAGTACAGCCCAGAAATGTGTTTGAGAAACTAGCATTTACATAAATTACATCTTAGCAAAGTTGCTTTTTTTCATTCTTCTAGTCATTTCTGCTCTTGTTGTGGGAAGAGGTGAATGTTTGGATCTTCAGAAACAATTTCCATGAGATATCATTGGAAAGAAGTAAAGGAAGACAAGTTATCTACAAGGTTCAGGAATTATGGAAGGAACCATCACTTAGAATCAAAAGCAATTAATTTCATTTCAGGAGATTATGGTGTGATGTTAGTTCTCATTTAAGTTCATAGTTTGAATAACCAGGCAATATATATCATAGATTCCTTGGTTAAACATTCTGAATGATATTATGTAGTCTTTTCCTGAAATTTAGTTGGTAATCAATATTTCTTTATCATGAGTTCCACACTCGTTTACCAAAGCAGACATCTTGGTGTTATTTTTCGTTGACTATTTTATGAGCCTCAGTTTCTTACCACTCATCCTAATTTCTACACAGTGCTTCTTGCTATTCCTTAAGCATGTCATCAAATTACACATTCTCACAACCCCAAGCCTTTGCTGATACTTTCTGTTTTCCATTGAATGGCTTTCTACTCCCTTGCCTTCTACCTTACCATTGTCAGCTCTCCCTTTAAATGTTCCCAGTCCTTCTACTGATGCCACAAAGGACAGAATTTAGCACATCCTTGCTAGTATCCTACAACAGAGTGTGCGTGACCATTTTCACTGTTTTAAATTTATTTACAGATATATCTCTCCTCCTTGACCTCAAATTCTTAAGGGTAGGAACTACAGCTTCCTCATTGGGTATCATCAGCCTAGGCAACCATGCTTTGCACCTGTCATACAATTTATATTCATCAAACATTTGTAAAATAAATTGATGTGAGATTGTTACCCAGGATTCTTATTGGAAGACCACAGTGTATGATTTCTGAATTCTATTTCCTGGGTAACATAAAAGTATCATAGGAAATGTATAATGGCATCTTTAAAAAGAGAGACAATGCTTGGTTTTACAGGTAAATGCAACAGGGTAGCTACTTGGGGACATAATTCTCATAGTTAAATCCACTGGTCTAGGTTACAACTTTATAACCCTCCAGCTGAGAGATAGACTGAATCACGAACTCTCTTGTTATGCTGGCTTTCAATTTAGAGTAATTGACTTTAACCAGTCAACCATTAATCCTTTTGATGGGAACTTTACAGCACAGATGAAATTTTCTCCAAAAAAGGGTAAAAGCACACCCACCACTGCCCTCCCCCTCAAAAAAAAACAGAGAGAGAGAGAAAGAGAGTGGAAAAGGCCTTATCTCTTCTGTGATAATGATTTTTCCTGTTAAGTTCAGAATGGTTGCAGTGTAATTGGATGTGTTTGCTAATTTAAGTAAACCACTTATCTGTCTCATCATTAGTAAAATAGAGTTTCCCCACAGCTCTGCAGAAATTGAACCAAATGGAGAGAAAGGTGTTTTCAGGGATGGCATCAGAGGCAATGAATTGCAAGGAAGTGGAAAATTACACGTGCTGATTAAATTATCTTTTCTTTAAAAAAAAATCAGTAAAAAATGCTTCAGCAAAGCACCTGCTTTAGCAAGGGTAGCATAGCCAAGAGAACGTAGAATTTCAGAAGTTGAGAGAAAAAGTTTAAGAAGTGATACAGAGACTCCAAGATTGAAAGGACAGATAGATGCGAATTCTTGAGGATATGGGGACAACGACTCTAACCTAAAGCTAAAGCTGATTACTATTGCTGCTATTATCATTCAGTCGCTAAGTTGTATATGACTCTTTGCAACCTCGTGGACTGAAGCATGCCAGACTTCCTCGTCCTTTACTATCTACCAGAGTTTGCTAAAACTCATATCCATTAAGTTCATGATGCCATCCAACCATCTCATCCTCTTTTGCCCCCTTTTCCTCATGCCCTTGATCTTTCTAGCATTGGGGTCTTTTCTTTGGAGTAAGCACTTCACAGCAGGTGGCCAAATTATTGGAGCTTCAGCTTTAGCATCAGTTCTTTCAGTGAATATTCAGGGTTGATTTCCTTTAGGATTGACTGGTTTGATCTCCTTGCAGTCCAAGGGACTCTCAAGAGTCCTCTCCACGACCACAATTCAAAAGCATCAATTTTTCTGTGCTCAGCCTTCTTTATGGTCCAACTCTCACATCCGTACATGACAAAACCATAGCTTTGACTAGATGAACTTTTGTTGGCAAAGTAACGTCTCTGCTTTTTAATATGCTGTCTAGGTTTGTCACAGCTTTCCTTATCAGGAGCAAGCCTCTTTTAATTTCATGGCTGCAGTCACCATCTGAAGTGATTTTGGAGCCCAGGAAAATAAAGTCTGTCACTGTTTCCATTTGATTACTATACATTGCTCCAAAAATGAAAGTCCAAGTAGGAGAACATTGGAGGAAGATATTTTGGAATACTTAAATCTTTTGGAGAACCATCTATAAAGCCCAATAAAGATGTATATTTTTGCTGCTTTCTCTCTACATTCCTTTGGTCTTTCACATCAGGAATTTTTATCTGCTGCCTAAGCTTAAACACTCTTGAGCACTGTATTGGGAAAGGTTGCTAGATTCTCTGGTCTGCTTCCCTGTGACAAGGTCACTTCAGGAGGATGCTGAGTGCAAACTGCCAGGGCAACATTGTTTTTGGAGCACAGATAAGATGCCTGCATTAAAATAACTTGTTCCCGGGCTTCATTCTTGACAGAGTTCTTAATTCTTTAGCTTTGGGGAAAAAAATACAAATTATCTCAGAGATAAAAGGTCCTTACCATTTTCCTCTTTCAAGTTTGCTGAAGTTGAAGCAATAATTGTGGAAGATAGAGGCAGGAAAGGAAGAGGGGTTTGAGAGCATGAAGATGTGGCTGTGAGAACAGACAAGCAGACAGGCATAAGCCTTGGCCTGGCCTCAAGAAAGAGAAAAAATGATGCTGGATGTTGGGAAATCCTGAGCAGCTAAAACCTCATCTTTAGCGTCTGATCTGACAAAATCTTCTGGCTATTTGATCAAATGATTTCTCCCCTAGGTCCTTACCATTTTCCTCTTTCAAGTTTGCTGAAGTTGAAGCAATAATTGTGGAAGATAGAGGCAGGAAAGGAAGAGGGGTTTGAGAGCATGAAGATGTGGCTGTGAGAACAGACAAGCAGACAGGCATAAGCCTTGGCCTGGCCTCAAGAAAGAGAAAAAATGATGCTGGATGTTGGGAAATCCTGAGCAGCTAAAACCTCATCTTTAGCGTCTGATCTGACAAAATCTTCTGGCTATTTGATCAAATGATTTCTCCCCCGGGGACCTTCTGCCTAGTATGCAACCATAAAACTGTTTTATTACTTTATTTATTATCTCAGGGTTAATTGCAGTGAAATTATTGAAAAAAATTGTACCATTTAGAAAGTTTTTTCACAAACTTTCATATTTGAACCAATTATTTTTAATTTCTATTACACAGTAAATTATAATAAAAGCCATTATATATTTATTCAGCATTCTAATTTCTACCAACTTTCTAATTAGGCTATTTCTATTAACTGAATGCATTTTTAATGAACAATAAATTTATCTCAGGGTACAGATAGTAATCAAATGACTTTATTCTTAAATTTCTTTTTTTCTTATAAAGCATATTTTAATATATTTACTTTGAGTTTTATTTCTAGCTCTAGTTTTACCACACAGGAAAATTTGGGGTGTTGTATGAATGACAATCCATTTTTATCTGTTATTTTATTCTTATACCTTAATGATTTGGATAGGCTCAGCTGAGAAACAAAGTACTTTTTTATTTCCTCTAGTCCTTATATCTTCTTATATCCAATCCTCATATCACTTTCTTCCTGTGATCCTATTAACCACATCATTTACCTCCCGAAACGGTTTCACAGGGCTATGATGAAAGAAATTTATATCTACAGAGGCTGGGTTGGTGGTGTAAATAGACATTCTATAAAAAAATGTGAATGGGGTTTTGGTATTTCCATTTCCAATCATATTGGAGTAACCATACGTGTAACTGTCTTTGGAAATTGGAGAACAAGCTTAGCAGAACACTGATTCATGACAGGAAGGAAGCAAACAATATAAGAACAGTGATCACCACATTATTGTGTCTGGAGGAATTTTTGTGAACAATGGTGAATGAAGGGGAACCCAAGCAGAACATGGCAGCCTTGCCGCACTAATGAGAAGAGAACAGGTTAAGTTTGGACTGAAATGACAGGACTTTGCAGAGTAGACTGTCAGAGAAGATGAAGTACAAAGAAAAAGAATTTCAATAAATATGTATGAAGTCAGTTGATGAATACTGATGTATACTTATCTAAATCAGTTCAGTTCAGTTGCTCAGTTGTGTCCTACTCTTCACAACCCCAAGGACCATAGCACGCCAGGCCTCCCTGTCCATTGCCAACTCCCAGAGTCCACCCAAACCCATCTCCATTGAGTCAGTGATGCCATCCAACCATCTCATCCTCTGTCATCCCCTTCTCCTCCTGCCTTCAATCTTTCCCAGCATCAGGGTCTTTTCCAATGAGTCAGCTCTTCACATCAGGTGGCCAAAGTATTGGAGTTTCAGCTTCAACATCAGTCCTTCCAATGAATACTCAGGACTGATCTCCTGTAAGATGGACTTGTTGGATCTCCTTGCAATCCAAGACTCTCAAGAGTCTTCTCCAAAAGCATCAATTCTGCACTCAGCTTTCTTTATAGTCCAACTTTTACATCCATACATGACCACTGGAAAAACAATAGCCTTGATGAGATGGACCTTTGTTGGCAAAATAATGTCTCTGCTTTTTAATATAGTGTCTAGGTTGGTCATAACTTTCTTTAGCATCAATTCTGCACTCAGCTTTCTTTATAGTCCAACTTTTACATCCATACATGACCACTGGAAAAACAATAGCCTTGATGAGATGGACCTTTGTTGGCAAAATAATGTCTCTGCTTTTTAATATAGTGTCTAGGTTGGTCATAACTTTCTTTCCAAGGAGTAAATGTCTTTTAATTTCATGGCTGCAGTCACCATCTGCATTTTGGAGCCCTCCAAGATAAAGTCAGCCACTGTTTCCACTGTTTCCCCATTTAAATGGGTTTCCATAATTCAGAGTAAATAACACCTGGAGCCATGTAAACCTGAGCAGTTCCTTAAGCATTCTCACTGCATTCTGACCAGCTAGAATGGAGACTCCTCACTGAGCACCAAGGACATTTAGTAGTGACTACACACAGCAGAAGACTAAAATAATGGATAACGAAAGCTAAGAATAAGCTTTAAGGGGAAAAGCTGATCCATAAATTACTTGATTGATTTCCACAAAAAAAATTGAACACCATTTAAAGGAAGGCAAAATTTCTAGAACTCAACAAGGTTAAAAAATAATCAGCATTATTTAAAGTTATTAGACATGCAAAGAATCAGAAAAATGTGTCCCATATCAGAAGATCAGTCAATGGATAAAGATCCAGAAATGACAGAAACCATGGAATTAGCAGAAAAGGACTTTAAAATAGCTATCCTAAATATACTAAAGGGTTACAAAAATTAGTATAATGATAAAGAAAATGTGAAAGATAAAAAACAATAAAAAGAAACACTTAAGAATTATAAAATATGTGGAATGAAATATCACTGTGTGCTTATCAGCACATTACATATTGTCAATGAAAAGATTAGTGAATTTTAAGCACAGCAATAGAAAAATTCTGAATGGAAGCATAGTGAGAAAAAGACCTAAAGGTGATGAGCAGAGCTGCAGTGATGTTGGAGACAAAATCAAGTGGTCTAACATATCTGTGACTGAGTCTTAGAATAATGAACAGCAGTAAAATATTTGAAAAACTGTCGGGAGCCACGTTAGCATTGCTGACAAAATGGAGGCATGGCCCCAGCCCCTTCTCCTCATTCCGCAGGCACGGATCTGGGATGAAGGAGTTAGCTCTTGTGATTCTGACTTGTGTCTTCCTTTCTTCGATGGAGTTGGCTGGAAAGAATGTTAAGGTGCTTATTGTTCTTGAGAGAAGCATGAGAAAGCACAAAGCCTTTTGCAGTTGTGCCAGAAAATAATCTGTAAAGTAACCATTGACATTTGTTCAAGGATCTTTACAAAGAATGCCCCAGGATGAGCAGGTAGGCTGCAGCTTGAGGCCATGGGAAGGACTGTTATCTGAGACCTGTTTGTGAGGGAAATGTTTATGGCAAAGGAAGTTTGCTGAGTTTAGGGTTTAGGAATAATTAAGAATAGTTAGAAGCTTTTTTAGGAGATAGTGAGCGTAGGAGATACTAGGGGCAAACAGGATTTTAAAAGATAAGAAACAAACTGAGGAATGTGGTATGTGGCCCAGACATAAGCATGAGTTACAATGTAATCACAAGTAAACACAATTCTGAGAGAATCACTGAGCAGGAACTCTGTTTGAAGGGCAACAATGAGAATAATCTGGGTGAGAGGGGACTGAAAATGTCAAACCTCTGACCTAATGCTTTTGAAAAAGTATAAAAGAGAACCTGATGCTTGAAGTAAACATGTAGGCCCGTACCTCTAGTCAGAGACTACATCATTTCCCGCCGACACCGCTCATCCCTTCAAGCTGATCCCCTGGCTGCTGGAGCCAGACTCCAGTGAAAAACTAATGACTAAAAATTTCAGAATTAATCAAAACCATAAACTCCCAGAAGAAAACATAGGCAGAACACTCTGACAAAAATCATAGCAATATCGTTTTGGATCCATCTCCTAGAGTAATGGAAATAAAAACAAAAATCAATAAATGGGACCTAATTAAACTCAAAACTTTTGCACAACAAAGGAAACCATAAACAAAATGAAAAGACAACTTATAAAACGGGAGAAAATATTTGGAAATGATGCTACCAACTGAGGGATCAATCTCTAATATATATATATATTATATATATATAGCTCAATATCAAAAAGATAAACAACCCAATCAAAAATGGGCAGAAGACCTAAATAGACATTTCTCCAAAGAAGACATATGGATGTCCAAGAGGCACGTGAAAAGATTCTCAGCATTGCTAATTCGTACAGAACTGCAAATTAAAACTACAATAAGCTATCAGCCCACACTGGTCAGAGTGGCCATAATCAAAAAGTCTACAAACAATAAGTGCTGGAGAGGGTATGGAGAAAAGGGAACTCTCCTACAATGTTGGTGGGAATGTCAATTGATACGCCGCTATGGAGAACAGTATGGAAGTTCCTTAAAAAACTACACATAGAGCTATCATGTATTCCAGCAATCCCACTCCTCAGAATATATCTAGAGAAAAACTTGATTAAAAAGGAGTGTTCACTGCAGCTCTGTTTACAATAGCCAGGACATGGTCACAATTCTGAGAGAATCACTGAGCAGGAACTCTGTTTGAAGGGCAACAATGAGAATAATCTGGGTGAGAGGGGACTGAAAATGTCAAACCTCTGACCTAATGCTTTTGAAAAAGTATAAAAGAGAACCTGATGCTTGAAGTAAACATGTAGGCCCGTACCTCTAGTCAGAGACTACATCATTTCCCGCCGACACCGCTCATCCCTTCAAGCTGATCCCCTGGCTGCTGGAGCCAGACTCCAGTGAAAAACTAATGACTAAAAATTTCAGAATTAATCAAAACCATAAACTCCCAGAAGAAAACATAGGCAGAACACTCTGACAAAAATCATAGCAATATCGTTTTGGATCCATCTCCTAGAGTAATGGAAATAAAAACAAAAATCAATAAATGGGACCTAATTAAACTCAAAACTTTTGCACAACAAAGGAAACCATAAACAAAATGAAAAGACAACTTATAAAACGGGAGAAAATATTTGGAAATGATGCTACCAACTGAGGGATCAATCTCTAATATATATATATATTATATATATATAGCTCAATATCAAAAAGATAAACAACCCAATCAAAAATGGGCAGAAGACCTAAATAGACATTTCTCCAAAGAAGACATATGGATGTCCAAGAGGCACGTGAAAAGATTCTCAGCATTGCTAATTCGTACAGAACTGCAAATTAAAACTACAATAAGCTATCAGCCCACACTGGTCAGAGTGGCCATAATCAAAAAGTCTACAAACAATAAGTGCTGGAGAGGGTATGGAGAAAAGGGAACTCTCCTACAATGTTGGTGGGAATGTCAATTGATACGGCCGCTATGGAGAACAGTATGGAAGTTCCTTAAAAAACTACACATAGAGCTATCATGTATTCCAGCAATCCCACTCCTCAGAATATATCTAGAGAAAAACTTGATTAAAAAGGAGTGTTCACTGCAGCTCTGTTTACAATAGCCAGGACATGGAAGCTAACTAAATGTCCATCAACAGATGAATGGATAAAGAAGATGTGTGTTTTATATATCTATATCTATATATATATATACACACACAGTGGAATATTAGAATATTACTCAGCCATTAGAAAGAATGAAATAATGCAAGTTGCAGCAACATGGATGAAACTGGAGATTATCATACTAAGTGATGTAAGTCAGAGAAAGACAAATATCATATGATATCCCTTATATGAGGAATCTAAAAGAAATGATACAAATAAACTTATTTACAAAACAGAAACAGAAACACAGACTGAGAAAATAAACTTAGGGTTACCAAAGGAGAAGGATGGGAGGGAGGAAAAAATGGTGAGTTTGGAAATGACATATACACATTATTATATTTAAAACAGGTAACCAACATGGACCTACTGTATAGCACAGGGAACTCTGCTCAATATTCTGTAATAATCTAGTTGGAAAAAGAATTTGAAAAAAATAGATAAATGTTTATGTATAACTGAATCACCTTGCTGTACACCTGAAACTAACAATGTTAATTAACTATACTTCAATATAAAAAACAATTGCAAAAAAGAAATCTGCAAAAAATTTAAAAATAAAAGAATATGTATCTTCCAAATGTTGATGTACCTTACCTGACTTCGGAAATAGTTTCAGTGAAACAAAGTTTCATCACAAGTCGATTATTAGATAGGCATGGCCATCATCCTCTCACTCTGTCTACTGCAAAATACTGCTAGGCAGAGGGCTCTTATTTGAAATATTGTTTAAGAAAAATGAACCATTGTGGCCAATAAAGAACTCTACAGGGGTCCATGTCTTCAAGTGTATAATAAAGAACATTTAATTAACTGAAGGGAAGAGTATATACAAAGGAAGAAACTTAAGAAATTTTAGAAAGCAGTGGACATCTAAAATATAGCATAAATAATTGTTTTGAATAACAAATTTATGAAATCAGATTGATTATATTCTTTACAGCCAAAGATGGAGAAGCTCTATACAGTCAGCAAAAACAAGATCGGGTGCTGACTGTGGCTCAGATCATGAACTCCTTATTGCCAAATTCAGATTGGATTGAAGAAAGTGGAGAAAAGCACTAGACCATTCAGGTATGACCTAAATCAAATCTCTTATGACTACACAGTGGAAGTGAGAAATAGATTTAAGGGACTAGATCTGATAGACAGAGTACTGATGAACTATGGATGGAGGTTCATGACATTGTACAGGACACAGGAATCAAGACCATCCCCCAAAAAAAGAAATGCAAAAAATCAAAATGGCTGTATAGGAGGCCTTACAAATAGCTGTGAAAAGAAGGGAAGTGAAAAATAAAGGAGAAGAGGAAAGGTATAATCATTTGAAGGCAGAGTTCCAAAGAATAGCAAGGAGAGATAAGAAAGCCTTCCTCAGTGATCAATGCAAAGAAATAGAGGAAAACATCAGAATGGGAAAGACTAGAGATATCTTCAAGAAAATTAGAGATACCAAGGGAATATTTTATGCAAAGATGGGCTCAGTAAATGATAGAAATGGTAGGGACCTAACAGAAGCAGAAGATATTAAGAAGAGGTGGCAAGAATAAACTGAAGAACTGTACAAAAAAGATCTTCACGATCAAGATAATCACGATGGTATGATCATTCACCTAGTGCCAGACATCCTAGAATGTGAAGTCAAGTGGGCCTTAGGAAGAATCACTATGAACAAAGCTAGTGGAGGTGATGGAATTCCAGTTGAGCTATTTCAAATCCTGAAAGATGATGCTGTGAAAGGGCTGCACTCAAGATGCCAGCAAATTTGGAAAACTCAGCAGTGGCCACAGGACTGGAAATGTCAGTTTTCATTCCAATCCCAAAGAAAGGCAATGCCAAAGAATGCTCAAACTACTGCACAATTGCACTCATCTCACATGCTAGTAAAGTAATGCTCAAAATTCTCCAAGCCAGGCTTCAGCAATACATGAACTGTGAACTTTAAGATGTTCAAGCTTGTTTTAGAAAAGGCAGAAGAACCAGAGATCAAATTGCCAACATCCACTGGATCATGGAAAAAGCAAGAGAGTTCCAGAAAAGCATCTATTTCTGCTTTATTGACTATGCTAAAGCCTTTGACTGTGTGGATCACAAGAAACTGTGGAAAATTCTGAAAGAGATGGGAATACCAGACCACCTGACCTGCCTCTTGAGAAATCTGTATGCAGGTCAGGAAGCAACAGTTAGAACTGGACATGGAACAACAGACTGGTTCCAAATAGGAAAAGGAGTGCATCAAGGCTGTATATTGTCACCCTTCTTATTTAACTTATATGCAGAGTACATCATGAGAAACGCTGGGCTTGAAGAAACACAAGCTGGAATCAAGATTTCCAGGAGAAATATCAATAACCTCAGATACCACCCTTATGGCCGAAGGTGAAGAAGAACTAAAGAGCCTATTGATGAAAGTGAAAGAGGAGAGTGAAAAAATTGGCTTAAAGCTCAACATTCAGAAAACAAAGATCATGGCACCCAGTCCCATCACTTCATGGCAAATAGATGAGGAAACAGTGGAAACAGTGCCTGACTTTATTTTTTGGGGCTCCAAAATCGCTGCAGATTGTGATTGCAGCCATGAAACTAAAAGACGCCTACTCCTTGGAAGGAAAGTTATGACCAACTTAGCATATTCAAAAGCAGAGACATTACTTTGTCAAGAAAGATCTGTCTAGTCAAGGCTACGGTTTTTCCAGTGGTCATGTATGGAAGTGAGGTTTGGACTATAAAGAAAGCTGAGAGCCAAAGAATTGATGCTTTTGAAATGTGGTGTTGGAGAAGACTCTTGAGAGTCCCGTGGACTGCAAGGAGATCCAACCAGTCCATCCCAAAGGAGATCAGTCTTGGGTGTTCTTTGGAAAGACTGATGTTGAAGTTGAAACTCCAATACTTTGGCCACCTTATGCGAAGACTTGTTTCATTGGAAAAGACCCTGATGCTGGGAATGATTGAGGGCAGGAGAAGAAGGGGATGACAGAGGGTGAGATGGTTGGATGGCATCACCAACTCAACAGCGTGGGTTTGGGTGGACTCTAGGAGTTGGTGATGGATAGGGAGGCCTGGCATGCTGTGATTCATGCGGTCGCAAAGAGTTGGACATGACTGAGTGACTGAACTAACTGAACTACACTATTAAAAAGCACATCACATTTTTTTCCCCACATTTCAGTTCTGCTTGTAACAAGCTTGTGATTTTAGGCAAGTCAATAAATTGCTCTGAAATTTAGTTACCCTGCTTGTCAAATTGCTGGTTTATCTCTTCAAGTTAAAAATTTATGTAATCACAGTATTTCTTCCCTATGCACTTAAAGCTATTCATAATGACTTTACTGTTTTTCAAATCAATATTATTTTATAAGAAATACATAATAAGCAAGTTTCTTAAACATACATTTAAAAAATTTAATATAACATTAAATCATTTCTGAAAGATGAAGTTACTTATTCCTGTCATTATCAAATTAATGTTTCATTTATAAAACTACCTCCTCATTAATATCAGCTAGTATCTTGATCCTTTTGACTATTAATAATTACTGATATATTCTATTGTCAATCTGCTATGGAAAGAGTGTGATTCTTTATTTTAATCTAGTTAGAGTTTTATTCCATCAGATACATGAGAACTATCTTTATTTCCCTAAAAATTGCCCTGGTAACCAAAGAATAAAAATCTTTCAGTCAGTTTCAAGATGTTTTTCTCTATTTCAAAAGGCTGCTCATTACTTGGCTAAAGGTGGTACTACTGAAATTAAATTACAGAAAATGTAACTATGTTGTAGTCCTATTTTCTATAGTATATATTCCATTTTATGTAAAATGTGCTATTTCTGCTGGTGCACACAAAATGTAAAGCACAGACTACATTATTTGTTAAAACGTGTTCTAAACAATCAGCACACTAAATATGCTTTATTTTTATTCAGTTTGAGCATAATGTTTTAGCAAAAAGTAATAGAAATAACCAATGAAACTAACAACATTTGCCAATTCCCCTCAACAGCCTAAAAGTTTCTGGTTAAGGATGAAAAGATATGCCGTAACTAGATTTATAATATCAAATTTCAGTAGGGTTGATATCAACATGAATTAAAGTCATTTTCAGAAATTTCATTTTTAACAACTTTACAGAGGTAAGTGTCTAAGTCATTTTAGGCATACATAAGTTTTCTTCTCACTAGACAAAGGGTTATAGGCTCTAAAGGAACTGAATAAAATGGAATGTGAATGGGATTTATCATCGATTTCAAGCAAAGACTCCTTTGAACTAAGAACTAAAGGCTGCTTTACATCAAAGGTACAGTTGTAAAGCTGAGGGTGTTAATAATATGAATCGATTTCTTTAAAATATTTTTATGACTCATAATGAGATTAAAAGTTGACATTATTTCCAGAGATCTGAAATGTAGGCACCAAACTTTCATCCAAAATGACCAACTGGAAAACCTTTGTTTAACCATCCTCAGAATTATAGAAAGTAACAGTTAAAAATGGAAAATTTTTCATCTCTCAAAATGGTTTGTATAACTTCCTAATCCATGCCAAAAGAAACTTAGATTGAAAAGAAATAAATGATTATAATTACAATAGTCTATGCATTGTATCAGGGCTTCCCTGATAGCTCAGTTGGTAAAGAATAGGCCTGCAATCCAGGAGATCCCAGTTCCATTCTTGGGTCAGGAAGATTGGCTGGAGAAGGGATAGGCTACCCACTCCAGTGTTCTTGGGCTTATCTTGTGGCTTAGTGGGTAAAGAATCCATCTGCAGTGCAGGAGACCTAGGTTTGATTGCTGGGTTGAAAAGATCCCCGGGAGAAGGGAAAGGCTACCCACTCCAGTATTCTGGCCTGGAGAATGCCGTGGACTGTATAATCCATGGGGTCACAAAGAGGTGGACACTTCTTGTAAACGACATGGAACAACAAAGAGGACAAAACAAATGAACAAACTGAAAAGATCCAAACTCTTGTATGCTCAGCAAAACTTGGAAACAAAGAAAATATGAAAACTCAAAAATACATCTATGTTAAGCCAAAGGTATTCCTTAAAAAAAGAGAGAGAGAAAAAAATCTCTTTTACAAAGGTCCACAAAGTTTAAGCAAGTTTTACATAAAGGAGGATTTCCAAATGATCAGTAAATATATTAAAAGTTCTCAACTTCATTGGTCACCAGAGAAATCCAAAATATAAGAGTAACAATGTATGACAACATAGCCCCTAGAAGTTAAAATTAACAAAATGACAATAGCAAGTATAAGCAAGGATTTGGAGAAGTTATAACTTTTGTACTCTGTTGTTGGAAAGCAAATTGTTACCACTTAGAAAACTGTTTGGAATTATCTACCAAAAATGTAGATTCACCTACTGTGTGTGTGATAGTAACTCAGTCATGTCTGACTCTTTGCGACCCCATGGACTATAGCTCCCCGGGCTCTTCTGTCCATGGAATTCTCCAGGCAAGAATACTGGAGTGGGTTGCTGTGCCCTCCAGAGGTTCTTCCCGATTCAGGGATTGAACACAGGTCTCCTGCATTGCAGGTGGATTCTTTACCATCTGAGCCACCATGGAAACCTTCTGTATAAGCCAACAATTCACCTCTGGGTTATAAACCCCCCACCCATCCATGCTTACATTTATGCAGGATAAGAAACTAACAATATTTATAGAAGTGAATTTTTTATAGACAAAAACTAGAGATGTCAAAATTACCACCCACAATAGAATGCATACAGTCATGAATGCTATAAGATAATGAAAAAGGATAAACTACTTTAGAATGTAAACAATAACAATTTGAGTGTGTCTTACCTGTATAATGACATAAAGATACCTAATTGATGATTTCATTTATATGAATGTCACAACAGTGAAGACATTTCTTTGATGATAAAGTCAGACTAGTGGTTATCCAGGGCATACTTGCTTCCCAGGTGGCACTAGTGATAAAGAACCCACTTGCCAATGCAGGAGACACCAGAGATGTGGGTTTAATCCCTGTTTCGGGAAAATCCTCTGGAGAAGGAAATGGCACCCTACTCCAGTATTCTTGCCTGCAAAATTCCATGGACAAAGGAGCCTGGTGGCTACCTTCCATGGGATCGCAAAGAGTTGGACACAACCAAGCACAGGGAGATATTAACTAGATGAAATATGAAAGAGGCTTCTGTAGTGCTATTAATATTCTGTATCTTGACCTAACTGGTAGTTTCGTAGAGGCTTCTAGCTCTCCACTCAAGATATGTACATAAGACACATTTACCTGTCTATATCTGTCTGTACTAATAAGGAAGCTCTGTTTGCACTCGTTTAAACAAACAATTCAAGATACATTTGATAAATAAATGAAAGTATGAAACAGTGTTTACGATATTTAATATTTATGTAAGAAAAGTATCAAAATGAGAACACATATTAGTTTACATTTGTATTTTCATAGGAAGGACACACAAGAATCAATCAATGTAATTAGGTATGGGAAATAAAGAAGTGGATGGGAAACTGAAGCAAGAAGAATGGGATGCGAGGACACTTTCTATGTACACCTTTATAAAGTGTCATTTTGAATTTGAACAATGTTAATATAGTCCCAGTTTGAAAAACAGTTTTTCATGCGTAGATGTTCCAAAGATGAAAATACTTGAATTAATTATTTACTATATTTGTTCTTAAAATTGCTAGAATTGAGAGTTGTCTT